>CM076575.1:1252889182-1253268835 GCA_034641835.2 Pinus albicaulis
ATAACATGATTCATAAATGAAAGTGATGGATGGTTTGTTCCCTTCGAAGAAGTCCCAAAGGATGCTGAGTCCTAAATAAAGAAGAAGAATAAACTTATGACATCGAAAGGAGGAGTAATACCAGCAATTATTCATCCCATGGTATTCACCTATATAGCTAATCGAAGCAAGTCCTTGGTCAAGAGGGAGCTTGGTCAATTCCCTGATTAAGAGGGAGCTTGGGTACATTCCTTTTATGGGAATGGGTGCATTCCTTAATTGGAATGGGTATGTCATCTCTAGTTAAGAGGGAGAGATAGACACATCATTGTTGTCTTCACTTGGGAAGATATAATGGAGCATTTGGTAAGAAATATATGATATCTGATACTCTTTGAGGATATGATAGGGAATCCAAGATAAGAGTAGTCGTATAGGAACGATATTGTTTGAGGATTGGGAATCCAAGACAAGAATAGTCCTGGTGGAACATACTCTAAGAGAAACTAGGTGGGTATGTTCCAAGAGAGAGAATGATGAGGTTGTCTATAAATCATTGGTCTCACCAAAATTGTGCTCTGATCTTGTGGAGATATAGAGTGTTACTCAAGGCATTGATATATGACAATGTTGGATGACATGATGATATACAAATGGGTTACCAATCCAACTTTTATTATGAGAATTATTTAGATTGAGAATGTCCTAGTACCTTGTATGGATTATGAATATCTCCATAGTTAAAAGGGAGTGTTGAAATATGTAATCATCCTTTTATGAAAAGATAAAAATATATTTATTATTGTAAGTCTTGAGGCATGTGTTTCATGCTCAAGAGAATTTATTTTTATACGTCAAAGCATCTATTGAGTGCCTCTAGGTTTTTTTTTTTAAATTCCTTAAGTCACTATCATGTATGAATGACCCATTTGGGCGTGCTACATATTGTGGAGAACAAATTATTGAGTCATAATCATGTCAAAAGACCCTCCAAGACCTCGTCATGGCACAAAGTTCAAGTCGGCCTAAGGAAACTTCTGTTTGACCTAAAGGAAGCAATTAAACCCTATGTGAAACTTATATAAAGAAGAACTCAACATCATTTAGTGAACACACTCACACATACACAAGTTCAATATTAAGGACGAAAGTAAGTGCGAAGAAGAGGAAGACTAAAGAAGGAGAAAAGTATAAGTTTTGGATTTGGTTTTGGGCTACTTCTCTCCAAAAGTGTGAAAGAATTTGGGAACACATTTTTTTAGTGAATCCAAGTTACAGAATTGAAATTAGGTCACCAAGAAGAGTTGTTTTGAAAGCTGAATTCTCTAAGAAAGAGAATCTACCCAAGCGAGGAAGAGAAGTTGTAGTTTCTGGGCATATAGAAGTTGTAGTTGTAGTTTCTGGTTATAGTTGCAGTTGCATTTTTTTGTTTAAGTTGCAGCTGCAGTTTATGGTTTCAGTCAAAGTTGCAGCTTCTGGTTGCAGTTTATGGTTGCAGTCGAAGTTGTAGTTTCTGGTTGCAGTCAAAGTTGCAATTTATGGGCAAGTCGAAATTATAGTTTCTAGGCAAGTCAAAATTGTAGTTTGTTGGAAAGTAAAAGTTATAGTTGTTGAGTAGGTCAAAGTTGTTGGAAGGAGAATATATTCAAAGAGGAAGCATTGACTTGGTATTGGAGGGGTTCTTGGTCAAGGGTCTAGGTCTTGGAATTCGTCAATTGAAAATTCTATAAGAAGAAGAATTCTTGTGGGTTTTCCTCTTAGGTTGGAGAGGTTTTGGCCCTGGATTATCGCCTAAATCTTGTGTCCTTTGTATCATTTTTCTTTATGGTTTGGTAGTTTTTTGATGAATAAGAACACATAATAATAATTAAGCATAAGAAGAACCTAATTAAGAAAAGTAAAAAGTACTCAGAAGCAGTTATCGTTATAATATAAATCATCTAATATTCTATGCCCTATATTTATCAACATGTAATACATATGCATTAATAAGACATAAGTATAGGAAAACAAAGCACATTTTGTATTAATGAAAGTAGAAGTTACAACCTTTTACAGATATTGACCTTGTAGATGTCTCCCAACTATCTTCTCCTTCCTTTTCCATAAAGAAATACTTCAATCACAACTCAAGTGCATGCATGGATAATGGATCCTTAGGCCCAAAGCAACAAAATGAGGGAATAATTAAGTGTTGAAATTTGCAACAAGAAATAGTGAAATTGGCATTGAGAAACAACATCCATAAATGGCCACCATGGAGGCCTTTAATTTAATTATTTCTGAATTAAATTAGAAGAAATGCATGTCAAATTTATTTATCCCTTAAATAATTTGGACAATAAATTGTAATCGTATCTCATAATCACTTGTAATAGTTAACTGAGTGTGATAGACTCAGTTAGCTCATGAAATTCAAGTTGATGGTGGCTGGTGAGGCATGTAGAGTGATTCTATTTGTTTTAGAGTCTAAGTTGCAGTTAGTGTATTAGTTTAATGCATGAGAAATTAGTTAACGAAATTAAGTGAGTTAAAATCAGTTTAACTAGTTGCAACTGATTGTAGTGATCTATGAAGTGTCTGATGATTTACTATTAAAAGATGCATGCATGTCAGTTCTAATGGAGACCTAGTTGAGACAAAGGTTAAAGGGAAGTTATCTATCAGTTGTATTTATAGCAAATTGCTAGGGCACAATTATATACACCATAGGATGACCATGATGTATTGCGCAGCCAAGGAAGGCTAATTATCCTATTTCATATAGATTAATTTCCTAGGGATTGCGTAAGCAAGGAAGGATGAGAAGAGGTTGAAAATTAGATAAGTAATAGCCCAATTTTGTCCAGATCAGTGTGAGAGAGTCAGGATAGTGCATCAGACTCTTGTGATAAGAATGCATTGTATTTTTTCATGATTCCTTGGTTTGTTATACAATAGAGATAGAGGGGTTTTGAGTAGCAAGCTTTCCCCAGGAAAAATATTTGTTGTGGATTGATTTTCTTCTTTCTCTTACTTAGTGTAATTGTTCCATCTTCTTTATTTTCCACAAATTAATTGTATAAGGATTTAGTATTTTTCTCTAGCATATTGCATGATAAGATTGAATCTATTGGTATAGATATTGTTTGTATAATTTATACATGGGATCGGAGCAGGAATTTTTTGGGCGGCAAGTTTGCAGAGCATATATGAAAATTTTGATGCAAAATTTTCAAAAATAAATAGCATATTTGGATTCCTTGTGAAAAAAAATACCCAAATTGAAAAAACAAATGGTCAAATCGGAGCTCAGATGAGGGTGATATCGTCGATTTAAAATGAGACATTTTTTAGAACATTTTGGGATGACGGAACAATCACAATGTGTGCGAGTCAGAAAAGGAAAGAAAGCTAAGGGAAATATGTCCCAAGGCAAAGAGGGAAAGAGAGAATTTTCCAAGATCATATGTTTTCACTGTCATGAGCATGGCCACTATGCTTCAAATTGTCCACAGAAGAAGGCAAGAAAGAAAGAGCCCACAGTTGCAGTGGGTGAAGCACTGGCTTCACAGTTCAAGCTTGATTTTACTCTCATTTCATGCATGGCCAGCACTACAATGGGATGCATGTGGTATCTAGATAGTGGTGCCTCGTTCCATATGACAGGGAATAGAGATCTCTTAAGTGACTTGGAGGAGAAGGACCTCCAACAGAACATAGAGTTTGGAGATGACGGGAGGAATAGAGCGATCAAAATAGGTACATTTACCTTTCTGAGGGAGTCTTGCTCCCCTCTTAGACTAGCAGATGTTTTGTATGTTCCAAGCCTAACGAATAATCCTTTCTCCATAGTGGTATTGGAAGACCATGGTTATGAGGTGTTGTTTAGAAAATGAAATTTTTTCCTTAAACACATAACCACGAGACAGGTGAAGCATATCGGTTCAAGATTCAATAACCTATATGATCTCAAGGTTGAGGTTGCATGCAAGGCTTTGAGGATAAAAGTAGTGGTTAATGACTTGGTGGTTGAGAGGGAGAAACTATCTCTCAACATGCAACCTCAGATGCAGTCTCAGAAGGTTGTGGAGTAGCCAAAATTGGAGAAGCAGATAAGAGAGAGAGTGGAAGAGTCCACTCAATTTTGAGCTGGATGGGTAGAGGGAGTACATGCAGCTATACCTCCATGTGTGAGTTGGGGCGATGTGCAGAATTGACCCCAAGAAGAAATTTGGGTAGGTTTCATTGAGATGGTGTATCTCATGGATCGAACCTGGCTACAAGGAACCCACAGTACAATAGTAGCAAGAAGGATCAGTTAGATTGATGCAACCAGATGTTAGGAGGATAGAAATCATAGCGATAGGTATGAGATACTGGAGTACAGATCAGGGTTGGCAGCAGTGTAGAGTGCCTGGATGCAGATGTCAACTGTAGCACAGAGATTCCAGTAAACATGTGCAGTAACTAGTATCAGTCATAAGACTATGATGATAGATGCGTTATACTGATTCAATTTTTTTGAGGCTATTTAGTTTCAGGAGAGTTTCATGTGAAAACAACACTAGAGTAGTGTTGCATGCAAAACATTCCAAGGTACCAGATTGGGACAAATTTATTCCTTTCTTGTTGAGAGGGAGTGTTGAAATTTGCAACAAGAAACAGTGAAATTTGCATCCAGAAACAACATCTAGAAAATGGAATCCATAAATGGCTACCATAGAGGCTTTTAATTTAATTATTTCTTAATTAAATTAGAAGAAATGTGTGTCAAATTTATTTATCCCTTAAATAAATTGGACAATAAATTTTAATCTTATCTCATAATCACTTGTAATAGTTAACTAAGTGTGATAGACTCATTTAGCTCATGAAATTCGAGTTGAGGGTGATTGGTGAGGCATGTAGAGTGATTCTATTTGTTTTAGATTCTAAGTTGCAGTTAGTGTATTAGTTTAATGCATGAGAAATCAGTTAACTCAATTAATTGAGTTAAAATTAGTTTAACTAATTGTAACTTATTGTTGCACTAGTGAGAGGTCAATTGAATTAAATCAGATTTGATTCACATGCAGTGTTCTCTCAAGTGACTGATGATTTACTATTAGTAGTTTCATGCATGCCAGTTCTGATGGAGACCCAGTTGAGACAGAGGTTAAAGGGAAGTTATCTATCAGTTGTATTTATAGCAAATTGCACGGGCGCAGTTATATACACCATATGTTGCCCATGATGTATTTCACAGTCAAGGAAGGCTAATTATCCTATTTAATAGGGATTAATTGCTTAGGGATTGCGTAATTAAGGTAGGTTCAACAGAGGCTAAGAATTGGCTAAGTACTATCCCAATTTTGTCCAGATCAGTGTGAGACAGTCATGATAGTGCAGTAGAATCTTGTGAGAAGAGTGCATTTTATTGTTTCATGATTCCTTGGTTCATTATACAATAGAGATATAGGGGTTTTGAGAAGAAAGTTTTCCCCAGGAAAAATATTTGTGTTGTGGATTGATTTGCTTCTTTCTTTTACTTGGTGTGATAGTGCGGTCGCCTTTAATTTCTGCAAATTAATTATAGAAGGATTCAATATTTTTCTCTAGTATATTGCATGATCAGATTGTATCCATTGGTATACATATTTTTTGTATAATTTCTACATTAAGAGTCTGCAAAAGCTAACCAGAATCTGTGGAAGAGTGTGAATTTATAGGGTAAATAAGGTGGTTTTGGATTTTACTAATCTAGCACTTAGATCCACATATGGGGGAGGGTAAGTTCTATTGATAAGATATGAGACCTCAAGTATAGTACTTCGAGATATAATTTAATACTAAATGGTTAAAACCACTCAGGAAGCTTCTGAAAAGAGAAGATTCAAAATTATTTTTTATTTTTTATTGAATTCTAGAGGCCACCACACCTACAACAAAGGAAACATGCATTGGTCAGTGTACAAGTTGCAACATTGCAGATTGCATGAAAGGAAAGTGTGATGGGTACGAAAATTAGGATTTTAAGTTTTTTGACCCAAAATTCTTGTAATATTTGGAGAGAGGATGCTCTAGGCTTTGCAAGGGATGAATGCAAAGTGTTAATGGATGTTTATTGATCTGGATTCCAGACCATTTGATTGGATGTCACAAAATGACCTGTAACAACATATATAATGCAATAATAGTTTCAATTCAATCTATTTAAAATAAATTTAAGGTAATATAATTATTATGTGTGTAATAATTATAATATAATTTCAACAGATGCTGTGAATTTTTGCAATGAAAATATTGTATGTATGAGAAATTACAACTGTTTGGCAGATTGAGAGTTCAGATTGCATGTAGAGTGTTGGAATGGGATGTCATATAGAAGGCACCATGAAAAAATATCACCACCTCCAAGGGAGACCAACATCATGACCAAAAGTATCATTTTTATGATATTTGGATTTTAAACTAAGCAAAATTGGGCAGTTAAAATTCTTGATTTGAAACTTTTGAGTATATCTCATGGGAACTTAATGTTTTGATTCAGAGGTGAAATAATGGAGTAAAGAGCCTAGTAACAAGGATGTTGTGGTGACATTGTAGCCTTGTGACACTTTGATTACGTCATTGGGACCAAGTCATAAAAGGCACCTTGATTGTAAGACTCCATGAGAAATGTAGTGGAGCACACCAAAAATGAACTTGGATATAAAACTCCATGGGAAATGTAGTAAAGCGTGCTAAAAAGAAACTTGGATATGAGATTAAAAATTTCTTCAATAACCCCATGTAGGAAAGCCCTCATAGAGGTATGATTCCTAAGGATGGGGGTTACCTAAGTGTGAGAAACTAATGGGAGAAGAAATTTGTCACACACTCATAGGGATGTGAGCATAAGAGGGATTTTCCAATGTAGATAGTGAGCTGAGCTTGTTACTTGTGGAGGTAAAGGAAGCAAATAATAACAATAAAGATAAGTATCATTTTAAAGCATTTCCTGTCAAAATTTTGACTTATTTTGATTTAAATTATTATGATTGATATCATAAGAACTGCATGCTTGTGATATAGGTAAGTTGATGATCCATCCATGAAGGATAGATGATGATGGCTACAAAGTGATATAAGAGTAGAACAAGGGGAACATATTCGAGTTGGAAACCCTAGGGACTAGACCATTTGTGGTGACACCGGAACCTAATGCATTGGTTATGTCCAAGGAAAAATGAGATGAATCTATTTCCTAGGGATACCTTGTGAAAATGGACAACAAAGAAGGAATGTGTCGAAATCTTGGACAATCTAGAGGTGACTAGATCATGAAATATGAATGAAATTACTTGAAATGGCAACTAAGGACATGGAAAATGTCAGTGATGTAATTTATTTAAATTATAAAGCTCATATTTGTTTATGTTTTCTATTTATATAACATACAAGACAATGTTTTTTTAAGGGGGTGGGTTTGTAACATCCCTTAGTTATCCATGCCTTGTTAATATAAAATTATGACTGAAATGTCAACATGGAAAACCATAAGTAGATCATATGTTAATTAATAAATTAAATTAAATTATTTAAAATTAATTAACTACCAACTAAATGAAGGATTTTCATAAATATATAGCCTAAAGGATTCTTGCTTGCTTTTGTGCCTTGGAATCCATAACCCAACATAATTAAATCATTGAGCCATCGGTTGCAAGCGAATCAAATCTAGTGACAAGAATATACTGAGATATGATTGGGGTGGTGAGAGGCATAGGAAAATGCTCATTCCCCCTCGTATACTGAGTAAACAATGAAATAAAGAGGACGATGCCCCATTTCCCGAGTAGATTGAAGAGCTAAAAGGGTGATTTATTAGAAACGTGAAGAGTGACAAAAGAATATATTTATCAACAAAATAAGAGAAGAGAAGGTGTGGTTTGGTGGATTTGGATTACTCATCTAAGGGTTTTTATCTAGAGTCAATCATCTTGAGAGGTTGATCTACTAATATTTTGGTTAATTTTTTGGGTTGCTGGTTATTTTGGTTAATTTTTTGGGCTGCTGGTGCATGATATTTGTCTTCCCATTTTCTGGAGGACAAAGGTTGTTCAAGACTGAGTGCAAATAGTGTGGAGAAGTGGAGCATGCCAGTAGAAGGAAAGACCATTCTGGAGTTGATTGTTGAGCCATGGGTTTGATTTGAACTGTTGCAATAATTTGTGTAATTAATCCCTGTGAATTTTCTCAAAGAAAAGAGTGGGTCACAGTGGTGTTTTCCTCCAGAGAGTAGTTGATAAACCACCAGGATAGTGGAATTCACCTCCTGAGTATCTACCCAAGATTTTTGTGTGAAATCCCTGAGAAAGAAACCCATAGATTGTGGATCTGACTTGAAGGTGGTCAACTACAAGAAAGTTGTAGTGTAGCTAACTTATGGTTGGGGGGAGGGTGGAAGTCCCTCCTTCAATTTCCAACCACCTTAATATACTCAAATAAGTTTAAATTATTATGTAAATTTGGTTTATGTATTGTTGTATTCCATGTTATCTTCTACTAATGCAAAACTTGTATGCTCATGAATACTATTTGAGGGTCATTGTTATATTCATACTTAACAAGCTACATTAACTATCAGTCGTTGAAATGAATGGATGAACTATGAAAATTATTTGCATATTCATTATTTACAAGATATTTTGTATGTCTATGTTTTGTCGTCTATAGTTGACTTAAGATTAACAAACTATCTTAAAAATATCCAGTTATATTGAATACTAGAGCTGGATAGTTCTTTTCCATATCCATGATTTGCAGGTTATCTAACATCCTATGAATTGATTGTGTAATTGGGGAGTGCTCGTGTGTATTTGGTTCATGAATAATGTGATTAAATGTGTGTTATGCTCACTCTCTTCTTGACAGCAATATCTTATGGTTTAAAGAGCTAAGCCTACTTAGTGGAGATGTGACGTCTTAGGATAATTTATAACTTTTCTTGTGTAGTTATGCAATTGTGATTATTCCACATTTATGTAATTAATAAATCATATATGTTTTTGAGAATGAGTTTGACCATCCTGCAACAAGGAAACATGGTTGGATTGTTTAATATAATTTAATAAAGTATGGAGTTATGTAGTTTCATATTATTTCCATGACTAATAACTATAATGGTTTTAATGCTTAGATATTTCATATTGCTTAAGTGATAAACTATAACTTTCTTGAATAATTATACCAACCTATATGTGCATGCTGGGATAATTTATTTATGCCTCTAATTGAATAAACTTAAGCAACATGTGCAAGGGACCAACAAAACTAGGATGACTAGCACAATGCCCCTTGCATAACAATAATAATTGTGGGACAATTAGTGTTGGGGTTTTTCTCACATTGGTTTCATGACTAGTGCATCTCATAGTTATAGATCCTTGCACCCATGTTCTACTTGGATTAAAATTTTAGGTTCATGGCCATGGGAGTGTTTACTATAGACCATCAAATCACCCTTGCACCATAACTCTCAATTGAATGGAAGCTCGGGGAAATTTTTCTCTTCCATATATATTATGTATGTTAACTAGAGATGGATATATTTGGACATCAGGGTTGCAACCTACAATATGTAGAGGATATGGTGCTAGTTAGTAGCCCCTATTATGAAATTTTATGAACACAACGTGGTGGGAACACATCGAGGTTGGACGAGCGATAGGAACCACCACTTAAGTGTATGGGAAGGAGCCCGAACCTAAGGGTCCATGGGTGGAACCTTGTTCCAATGAAACTGTGCCAAGAAGTCCCCATAAGGGTCATAACCATCGACCCATCGACCGGTTTACAATTCCTAGAACTCGCTCAAAGGTAATAAGAGGACTGGTTGAATGGTGGAACCTGGCCCCATGGAACCATTAGAGGAAATCTCGGCCTAAAATTTCCCATGAAATTTTCATGCAATTTCCATGTCATAATATGTAAACCAATCAAAATCATTTAAATTTAAAAATATGTACATGTAAATATTTTGGAGGGAAAAGAAGAAAAACTACTTTTTTAAAATGTATTTTAAGCTTATCTCCTTATACATTTACTCAAATTTCAAGTGTAGACACTCGTTGGATGCAGAATTAAATTCCACATCCAATGAGTACCCATTATGTATACTTTTGAGAAGACCCACATTGATAAAAATTGAAGATACATTAAAAAAACGTGTTCAACACACTTTTTAATGAATCTTCAATTATTTGAAATGTGGGTCTTCTCAAAAGTATCCATAATGGGTACTCGTTGGATGTGGAATTTAATTTTTCATCCAACGAGTGTCTACAATTGAAATTTTAGTAAATGTATAAGGAGATAAGCCAAAAATACAATTAAAAAAAAGTAGTTTTCTTCTTTTCCCTCAAAACTTCATAGCTCTTATTTTAGTATTTTAACTATTATTTATTATTTTTCCTTAAGAGGCCAATTTTAGGCTGAAATTTCCTGTAATGCTTGTTTCCATACCATCGAACTCTTTGGAACATTTGGCTCTTTGCCTTCAGCATTTGTGAAAGTTAGAATGAGACAACATAGAAGTGCGTTGATAGACTAGTGCCACAATTTGTTGGGGTTGGGCCCATTGGCATCTAGGTCTTTGGGTATTCGAAATTTTAAAATGAGACAATTGAAGAAGTGGGATAATGGAATGGTGTTGTAATGTGTCCAAGTTTGGTCCATTAGATGCTCTACCTTCTTGTAATTTGATTGAATCACTCAAAGATTGAGCCGATAGACCCCGATGTCAAGATGTGTTAGAAGTGGGCCCTACTGAGCTCGTAGGATTGAGAAGGGGGGTAGTGAAGTTGATATTAATGATAACCTACCTATCTCCAATAGAAATATGAGATTAATTATGAGGCCCCCTTTCCTAAATTTAAAACCACCATCCGCAGGGGTTTTTGGTTATTGAAAATTTTGTCAAGGTAGTTTCATACAACGATGCGGGTGCATAATAGGGTGGGTGATGAGTATGGGTGGTGGACCTTGGCATGATTGGGAACCATTAGGTGGATAATGCATTGTAAAAATTCATGCAAGTTGGATCAAGATATGTATCTATATCACCATATCAGAGGAATATTGGTTGTTAGATCAATCAAGGGAACAAATCATTGTAAACTTTTGTTCATGTTCTAGTGTGATTTAGATATGGGTTGTCAAATCAGAGGAATATTGGCCATCCATTGGAGGTGCAACTCACCATAGACCTTTGTGCATGTTTTAGCCCGAAGAAAATTTGGGTTGTTGATTTACCTCAAGATCAACCGTTGGATCTGTGAAGGTGAAATTCATATGCCGTGTGGACAAGTGGAGAATGGACTCTATGTGTAGCTATGCCCAACCGGTCTCTTCCATGTGGAAGAATCCATGTGAATGTAATATTCCTAATTAGATTTTAGCTAATTATAATATTAATTTTTTCTTTTCTTAATTAAGTATATGAATAAAAGGGTGGAGGATCCATAAACCCAGTAGTGGAATAAAAACCAATTCCTTAGTGTGAAAGTGGGACAACGCAGTAGTGGGTGGGGCTAAGAGGCTAAGAGAGAAACACAGTCTATGTGGAGGATATGGACCAAGAGTACAACATTGTTATGATGTGGTCCCGGGGGTGTGAGGGTTCCACAAGAATAAGAAGGGGTGAAGGCAGCCATGGAAAGAATTATGAGTTATTTGATTTTCCTATCGTTTACGACTTGAGCACGCTTGAGCTGTTTAGCGGAGTCTGCAGTGTTGTTTAGCACACGAGTGTCTCTGAGTAGAGATCCCAACCTCGTCCACGGGGGACTTCAAGTGCTCGATCAAGAGAGGATTCCTATTGTACTTGAGAGGATATTTCAATATCCTGGCATCAGGTCACTTACAGCCCTCTAGAGTAGCGCAGTCACTGAGTGAATCGTGCAGTGTAGCAACAGAAGCATTCAAGAGAGGGTGAAATTCGAAGGCACTTCAGCTTGGAATCAAGGTAAGGGATCATCCCTTTAATAGTTGAGCTACAAGGGATTTTTTGCATAATTTTATCTATCAGTTCATACCATAGCTCTGCATACCCAACAGAATTGCGTTTTCAAACACTAGGTGGGTGATTTTCCGGGGTCAACCAATCTGAAAATCCTTTCTGGGTTTTTCTGGGTTTTGAGAGTAGAGGCCAATGTCCAAATCCATAAATTTTTTGAGCACTAGAACAACCTCATCTACGCAACCCTATTTAGTCAGTAGCAGCATTTCCAACAGGGCAGCACAAGGGAAGAGTCCAACAGAGTAGCATCTGAGTAGTGTTTCAATGAGAGAGCTTAAGGGCCATCCAAGTCAGATTTTTTGGCTTGAGTGTTATCATTTTGAGCATTGTTGTATTTGATTTTCACCTCCATATTAATAAAATGGCTCAATGGTTTCTGGCTCTATTTATGGTGTTTTGATGCATTTTCCATATTGTTGCATGTTTTGTCTTTGTTTTCTTTGAATTGTTGCTAATTTCCTATTAGGAATATTACAATGGTATCATAGCTCATAGACTTAGCTCAGCCTGTGGAGCAACTAGTCTATGACATCCAAATATAGAGAATACATTACAGACCACAAGGAGGTACAAAAATAGAGAACGCAGGGTGTAGATCACATTCGGTAAAGGGGATTGTGTTCCAGTGGAGGAGGATAAAAGGAAAGCTCCAATGGCAGAAGAAGATGATGGGAAGGAGTTTGGAAATACCCTCCTCAAATTAGTGCAGGATCTTGCCATGGAAATTAAAGAAATGAGAACAGAAAGACAGAGGGAAATCTCGCCGGGGTTCCAAAATGGAGAAGGGTCGGGGACTTCTCACCATTGGGCAAAGCAACCAGTTGTGCCACATGCATCACAACGTTCTACCATGCCCACATTCTTAGTAGTGGGTACGCGAGCAGGAGGATATGGGTGATTATTTCACGGAGTACCAATCTCATACGCAGGATTTTAGAGATCATCTGACTTTACAGAAATTTTTCTAGATTAAGGATAAACGAAGACGCTGCAGCTATAACAGAGGAGGAGGGTACACGAAGAGTAATGACCTGCAACGTACCATGGGAATAATTTTTTTGCCTACTTTTGATGGGTCTTTCAAGAGTATGGAAAAATCTTGGGTGGATAAGTTAGACATCTATTTTCAGCTGAATCAAATGGCAAAGGTAGAAGCCATCAAGGTGGCAGTGCTGCACCTTGAAGGAGAAGCTCACAACTAGTGGTTCCATGGGATGTCCACATTGGGTCACGCATGAAGAGTTCACCAAGAGGCTTGATCCAAGTGGATCTACACACCAGTAGCAAGTACAAAAGGCTTAAAATTCAAAGTGATATAAATGTGGCAAACTCGGTGTCAAGTTGAATATCTTGTCGTCGAGATCGCAATGGTGTGAACGGTTCGTCAAACCGAGTCCGTATGTGAAAGTTAGAGCTAGTCAAAGTTGGAAGGTTGACTGGATGACCTGGTAGCTTAAGGAGGCAAAAAATCCCTAGAAATCCAGCAATCAGATTCCAGCCAACTCCGGTCGGATTTTGGGTAAATTTGTGGGGTTATTAATTTGACTCCTTCGGCCAGTTTCCAGAAATTTTAAAAATGGCATATTGTTAATTAAATAAATAAATAAATAAATATATATATATATATATATATATATATATATATATATATATATATATATATAGGGGCGGGCCATGACCCCCACCCCTATCACAACCAACGTGTAACAAAAATAATATAATATTAGGTGGGGTCGACGGCCATGACCCCACCGCCCCAACCTATCGCAACCATAAGTGGGAGGGGCACGAGCTTTCAACCCCGCCGCCCCCCCATCCCCACAATATGCAGTGGATAAGAATAGGTGGGCCACCCGATGGAGGTCTGGCCCCCCAATAAATATATACGGTGGTTTAAAAAAAACAAATGTGCCACTATTTTGGGAGGGGGCACGGCTTGACCGCTCGACCTCCTCCCAACCAAAACGGATCCTAACCAACCTGCTAGGGGCTTCCTTTGGGAAGTCAGCCCACAATTTTTTATATAACCTCATCCTTTTGCAAAAGCGCAGGAAGACCAGGAGCGGCACGGAGATCAAGGTGGGTAGCGAAACCCTGAGCCTTTCAAGGGGTAGGTGGAACCATGATTTGAGCTCAACTTTTAGAGGGGCCAAATTTTCCCAGTGTCCAAATTAGAGAAATGTTATATGGATTCTACACCTCTTGGCGATAGTATTCTGATGGTGTTATCCATTTTTGCAATAGAGGTCTCCATTTTTCGACCACTTTTCGGGTTGGAGGTATAAGGGTGTAATTTTACGTTGATGCTTGTACTTTCATTTTATTTTCCACTTAATGAAAGAGGGCCTCCCCATTGATTGAGTAGGGCCTGGAGACATAGTCTCTCCTGGACGAAATTTGTTATCAAGTTCTTGTCTTCTTTGCATGATTTTATGTGCTTCTCTCTTCTTATTTCATGCCTTTTAAGTTCCGTGGTTAAGCTGCAATTTTACATGTAATTATTTATTCCATCTCGAAGCTAAAGATTTTGGGATCCAGTGGTATCATAGTAGGTCTTTGTAGATGTGAATTGCATGTTTGTATGTTAACCAGAAATAGGCTACGAAGAGGCGAAGGGAAACTAAAGTATTTTGATCCCAAAGTGGGACGTGTCCATCGAAGAAGAAACATGGATGATGATGCTAGAAATGAGGAGGAGCTAAACTTCCGCAAAACATTCTACACAATTGCAGATCAAGTCAAGAAGCTATTCTCAAGGCTTGATAAACTAGAAAGTGCAGGGGAAAATTCTCTAGAAGGACAAGGTTCAGTGCATGGAGATGATGGAGGGGATCCACCTCCTTCTCCTTCTACGAGGGGAATTTCCTCTTCTTCTTCTCACCATCATCATAAGAATTCAGGAAATGCGTCTAAGAAATATTTCATTAAATTAGATGTCAAATTTGATCTTCCCATGTATAAGGGTGAAAGTAATGAAAAAAATCTTAACAAATGGATTAGGCATATCGAAGTCTACTGCAGGATTCAACAGGTCGAGGAGGACAATGAAAATATCTAGTTGGCTTCTCTTTGGCTGAACAACATCGCTCTTGTCTAGTGGGACAGCAAATTGCAAGGCAACAAAAATTTGGGTAACCTTCTCTCCTCATGGTTAAATTTTGTTTCTGCATTGAGAAACCAATTTTACCCTTTGGGATATAATCAAAAGGAATTAATGGAATGGCAACACCTAAGGCAAGGCAGAGGTCAAAATGTATAAGACTTCACTGAATAATTTAGAAAACAAGCATTGAATTTGGTCATTCCATTAGATTTATCAGAGATTGTGACCAAGTATATTGGTTCTCTGCATAATTACATAATACATTCATTATTATTGTTTGAGCCTCCTACCATCAACAAGGGCAGTGTGAATTCCATGCATCTAGAAAGTAGGGGAATGCATGAACAAAATGACCACCCAAAAATAACTGCAGTAGCCAAGAGAAGGGGAGAAAATCCCTCTTGTACACATGGTGAGAAAGAGGGACATGACAAAGAAAGTTACTGGAAGCTGCACCCTGAATTGAGACCTGGGAGGAATGAAAAAAAGGGGAAGCAGAAGGCCACTACTACCGTGCAGCAAAACCAAGTTTCTAAATTAGAGGAAGATGAGAAGGTCGTAGCTGCAGGATTTTCATGAGGTAGGCCAATTAACCTAGGGTCTAATTGCGATGATTTGAAGCTTGCGGCCTTTGGGATTGTAGCAGGAGGACCCATAGACTTGGGGTCCAATTAGGGCAATGAAACAAAAATTTTCAACAGACATTGTACCAAATATGAAAAGGACACTCACTGCGATAGGGCTCCAAGAACTTGAGGAGATCAACCAACACATCCATGCAGATAATTCTAAGCTAAGGAGTCTCCTACGGGAAGAGAAGAAAAACAAAGGTTACTACACTAGTTACAAGCTAAGGATGAGGCCTTGGAAAAGTTGCGACATAACCAACCCGAGATAAAAGGCAACCCTTTAATTTCATGTACTTTTCATGATGATGATTTCACTGCTTTTGAAAAACATACTACAAGGATCGGATCCAAATTGCTGAAGAAAATGGGGTATTAGGGAAAGGGCCTCAGCATTAATGGCCAAGGCATCGTAACCCCATCAAAGTCGAGGAATTTCCAAGTCATGCAGGACTCAGATAAAAGAGGAAGGAAGTTGGCGAAAGCTCCAACACAGCTAGTGACCAGCCAGTGACAGATGATGAAATCACTTCCTCACATTCCAGCGATAGTGAGAGTTCCATGAACACTTATCGAAGGAACACCAGGGGAAAGCACTCCAAGGCAACCTAGAAATTTTGGAGCAAAAAGAATCATTGTAGTCGCCACAATGAAGTGGGACACCAACAAGATACGTGTCCAATGATCCATACCCTGAAAGCATCAATAGGGGAGCTAACAGGTGAAAATGTTTAAAAAATGAATCCACCACATTCATGGTGGACTAACTTATTAAGTAAAATATTTTTTCCTTAAAGGTAGTAGTTTGTTATGGCCACATCTTGTAAATCATGCGTTGCGAATAAATGTAAAAGTGATTGTGTGTTTTCCATCGCTTCCAAATGCAACTATGATGTTTTCGGCCTTTTCTTATGAATAGTTGAGGTATTGGTTTTTTTTTTCTTATGTAATCCTTGACCAATGAGTGTATGCTATAAACTCTTGGAAAGTGAGGGTTTGTTGAGTCATGTGTGGTTTATACATGATTGCAAATGATGTACCAGATTTGCGTGCAAGTGCTTGAAAGTATGGTTTGGAAAGGACACAAGTAGTGTGCTGAGCGTGTTAATGATTTTGGTGGTCAAAAATCTACTCAGTGGAGAGGATTGATCTAGGTGGATCTACACACCAGTGGCAAGTAAAAAAGGCTCAAAATTCAAAGTGACAGAAATGTGGCAAACTCAACGTCAATTTGAAGAGTTCGTCATCCTAGTCACAACGGTGTGAAAGGTTCGTCAAACCGAGTTCGTATGTGAAAGTTAGAGCTGGTCAAAGTTGGAAGGTTGACTGGATGACTTGGCAGCTTAAGGAGGCAGCAAATTCACAAAATTTCTGCCACCGGATTACGACCAACTCCGACCATATTTTGGGCAAATTTGTGGGGTCGTTAATTTGACTCCTTCAGTCAGTTTCCATAAATTTTAAAAATGGCATATTGTTAATTAAATTAAAAAAAATATAAAAATATAGGGGCGGGCCGTGACCCCCACCCCTATCCCAATTAACATGTAAAAAACATAATATAATATTAGGTGGGTCCAATGGCCATGACCCCGCCACCCCAACCTACTGCAACCATAAGTGGTCGGGGCATGGGCTGTCAACCACGCCGCCCCCCCATCCCCACCATATGCGGTGGATAAGAATGGGCGGGTCACCCGATGTGGGTCCGACCCCCCAATAAACATATATGATAGCTTTAAAAAAAAAAAATGCACCACTATTTGGCAAGGGGGCGGGGTTTGACCGCCTGAACTTCTCCCAACCAAACCAGATCCTAACCAACCTGCCTACGGCTTCCTTTGGGAATTTCGCCTGCAATTTTTTATATAAGCTCAACCTTTTGCAAAAGCGCAGACAAACTAGGAGAGACACAAAGATCTAGGTGGGCAGTGAAACCCTAAGTCTTTCTAGGGGCAGGTGGAACCATGATTTGACCTCGAATTTCAGAGGGGCCAAATTTTCGCAGTGTCCAATTTGGAAAAAAATTGTATGGATTCTACACCTCTCAGCGACAGGATTCTGATGCTTTATCCATTTCTGCAACAAAGGTCTCCATTTTTTGACCACTTTTCTGCTTGGAGGTATAAGGGTGTAATTTTACATTGATGTTTGTACTTTCATTTTATTTTCCACTTAATGAAAGAAGGCCTCCCCACTAATTGAGCGGGGTCCGGAGATGTAATCCCTCCTGGACAAAATCCATTATCAAGTTCTTGTCGTTTTTGCATGATTTTATGTTCTTCTCTCTTCTTATTTCATGCCTTTTAAGTTTCATGGTTAAGATGCAATTTTACATGTAATTATTTATTCCATCTTGAAGCTAAAGATTTTGGGGTCAAGGCCAGTAGAGAGATTTGACCGAAGGGACCCGGAGGAGAATTTCGTTGAGTTAGCCAAACTCAAGCAGACAGGGCACCCGAAGAATTATATCTCTGAGTTCTTGAAGTTATCAGTAATGGTTCTAGATCTTTCCATGGCCAAGAGGGTGTATATGTTTGCTGACAGATTAGAGAAGCCTCTGTGTGGGTTAGTCAGATCCATTAGACCGGCTACACTTCAAGATGCAGCTGGGAGGACCAGGGATCTACAATATGCCTTGCCTAGGGCAAGAGATTCATTTCCCCAGAAACCAACATTTCAGCCGAAGGGGAAAGACACGAGGATTCCACCCCCAAAGGGGAACCAGGGCCGAGGGCCTTTGGATGATAATGCCTAGAGGGATTTAAGACGAGAGAAGCTATGCTTCACTTTCCAGGATCCATGGGCTCCGGGTCATCGATGTGCTGCAGGGAGGGTACACTACATTGAGGTCTTCTCTGACAGTGAGGGAGAAGAGGAAGCATATGAGGAGTTAGAGGGAGATGCAGATGTTGATGCACCAGGGGGAGATTGTTGAGATTCAACAAGATGATTATCCTAAAGAAAATTAAGCACCTACATTAGGTGGGGCCCGTAGGCTATTTTTAGGTGATATGTCTATTTTTAGAATTTGGATCAAAGTCTATTTTTAGCAGTAATCTATTTATAGATGATGGAGAAAATTATATGGATGGATGGGTGTCTATTTTTGGAATGCATGTGCGAAGTTTTTTCGTGAAATGCATGTCTAAAAATGGAATGCATGTCTATTATTGTTATCTCTTAACAATAATTAGACAATAAATAATAATCTATTCTATTGAAGCACTTGATTTCATTTAACTGATGTGGCAGACTGGTTAACTGAAGGAATTTCGAGTTCAAAGGTTGGTTGGTGGGAAATTCTAGTGGACTTCGTTGTAGCTGAGTGATACAAAGTTTTAACAGAGTTGGATGTGTATTTATGTGAGTTGTAAAGTAGTTTAACTCAGTTAAGTGAGTAAAACTCAGTTGTGCTAGTTGTAACTAGTTGTAACTAAAGGTACACTAGTGAGAGATCAGTGAATTAAATATTAAATTAATTCACATGGATTGATCTCACATGAAACTGAAGATTTACTACTGTTAACTACATGCATGTCAGATCCAGTGGAGACCCAGTTGAGAGATAGATGAAAGGGAAAATTTGACCATCAGTTGTGACTATAGTGGGTGTACAAGTGCAACCAAACACACATTGGAGATGCCAAAGAGGATTGTGTAGTCAAGGCAAGGCAAGATCGAATTCATTCATGGATTGTGATCAACAAGGATTGCGTAGTGGAGGCAGGTTGTCAGGAGGCAGTAAATTGGTGCATGAATATGCCAATTTTTATATGACAGTGTGAGACAATTGTACATTGTACTGAGAGCTCTTGGATTAGATTTTTGTATGAGATTGTTTCATGATCCATGATATATACATAATATATGATAGTGGGGTTTTTAGCTTTATGCTTTCTCGGTAAAAACATCTGTGTTATGTGTGATTAATCTTTCTTCATGTGTTTTCAATTGGCGATTAAATTTCCGGAAGAATTTAAGTAGAAGGATTTTGTATTTAACAGTGGCATATAATTGTTAGATTAGGAGAATACAAAAATACATAATTGTATCAAAATTTCTACATGGTATCAGAGCAGAGAATATTCCAATATTGAAGCAGTAACTGAGTTTATTGGTGGAAACAATTCGAATTTGCTGCAAGAAGTTCTTGGTGCGATAGTTGAGTAAACAACGAAATGGATTTCAATGGTTTGAGGTTAGAGTATGCACTCGAGTGAAGCTCGAACTACATTGCATGGAAGGATAGGATGGAGGTGGTGCTTGAAGATCATGGATTGAAGGAATTCATCGACAATGATGTTTCTAAGCCCCACTTCGACAAATGCTGCATTACTTGACGCCTGGAAAAAGAAAGTAGATAAGACGAGAAGGATTCGATTGGAAGGTGTGAGAGACCATATTGTCTCAAGCCTTCATGGGAAAGCCAATCCATTTGAAATGTGGAAGGATTTGACGGATATTTTCCAAAGCAGCAGTGAACATAGGAAATTGGCGTTGAAGGATAAACTCAGAAATATCAAGATGGAGAAGGGTGACAATATTCCTAAGTATCTCACAAAGTTTTTCCAATGTCGGGATGAACTGGGAAGTGTGGGAATCATGGTTGCTGATGATTATTTGGTGAGTTTTGATCTCTTGGGACTTCCTAAGAGTTGGCATAGTTATCAAGACTCTGTCAACGGACGAGAAAAACTGCCAAATTGGGAATGACTATGGTCGGATCTAGTGCAAGAGGATTTCAAGAAGAACACTAGAGATGGCTCTTTATTAAAGCATGGTGATGAAGAGGATTGTGCTTTGGCTTCCAAGGCAAGGAAATGGAAGGGGAATAAATTCCACTCAAAATTTGAGGCTAAAGGCAAGAAGTTGGATTTGTCCAAGGTGAAGTGTTTTCACTGTCACGAACATGGACATCTAGCCACTAACTGCCCACAGAAAAAGAAGAACAAGAAGGTTGATGGAGCTGCAGCTAGTGAGGTCCTTGCCTCACAATTTGAACTTAATTTCTCTTTGATCACATGCTTGGTTTCAAGCGCAATGGGATCGGTGTGGTATCTTGATAGCGGTGCTTCCTTCCACATGACAATAGATAAGGATCTTTTCAGTGACTTGGAGGAGAAAGATCTTCAAATGCATATAGAGATGGGCGATGATGGATGATACAGTGTGACCGAAATTGGTACCATTACCTTTGAGAGGGATTTAGGTAAACATTTCTATTGAAAGATGTTATGCATGTTCTAGGTCTGAAGAAAAACTTGGCCTCAGTTGCGATGTTGCAGGACAGAGGTTATGATGTTGTTTTTAGCAATGGAAAATATTTCTTGCGACATAAAACAACGGGTAAAACCAAGAGGATAGGAATTCGAATCAAGAATATATAAAATCTAGAGGTATATGGCTGCACCGCAATGGTGGGCAAATAAGAAGAAGTGGTGAGCCGGGATGAGGGTGAATTATGGCACAAACGATTGGGCCATCTTCACCATGGCGCCCTGAATATTTTGCAGCAGATTTCTACTGGACTTCCCGAGGGTACACTTGTGCAGATAGATCAGTGCAAGGTATGTATTATGGGTAAGTTTGTGAAGACTACCTTTCATGAAAAGGGGCACCGTGCTTCGATGATCTTGGAGAGAGTTCACACAGACGTGTGTGGGCCATTCTCGGTTGCTGCAATAGAAAAACACAGGTATTATGCTATTTTTTTTAATGACTGTTCTCATATATGCTGGATCTTCTTCATGTAGAAGAAGGATAAAAAATTCTCAAAGTTCTATGAGTTTAAGGCATTGGTTGAGAAGTTGGGGAAGAAAGTGAAGGCTCTGCGGAGCGATAATGGTGATGAATATATCTCGAAAAAATTCAAAGACTTATGTAGCAAAGAAGGAATTTGAAGAGAAATCATAGCGCCTCATAACCCACAGCAAAATGGGATCGCAGAGAGGAAGAACAAAACAATCATGGGTGGTGCACGAGCTATACTGCATGATCAGGGCCTACCATTGCACTTGTGGGCGAAAGCATGCAACACTACGGTTTATGTGCAAAACCGTTGTCCTCATAGAGTACTTGGCATGAGTACACCTGAAGAAGATTTTATTGGTAAGAAACTGGATGTTTCTCACTTTACAATTTTTGGCTCATCTGTTTATGTGCATGTGACCAAGAACACTAGGAAGAAGCTAGAGTTGACTGCTAAAGTTGGGAAATTTGTGGGGTACACAGAAACACCCCATAATTATCGTGTGTAGTTTCCAAACATTCGAATGAATGTGGTGCGACAGGATATAAAATTCAATGAGGAGAAAGCCATGAAGTTGTCGCTTGAGAGGGAGTTAGACTTGCATGCAGAGGAGGAATTTCTTGTTCCCAAATATGAGTCTCTAGATGTGGAGGATTCCACTCAAGCAGAGTCAAACATCAGAACTAGCAAAAGGCATACCACAGAAGCTAAGAGGTTGAAGCTTGATGCAACATAGAATGTAGGAGTCCCTACTTCACAGCGCAGACAGAGATAACGTCTTGGCCGATTCACTGGATACATGGCTCTCATGAGAAAATGTATTGTGACTGAGCCATCTTCCTTTCAGGAAGCAGTGTAGGAGCCCACATGGGTAGATGCAATGGTGGAGGAGTATGACTCCATTGTCAAAAACAGTGCTTGGGAAATTGTTCCAAGTTCGGTTGATAAATCAGTGGTAGGTTCAATGTAGAAATTTGAATAACTGTTAAATTATTCACCGAGATTATCCTGATCACACACTATTTGAGCTTCATGCATAATACATAACCTCTTCTACTATTGATCATTAATTGCGGAAATATAAACAATCGCATGCGCACATTAAAACCATAAAAAATCACACATATAAACACAGTATTTATGGGAAAGCTTAAAGCTGAAAACCCCCAACTATCTGTATATTATAATGATAGAGATCATGTAACAATCATTGTACAAACTCCTCACAAGCTCTCGGTACAATCTCCAATTGTTACACACTACACAAGCTCAGATCATACAAAACACATGCTCCCAATGCACTCCTGTTGCTTGACCTCTCTTTCGCAATCAATATGGATAATTACGAGATCCGAGTTCAAATCCCACCAGTATGTACTGCGCAATCCTCATTGGCTTCTCAATCAATGTGTGTGCAAATCTCATGCACCGGTATAGTCACAACTGATAGTCACACTGCTCTTTCACCTACCTCTCCACTGGTCTCCACTGAAACTATCCATGCACTACAGTTAACTGATGTATTCTTTAGTTGATTTATGAGTTAATAATTAGTGAATTAATTAATAATTAATTCACACCACTCTCACTAATTTTATCAATTAGTCAGACTAGATACAACTAGCTCAATTAAGTTAAACTGAACACAACTCCAATAACTGTCTCATCAACTCCACCAAACTCTGTCACATGAGTTCTAACTGAAGTCAACCATGAAATAGCTCCACTAAACCCTAGGAATAGCGTAATTCCTTAAATAGAAATTGCATATTACTTACATCCGGACATCAGTAGAAGTGCTCGAGAGGATAAGATAATGTTTTAAGTCCAAATATTATTAAGAGCTATTAATA
Organism: Pinus albicaulis; assembly: GCA_034641835.2. Taxonomy (NCBI): domain Eukaryota; kingdom Viridiplantae; phylum Streptophyta; class Pinopsida; order Pinales; family Pinaceae; genus Pinus; species Pinus albicaulis. Next base: position 1,252,912,518 of record CM076575.1, read on the forward strand.
TTCGACATATCTATTTTTAGACTGGCAATCTAAAAATAGATTCCGCCCAGTATGTCTAAAAATAGAAGTCCATCTATTTTTCCAACTTTACCATCCCTCCACAAATAGCATCCTGCAACTCATAGAATCATGATCGACATGTCTAAAAATAGACTTTGCGCCTAAAATACCCTGCGGGCCCACTTAGTGAAGGCGACTTCTTTCCACTAAATTCTATCATCTTGTTGCATTCTCAACACTCCCTCTCAACAAGATACGGATTATCTGCAACCCCTATCCTGCCCCTGTGGTATTCGAATTTTCTCCTAGCGGGCACCTTCGTCAAGATATCAGCATCCTGATCCTCCGTAGGAATGTATGAAAGTAACATGATCCTCCACTGCACACAATCTCTGATATGATGATACCAGATGTCAATGTGTTTAGATCTATCATGAAATACTGGATTAACTGAGAGTTTGATGCAACTCTGATTATCACAATAAATCACAGTAGGATCTAAGTGTGAACCGAACAACCCGACCGGGATCTTCCTCATCCATATAGCCTCGCATGTAGCCAAACTCGCTGCCATATACTCGGCCTCTGCTGAACTGAGTGCCACGGATCTCTGCTTCCTGCTGTGCCAAGAAACTGCTGTCGACCCGATACTGAAAATCCCTCCAGATGTGCTCTTTCTGTCCATTGGGCTCCCTGCCCAATCTGCATCCGTGAAGCCACACATCTTCACCTCATCCGATTGTCTGTACCATAATCCATATCCCAATGTGCCTCTGAGATACCTCAATACATGCTTGCCTGCCTTCCAGAAGAGCTTGATTGGCTTAACCATAGCTTGTGAAAGTTGGCTAACAACATAACATATGTCGGGTCGTGTATTGACCAGATACATGGCATTCCTGGCTTCCCATTGATAAACAATGGCATCCTACCTTCGCGCGAGAAGTAGCATCCTCCCTTCCTCAACCACCGGAAGGAGGGTATCAACGAGGCTTGTAGCCATGCATGTTGAACTTCTCCAGTATCTCCCAGGCATACTTGCCTTGAGACACAAACAATCCATCACTGCGCTGCCAAATTTCCAATCCCAGGAAATAATGAAGGAGGCCAAAGTCCTTCATCTCAAACTCTTTTGCAAGATCATCCTTGCATGAGAGTATCAATAGTTCATCACCCGTCAAAATGAAATCATCTACATAAAGTACAATGATCAGCAACTTACCCTCCACCACAATCTGGTATAGGTTCGGATCCGCCTCACTCTTGGAGAATCCAAGTCCGGTAAAATAACTGTCTATCTGTGTGTACCAAGCACGAGGTGCTTGTTTCAACCCATAGAGAACTCTCTTGAGCTTGCACATCGACTGTTGCTAAAGATCTCGAAACCTTCGGGCTGCTCTATGTACACCTCCTCCTCAATGACTCCATTGAAGGAACGCAGTCTTCACATCCATATGATGAATGTGCCACCCCATCTGCGCTGAGAGAGCAAGAATCGTCCGTATGGAAGAATACCTTGCGACAGGTGCAAAGGTCTCCTCATAATCGATCCCCTCAATCTGTGAAAAGCCTCGGGCAATAAATCTTGCCTTATACTTCTCCACACTCCCGTCAGCTGCCTGCTTCACTTTGTAGATCCATCTCGAACCCACCACTGATTTCCCCTCCGGCCTCGAGACAATCTCCCATGCACTGTTTCTGACAATCGAATCATACTCTTCCACCATGGCATCTACCCATGCGGGATCCTCCACAGCTTCCTCAAAAGAGGATGGCTCTGTCACGATACACTTGCTCATAAGATCCATGTATCTAGTATACCAGTCAGGTGATTGTCTCTGTCTGCGCTGTGATGTAGGTTCTCCTACAACCTTCTCTGCATCTTGAGCCAGTCGCTCAGGTTCTGTAGTGCGCTTCCGCCCTATGATGGTTGGCGCTACATGAGTGGTTTCTTCCACTCCATGAACCTCATCTTGTGGCTGATCCACATCCTGAGGCTCATCCTTAGGAACTAATAGCTCCTCATCTGCATGCAAGTGTAGCTCCCTCTCAAGTGAACACTTCATGGCTTTCTCCTCTGAAGAATTTGATATACCATGCTTTACTTGATCCTTTGCGGCCCACGTACGGAAAATACACACAATAGTTGTGGGGAATATCAGTGTACCCCACAAATATCCCAACCTCTTCAGTCAGATCCAGCTTCTTCCTGGTATCCTTCGTCACATGAATGTAAACGGGTGAACCAAAAATCCTCAAATGGAAAATATCAGGCTTCTTACCAGAAAATGCCTCCTCGGGTGTACTCATGCCAAGTATCTTGTGAGAACAACAGTTCTACACATATACTGCAGTGTTGCATGCCTCCGCCCACAAGTGAATGGGTGGGCCACGATCATGCGGCTTATCGCCGTGCAACACCCACGATCGTTTTGTTCTTCCACTCCGTGACCCCGTTCTGCTGTGGGTTATGAGGCGCTATGAGCTCCCTTCAAATTCCTTCTGCGCTGCAAAATTCCTTGAATTCGCCAAAGATGAATTCACCACCATTGTCGCTCCTAAGATCCTTCACCTGCTTCCCCAACTCTTTCTCAACTAGGGCCTTGAACTCACAAAACTTTGAGTATGTCTTGCTCTTCTTCTGCATGAAGAAGATCCAACACTTACGAGAAAAATCATCAACAAATCAGGAGGTAACTCCTCAAATCAGAATATTTTTTAGCTGAATAATGCATATGTATTTATACATGGAGGTGAGGCTATTGGGATTCATCTCCAAATGACTCTTGGCCTTCCTTATTTCCTAATATTAAATAATATACAATATTACATGTGCACACCCATCCCATAGGATTAGGTGTCAACATTCCCCCTTTAATCCGAAGGGATGTTGGTGAGTCCAAGCATCGATCTGAACTTTTCAAACTTTTCTCTTCCAAGTGCTTTGGTGAAGATATCAGCAGTTTGCTCATTTGTGGAACAATGATGTAGATGGATGGTTTTGGCCTGAACATGATGTCGAATTAGATGGTACTTTGTATTGATGTGTTTTTTTCGATCATGGAACTTTGGGTTCTTGGCCAACTTTATTGCAGAAGTGTTGTCGATCATGAGTGGTGTGGAATACATTTTTTTCATCTGCAAATCTTCCAGGATTTTCCGGAGCCACACAATTTCCTTTGTTACTTCAGCTGCTGCCACATATTCTGCCTCGTTCATGGAATCTGTTGGAACTGACTGTTTGCGTGATCTCCATGAGACAACTCCTGATCCAAGACTCATGGTGTAATCTGTAGTAGACACCCCTGTTTCTTTGTCGCCATCAAAGTCTAAATCAGAGTATCCGATCAAGCTGAAGTTGCCTACCTGTGTATATTTGAGTCCAAAGTCTTGAGTCCCCTTCAAGTACCTTAACACTCTTTTTGCAGCAGACCAATGTCCTTCACAAGGTTTTTGCATGAACCTTGAGAGGATTCCAACATCAAATGAAATGTCAGGTCTGGTGGTGGTCAGATAGATAAGACTTCCTATAAGCTGTCTATACTTAGTTACATCCTCAAATTCCTTCCCTTCAATAGATGTGAGCTTCAAGTTTTGTTCCATTGGAGTGGTTAAGGGATTACATTCATCCATGCCAAACTTGTTCAAGAGATCTCCAATGTACTTCTTTTGAGAAAGAAATATAAATTTAGGATGTTGAATTATTTCAATACCCAGATAGTAATGAACATGACCCAAATCAGTCATTTCAAAACCTTTCTTCAATTCTTTCTTCATGGATGCAATATAGCTCTCATTGTTCCCTGTTATCAAAAGATCATCTACATATACCACAAGATATACAACTGTTTTTCCAACTTTTTTAACAAACAAAGTTGCATCATCAAGATCAAAATGTTTGAAGTCAAGTTTCAGAAGATGCTCGGTCAATTTCTCATACCAGGCTCGTGGTGCTTGCTTGAGGCCATACAAGGATTTTATAAGCTTGCAAACTTTGTGTTCTTGACCCTTTACCACAAATCATTCTGGCTGGGACATATAAACTTTCTCCTTTAGATCTCCATTCAAGAAGGCTATTTTTACATCCATCTGATGGACTTTCCATCCATTCTGAGCTGCTAAGGCAAAGAGAGTCCGAATGGTGGTCCATTTTGCTGTGGGAGAAAAAGTTTCTTCATAATCGACTCCTTCTTTTTGTGCAAATCCTTTTGCCACAAGCCTGGCCTTGTGCTTGTCAAGTGAGCCGTCTGCTTTGTACTTGTTCTTGTAGACCCACTTACAGCCAATTGGTTTCGTTCCCAAAGGCGGATCAACCGGCTTCCAAGTGCCATTCTTTATCAAGGCATCATACTCCTTCTGCATCGCTTCTTTCCATTCATCATGAGAAGCGGCTTCTTTGAAGGAAGTTGGTTCATGATATGTAGACAAACTCAATTCACAGTTATAAGCAATATCCATATCAACAGGAGAATCAGAATTATCTACATCACCTTCGATTTGTTGAGTGGAACTTCTTGTTCCTGTTTTTCCAACCTCATCAGGATGAACATTCTCCAGTGTCTTTGTCAGCCATTTGGGAGGAACTTTCTGAGATGGCCCAGGCTGTTCACTTGACTGAGTTGGGATTGATTCAAGATTCAATCTCCCAATTCTGTCAATCACATCATCCAATGTGTCATCCGTGGTTGTTTCTTCATGTGGGGGAGAGAGTGCTTTAGGACATGATTCCACAGTTTGATTCAATATTGGAATCCCCCCTTCAAGATGTGGAATCACATTATCAAATTCTTGGAAGGACTTTGCATGTGTGAATCTATCCAGGCGATCAAGTTGTCGCTCAACAACCTTGTCACTCTTGGAAGATTCAAGGAATATGACATCTCTTGCTATCACAAACTTATTATTTGCTTCATCATAGAGACGATATCCTTTGGAGGTATTGGAGTACCCCAAGAAGATACATTTGCGACTTCTAGCACCAAGTTTGTTCCTTTGACCCTTGGGTATCGAGGCATAACAGGTGGACCCAAAGACCCTGAAATGCTTTACCGAAGGAATGTGGCCATGCCACATTTCAAAAGGAGTTTTGTTTCTAATTGAACTTGAAGGACACTTATTCTTTATGTAAACAGCACATAGAACTGCATCAGCCCAAAACATCAATTTCACATTCTTGAAAAATAACATGGAGCGAACCATATTTAAGATAGTTATGTTCATTCTTTCAACTACACCGTTCTGTTGGGGATTATATGGCACTGTTGTTTGATGTTCTATTCCATGTTGACGAAGATAATTTTAAAATTCGTTTGAAGTGTATTCTTTTCCATTATCAGTACGTAGAGAGCCACTATGTGTTTGTGCATCATTTTCAATCCATGCATGAAAATTCTTGAAAGTTTGAAAAGAATCAGACTTATTCTTCAATAAGTAAATCCAACACATTCTGGTGTAGTCATCAATAAATGTCATCATGTATTTGTTTCCATTTGCAGAAGAAATAGGAATAGGGCCACATAAATCTGAATGAAAAAGCTCAAGTTTTCTATGTGCTCTGGAGTGTGAATCATGAAATGGCTGTTTGCTATGCTTTCCTAGAATACAAGGATCACATTCCTTAGGTTTTCTAGGAATTGTAGGAAGTCCATTAACACCATTTTTCTTCAACAAACGAAGGCTTTCATAGTTTAAGTGTCCAAATCTAGCATGCCATAAAAGACTTGATGGGAATGTACCTTCATCATGATGTGAACTGAATGCAAAGTTTTGAGCATGAGCAGATGAACCTTTCAGCTTCAAGAGTCTTCCTTCTTCTATTCCCTCCATGACAAGTGAGTGATCTGATGTTGATCTGACCTCTGCCTTGCCATCAAACAAGTGAACTGAGTGTCCTTGTTGTCGGATTTCGATCAGGGACAGCAAGTTTCTCTTCAACTCCGGGAGGTATGGAACCTCATGTAGGATATGATCAGGAAGACCAGGCAGTTTAAGCCTGACTGTGCCAAGCCCTGATGGCTTGAGTTTGGATTTATCTGCGAAATATACTGCTCCATCAACTTTGTCGGTGAATTCTTCAAAAAAATATTTTCTAAATGTCATGTGACATGTTGCTCCTGAATCTAGCAACCAATCATCTCTCCATGAAGTAAATGAAACATCAAATAGGTTTTCAGTTACTCCATTGTTACAATGTGCTAGAACAGAATGAGCTGATTCAGGTGCTTTACCTTTGTCTTTTTCATTAGTTTTACCTTTGTCTTGATTTCTTTGCTGCTGAGTTTTAGATTGTCTGCCCCCCTTTTCTCTGAAGTTTATTCTTCATATTCTGCCATCTCTTCCTCTGGATGAATCTGAAGCATGTCTCTTTTCTCTCTGTGCCAAGTATGCAGCCTCTTTAGAAGATGAAGGGACTGTCATCTTCTTTTGAAGAAGGAGAGGGAAAAAAAAAACTTTGCTGGAGAATCTCTTGAAGGAGAGAAAACAAAAAAATTCTTTGCTGGAAAATATATTCAATTTAAAAAGAAAAAAAAAAACTCTTTGCTAAAAACTGAATTCTGCACCAAAAAATATATATGTATTTTTTGTTTTGTTTGGAGAAAAAATTTGTATGGGAAGCAGTTTTATGAAATGGGAGGGCGGTATTATGAAATGGGAGGGCGGTATTTGATGTCATGGGAGGGCGGTATTATGAAATGGAAGGGCAGTATTATGGTATTAGAAACTCGTGGAGGCGTATATGGTAGGGGCGTTGTATGAAATAGCAAGGACAGGGAGTGGTTTAATTATATGTGGGGTCGTATATTGGTGAGGGCGGAGTGTTGTAAACAACGTGGAATGGTTGTTATAAACAAGCAGCTTATTAAATGTGTATGACAGCACTGTATATAATACAACTGTGCGTGGGAGGTTCCGTGGGATAAGGGGATAGCAGATAGCGTGGGACAGGTGTATCCACAGCGTATGATTGCGTATTATATGTGAAAGACAGTGCGGTAATATATGTGAAAGACAGCGCGGTAATGAGGCGGTATTGAAAAGCATATGCAGACAACGCAATGGTATTACAGGAGGGGTGGACTGTATATCTATATATATATATATATATATATATATGACAACGTATTATGGAGAGCGTGTTATGTATGGACAACATATATATGGTGGCGGTATTACTGTTAAAGCCAGGAGGTAAGCCAGCGTAGGTATGACTGTAATGCGGTGGTATTATTAAAACAACGTGGAGGTATTACAACGCAGACAGCCTTATCATAACGAATGAATGATCGATGGAAGGGGCGGACAACTTGTAGTTTGGAGCGTAATGGATAGAGCTGTATATGGGCGATATGTATTGAATGGTGGAGGGAGCACAGTGGAGCGGTGTGTAGAGCTGTGAAGAGTCGGGTGGAGCGGAAATATATCACAAGTTATGGAGGTGGTTCAACAGTGTGGAGGCGCGTTATAAATAGTGGTATTGAATCGTATAACAACGTATTATATATGCAGGACAACACTGGTATATTGCAGTGATTAAATGGTGGAGTAGCGTATTATGCAGCGATTTAAATGGTGGTCGAGGGAAGAGATGGGTAGGGAACGAGCAGAAGGGAGGGCGCAGTGGGAATGGGGAGTTGAGTTGAGTGAAAAGGCGTTGGGAAAGGAGAGAGGGAGGCCGAGAGGCCATTACAAAAAAAAAATGGAATGGGATCTTTGCAGGACTACAGAGGGAGGCTGCAATTTGCAGTGTTTCAGGAACTGCAGGATTGCAAAATCTTCAGGAGCTGCAGGAGCTGCAAATGTCAGAGCTATGCAGAGAAAAAAAATGCAGAATAACATTATAGCAATAAGTAGGAGCAGCAAAAACTATTATTAAAAACTGATTGAGCAAAGGAGAGGGAGTTACACCACAGGCAGAAATGCCAATAGTGGGACTGGCTCTGATACCATGTCAAACCAGGAGGTAACTCCTCAAATCAGAATGTGTTTTAGCTGAAGAATGCATATGTATTTATACATGGAGGTGAGGCTATTGGGATTCATCTCCCAATGACTCTTGGCCTTCCTTATTTCCTAATATTAAATAATATACAATATTACATGTGCACACCCATCCCATAGGATTAGGTGTCAACAACATAATACCTGTTCTTTGCTGTCGAAGCTACTGAGAAAGGTCCACACACGTCTGTGTGAATTCTCTCAAGGATCCTCGTGGCGTGACTATCCTTCTCGTGAAAGGTGGCTTTCACAAATTTTCCCAAGGTACACCCCTTGCATTGATCTGACTGTGCAAGAGTGCCTTTAGGAAGCCCAGTAGAAATCTGTTGCAGTATCTTCAAAGCTCCATGGTGAAGGTGGCCTAATCTCTGGTGCCACAACTCGCCATCATCTCGGCTCACCACTCCTTCTACCTTTCCTGCCATTGCTGCGAAGCCATCTACCTGCAATTGATAAAGGTTCTTAAATTGAACCCCTATCCTTCAGGTCTCACCAGTTGCCTTACTGCGCAGGAAAGCCTTTCCCTCGCTAAAGACAACATCATATCCCTTATCTTCTAACATCGCCACAGAGATAAGATTCTTCTTCAATCCTGGAACATGCATCACTTCCTTCAATACGAAGGGTTTACCAGACTCCCTCTCAAAGGAAATGGTACCGATACCGGTCGCACTGTATCTACCATCATCGCCCATCTCGATGTGCACTCCAAGATCTTTCTCATCCAGATCAGTAAACAAATCTCGATCTCTTGTCATGTGAAAAGACGCACCACTGTCAAGAAACCACACTGAACCCATCACACTTGAGACCAAGCATGCGATCAGCGAAAAATCCAGCTCAAACTGTGAGGCTAAGGCCTCTCTAGCTACAGTTCCAGCAACCTGCTTATTTTTCTTCTTCTGTGGACAACTAGTGGCATAATGTCCGTGTTGGTGACAGTGAAAGCACTTCACCTTGGACATGTCCTGCTTCTTGCCTTTCGCACTGGAATGAGAAGCTTTCTTGCTCTTCCCCTTCTTTGCTTTGGCAGCCAAAGCGCAATTCTCTTCATCAGAGTTCCTTGATGAAGATCCATCCCTGGTACTTCGCCTTATCTCCTCTTGCACAAGATCTGACCAAAGTCGCTCCCATCCTGGCAATTTCTCCCGACCATTGACAGAGTCCTGATAGGAATTCCAACTCTTCGGAAGCCCAAGGAGAGCCAAGCTCACCAAGTCCTTGTCATCTACAGTCACCCCCACACTTCCCAGCTCATCCCTGCATTGGATGAACTTCGTGAGGTACTTGGGCATAATGTCGCCTTTCTCCATCTTTATGTTCCTGAGTTTGTCCTTGAGCGCCAACTTCCTCTGGTCGCTCTTGCTTTGGAATAAATCTGTCAAGGCTTTCCACATCAAGAATGGAGAAGCCTTACCATGAAGGCTGGACACTATGTGATCCTTCATGCCCTCCAACAGAATCCTTCGACACTTTGCTGTCTTCTTTTGCCAAGCCTCAATTACGGTAGCATCGCTAGAAGTAGGCTTTGGGACTTCAGCATCTATGAACTCCTTCAACCCATTGTCATCCAGCACCGCCTCCATCCTGTCCTTCCATGCAATATAATTCGAGCTGCCCTCAAGGGCATACTCCAATCGCAATCCGTTGAAAGACATCACAACTTCGACACCAAGAAAACACTGCTGCAAATTCGAATTCCACCAGCACAAAACTCAACCGCTTCAATGTTTTGCAATTGCTCCAATGATCAATACTACTCCGATACCATGTATAAATTTGAATAACTATTAAATTATTCACTAAGATTATCCTAATCACACACGATTTGAGCTTCATGCATAATACATAACCTCTTCCACTATTGATCATCAATTTGCGGAAATTAAACAATCGCATGCGCACATTAAAACCATAAAAAATCACACATATAAACACAGTATTTATGGGAAAGCTTAAAGCTAAAAACCCCCAAATATATGTATATTATAATGATAGATATCATGTAACAATAATTGTACAAACTCCTCACAAGCTCTCAGTACAATCTCCAATTGTTACACACTACACAAGCTCATATCATACAAAACACATGCTCCAATCTGCTCCACCTGTTAGCCAGCCTCTACTGCGCAATCCAATATGGATAATTACTAGATCCAGGTTCAAATCCCATTGGTATGTACCGCACAATCCTCATTGGCTTCTCCATCAATGTGTGTGCAAATCTCATGCACCAGTATAGTCACAACTGATAGTCACACTTGCTCTTTCACCTACCTCTTCATTGGTCTCCACTGAAACTGTCCATGCACTGAAGTTAACTGATGTATTCTTTAGTTGATTTATGAGTTAATAATTAGTGAATTAATTAATAATTAATTCACACCACTCTCACTAATTGTATCAATCGGTTAGACTAGATACAACTAGCTCAACTAAGTTAAACTGAACACAACTCCATTAACTGTCTCATCAACTCCACCAAACTCTGTCACATGAGTTCTAACTGAAGTCAACCATGCAATAGCTCCAATAAACCCTAGGAATAGCGTAATTCCTTCTGTCAGTTGCATGTGCCACATCCAGGCATCAAACTGAAGTGCTCCAAGAGGATAAGATAATGTTTAGAGTCCAAATATTATTAAGAGCTAATAATATTCGACATATCTATTTTTAGAATGGAAATCTAAAAATAGAAGTCCATCTATTTTTCCCGACTTGACAAACCATACAAAAATAGCATCCTGCAACTCATAGAACATGATCCATATGTCTAAAAATAGACATAGTCTAAAAATAGACTTTGCGCCTAAAATACCCTGCGGCCCCACTTAGTGAATGCGACTCCTTTCCACTAAGCTCATGATCTTGTTGCAATCTCAAAATTCAAGATGGATCTAAATGGTAAAGAAAGTTTTTGATGGGAGTGTTGAGAAGTATAAGGAAAGATTTGTGGCTCGGGGCTTCTCACAGATCAAGGGGATTGATTACGAAGAAACCTTTGCACCTGTCGCACAGTATTCTTCCATAAGAACCATCCCTGCTCTCTCAACGCAGATGGGTTGGAACATTCATCAAATGGATGTGAAGACTGTGTTCATTACTAGGATCATTGAGGAAGAAGTGTACATTGAGCAACCTGAAGGATTTGAGATCTTCAGCAGCGAGTTGCATGTGTGCAGACTCAAAAGAGTGTTGTATGGGCTGAAGCAAGCACCCCGTGCTTGGTACACTCGGATCGACAACTATTTAATTAGACTTGGCTTCACCAAGAGTGAGACAGATGCAAACCTATACCAGATTGTGGTGGAGGGTAAGATTTTGATCATTTTTCTTTATGTTGATGATTTAATACGGACTAGTGATGAACAGCTAACACACTCATGCAAGGAGGACCTTGCAAAGGAGTTCTAGATGAAGGATATGGGCCTCCTTCATGATTTCCTTGGATTGGAAATATGGTAGCGAGAAGGTGAGATGTTTGTGTCTCAGGGCAAGTATGCAAGGGAGATACTTGGTAAGTTTCACATGAAGGGCTGCAAACCCATGGATAATCCTCTTCCAGGAAATTGGAGGAAAGAGGATGCTACATCTGGAGAGGTAGTGGATGCTACTGTCTATCGACAGTTGGTGGGTTCGCTCATGTATTTAGTTAATACAAGACCGTTCATATGCTATGCGGTGAACCAGCTTATTCAAGCGATGGTTAAGCCTACCAAGCTCTTTTGGAAGGCAAGAAAGCATGTCCAGAGATATATCAGGGGCACATCTAAGTATGGCTTATGGTACAGACAGATGGATGAGATGAAGTTTCATGGCTTCAAGGATGCAGATTGGACAGGAAGCCCAATGGACAGAAAGATCACATCAGGAAGGTTTTTAAGTATTGTATCTATAGTTGTTTCTTGGTACAACAGGAAACAGAGATTTGTGGCACTCAGTTCAGTGGAAGCGGAATACATGGCAGCAAGTCAAGATGCATGTGAGGCTATCTAGATGTGGAAGATCCTGGTCGGTTTGTTCAGTTCTCATTTAGATCCTACAGTGATTGATTGTGATAATCAGAGTTGCATTAAACTATCGATTAATCTTGTGTTTCATGATAGATCTAAGCATATATATATCCAGTATCATCATATCAGAGATTATGTGCAGCGGAAGATCATGTTGCTTAAGTATATTCCTACGGAAGATCAGGATGCAGATATTCTGACGAAGGCGCTCACCAGGAGCAAATTTGAATACCATAGAGACAGGATCGGGGTGAAAGATAATCCCTTTCTTATTGAGAGGGAGTGTTGAGATTCAACAAGATGATGATCCTAGTGAAAATTAAGCACCTACACTAGGTGGGGCCCGTAGGCTATTTTTAGGTGATATGTCTATTTTTAGAATTTGGATCAAAGTCTATTTTTAGCAGTAATATATTTATAGATGGTTTAGAAAATTATATGGATGGATGGGTGTCTATTTTTGGAATGCATGTGTGAAGTTGTTTCGTGGAATTCATGTCTAAAAATAGAATGCATGTCGATTATTGTTATCTCTTAACAATAATTAGACAATAAATAATAATATATTCTCTTGAAGGACTTGATTTTAGTTAACTAATGTGGAAAACCAGTTAACTGAAGTAATTTCGAGTTCAAAGGTTGGTTGGTGGGACATGCTAGTGGACTTTGTTGTAACTGAGTGATGGAAAGTTGTAACAGAGTTGGATGTGTAGTTATGTGATTTGTAAAGTAGTTTAACTCATTTAATTGAGTTAAACTCAGTTGTGCTAGTTGTAACTAAAGATACACTAGTGAGAGATTAGTGAATTAAATATTAAATTAATTCACATGGAGTGATCTCACATGCAGCTGTATATTTACTACTGTTAACTGCATGCATGTAAGATCCAGTGGAGACCCATTTGAGAGATAGGTGAAAGGGATAGTTTGACTATCATTTGTGACTATAGTGGGTGCACAAGTGCAACCAAACACACATTGGAGATGCCAATGAGGGTTGCGCAGTCAAGGCAAGGCAAGATTGAATTAATTCAGGGATTGTGATAAGTAGGGATTACGTAGTGGAGGCAGGTTGTCAAGAGGCAGTAAATTGGTGCATGAATATACCAATTTTTGTATGACAGTGTGAGACGATTGTAAATTATACTGAGAGCTCTTGGATTAGATTTTTGCATTAGATTTTTCATGATCCATAATATGTACATAATATATGATAGTGGGGTTTTTAGCTTTATGCTTTCCAGGTAAAAACATTTGTGTTGTGTGTGATTGATATTTCTTCATGTGTTTGAAATTGGTGATTAAATTTCCACAAGAATTTAAGTAGAAGGATTTTGTATTTAACAGTGGCATATAATTGTTAGATCAGGAGAATCCGGAAATACATAATTGTATCAAAATTTCTATAGGGATCATCCACCTCCAGCAGCAGTAGCAGCAGGGGGATGGGCATTTTCACCTACTGGAGAAGTCATTGCATCTTTGCGAGGGGTTCCCAAGTATTTGAGATTGAGATTCTGAGGCACGGTCCAAGGAAAAACGTGTTACAGTATTGGTGGACAACAGGGCCACACATAATTTCATTGATACTCAACTAGTGCAGAGGAGGGGCATACCAACCGAGAGTTTTGATGGATTTTTTGTATTAGTTCTAGGTGTCAGAACCATGCAGTGCTTGAGTTATGTTCCAACGTTAGCTGTAACCATGGGAACTTATACGGTGACGAATCATTTCTTTGTTGTCAACATTCCATACACCAATGTGATATTGGTGTACAGTGGTTGATTATGCTGGGAAAGGTCACTACAGATTGGGAGACATTAGAGATGGAGTGGACGGATAAGAAGAGCGGGAAGCGCTAGTTGATCAGAGGAATGCACACATATCCACCCTAGACAGTCTCGACACACCGGATGGAGAAATATTTCTGGAAGGGGAACATAGAGTGGGGAGTGGAGTTGTGTGTTTTAGAGGTAGGAGTCACAGGGTATTCTGTACACCCCAATGTGCATACGATATTAGACCACTACCCTTCTGTCTTTGGGGACATACCACCGAGGCGGCCATCGGACCGAGGGTTCGAGCACACTATTGAGTTAGAACAAGTGATCCAATCAGTGGTCACCACACCCTATAGGCACCCTAAGGTCTACAGGGATGAGATTGAAAGAGCCATCCAGGATCTCTTGGCACTAGGACACATCTAACCTAACACTAGCCCCTTTGCTTCTTCCATGGTGTAGTTGAAGAAGAAGGACGACACTTTTCGTATGTGCATCAATTACAGGGCTCTAGATAAGAAGACAATGAAGAACCAATACCCCATCCCCAGGATTGATGAGCTGAGGGGATCAAAGTTCTTTTCTAAGAGCGATTTGAGGTGAGGATACCATCAAATCAAGGTGAGGGACTAGGATGTCCCAAAGACTGCATTCAGATGCCACTATGTCCACTTAGATTTCTTGGTGATTCCCTTTGGGCTGACCAATTCTCTGACCACTTTTTAGTCTTGTATGACCCACATATTTCATGGTCAGTTGAGGAAGTTTGTGCTAGTGTTTGTTGAAGACATTCTCATTTGCAGTCGCACTTGGGAGGAGCACTTGTAGCATATTGAGGCGGTATTGTGCATCTTGGAGGAACAATATTTTTATGCCAAACTATCCAAGTGTGAATTTAGACTTACAAATATGCTCTACCTAGGGCATATCATTGGAGTAGATGGAGTAAGGGTCCATGAGGAGAAGATCTCGGCTATTCGGGATTGGTCGGTACCAAATAATGTGACAGAACTTTGAGGATTTGTATGCATTTTGACCTATTATAGGAATTTTTTCAAGGGGTTTTCACATCTGGAAGCACCCCTCACGGATCTCACCAAGAAAAGGCTCCTTTGGGTGGATATACACTGCGTAGAGGGCCTTTGAAAGGCTCAAGGAGGTGATGAGAAATTGTCCAGTGCTATCATTTCCATATTTCCCGCAACCCTTTGTGCTGGAGTGTGATGCTTTAGGAGAGGGAGTTGGCGTAGCGTTGATGCACGGAGGTCATCCTATAGCTTTCAAGAGTTGGAAACTATTGCTGCATCAAAGGTTGTATTCGATATATGAAAAAGAGATGCTAGCCATCATGCATGCGTTGGGTGAGGACTGACCACAACGGTCTCTAGTTTTTTATTGAGCAGAAGCAGTTGTAGGAGAGGAAGTAGAATTTGGTCAAAAAAATCCAAGCTTATGAATTTGACATTGATTATGCCAAAGGGAAGAACAATGTGGTGGTGGATTCCTTATCACGGAGACCAACAACGCTGTCCTTGATGAGTATTGATACATATTGGAGGGATCAGATGTTAGTGGAGTATTCTAAGGACTGCTTCGCATGTGAGATATTGGATGGGCAGGTGACTAATGACATGTATTGGGTGATGGATGAGGTCATCTATTACCAGGACAAGATTTTCTTGACAAGAGCCTCTCAGCTCAAGGAGAAGATATTGCACGCAGCCGTGATTCACAACTTTCAGGTCATCAGGGGGTCACCAAAACATACTGGGCCATAAGAGAGAGGTTCTCATGGGGAGGCCTCAAGGAGGACGTACTCCAGCATGTCAGGGAGTGTGAAGTGTGAGGGAGTTGAGCCATCCTGCGAGGTTGTTACAATCACTTCCCATTCTGGAGGGGAAGTGGGAGAGAACTTCCATGGATTTTATAACAGGGTTGCCTATGGTATAGGGAAAAGATTGTATTTATGTGGTTGTTGATCGGCTGGTGAAGTATGCACACTTGTTTTCCATCTCCAAATGCTACACTGCTTCACAGGTGGTCGAACTATTTTTTAGGGATGTTTTCAAGCTTCATGGTCTCCCCAAGACCATAGCCCGTCACAAGGACAGTCGTTTCATCTATAGCTTTTGGAAGGAAGTTTTGCATTTGGTTGATCTGAAGCCCAAGTTTTAGCTAAAAATTGAAAGTGATCGAAATTTCTTCAAACTTGAACGCCCAGATAGAGTTCATCGCCAGGATTCTGGCACAATGCGTTTCACCAAAATCCAAGTTCGTATGGCTGAGTTATCATCTGTTGTTCGTTTTCCAAAACAAGTGAAAAATGAGCACAACAGGTACAATTTTGATGTGGCAGGTACAGTCATAATTTGCAAGAAAATCCTCCAGAAACATCCAATGACACTATGCCAAGTGGCACCACCAAATTCGTCGATGATGACTAGGAAGTGAATTTTTATTTATTTCCTAAGTCTAAGTGGAATTTTATTAAATTGGCATTTTATTTATATGGTGGTCAATGGGGAAGGGCCACATGGCATTCCACGTATCCCCCCTCGGTAGGACAGGTTGGAAGGTCGAATTACTGTCATATTAATGGTTGGACATTAGTTATGGTGGAATTAATTTTAACATATATAATATATATAGTTCAATATATATATTATATAGTTCTAAAACCCATGGCAAACTCAACTATATTTGGGAAGAACTCCAACTAAATGGAGGGTTTAAACATGGCAACGTTGAAAAAATTGGCGAAAGAAACCTTATTTTAGAGCTGTGTAAAATTTTATGAGTTGGAGTGGGGTTGAACCCCTGACCTCCCGCCGACAAACTGCACGCATAACCAAATCTGTTTTCGGGTAGTTCTTACCCTTATTGTTCTTTGCGTACATTTAAAGATTAACTACCGACTCATTAGGGGTTGGATGGGGCTGGCCCCCTCCCCACGTGACCGACTCCGACAACTAGGTGCCAAGCCAAACAATCTAGCGGAAAGATTAATGAATGTTTAAACTATGGCTTAATGACGTTAAGACGTCATTAGCACGTAAAGCGTGGATTATTTTTAAACCAGGTTTATCCGCCTACTAATACAGGATTAGCACTAATTAATACAATGCTTAGACTGGAAGAATTTTCGGAGGCAGCGATAATTTTTGCAGGATTTGCCAATTTTAGAAATTTAATTGGCAGTTTCTCCAGGTTTGGAGGAGAAATTGGGGCAAAATCAGTTTTGGTCATAACTCACTGAATTTTCGACCAAAATGAGCTCAGTAAAATTCATTCTTGGCTAATTTTCATGCTAGGAACTCAATGGAGTAGTTTACAGAGGCATAAAAGGTGATCTACATGTGTTTTAGTACATTTGAATATTTTTGAAGGCTAGGGAAAACATGTGTTGGGGTCATTTCCAGAGCATCTAAAGGCAAAATACATAAAAAATAAGTCATTTTTGGGAGATTATGATGTTATAAACTCATTCGAATAGGTTCCAAGAGGTTATGAAGCTTGTAAAAACAATTTGAGCACACTTTAAGCTAATACAAAGGTCACACTATGAAGCTGGACCAAGGAGATGTAGCCCAGGAGGGGTGAACTTCTTTATCAAAATTCTCTGTGTTAAGCTCTGTTATATGTGCTTGTTGTGATTAATATTACTTTTTTTCTGTCATTTAAAATTATGCTTTTTAAGCTTATGACAAACTCATAATTTCACTAAGTACATTGCTTTCCAATCACATTCTCTTAAACAAACTCATGAAGGATAAGTAAAACAAATGAAAAGAAAAGTTTATATCTGAAATGAAACTAGCACAACATTAACCAGCAATTAATTTTAGATCAAGTTGGTATCAGAGCACAAGGTTTCTGGCTTGTTTTACTTGAAGAGTTTTTAATAGTGCAAAATTACTGATGCTTACAAGATTGAGATTGCAGAGAGGAGAAGGGAAGCTATAGATAGCTAGTCCAGAAGTTAGGACAAGAAGGAAGGAGGCTGAGATAGCATTATCCTTACCCAAAGGACCACTCAAGGAAATACAAACACAAGAGGAATTAATTGCACAAGAGGCTAAAGTGGTTGAAGAGATACAAGCTGCAGAGATAGAGCTTGAATCAACAGCCAAAATTTCAGGCCATGAAGGAGCTCATGAACATTCTGAAGAAGAGTATGTTAAGAAGGAGTTCAAAGAAATGAAAATTATGGTGAAACTTATGTATGAATAATTTTTGGCAAAGAAAACTGGAGAAGGTTCAAAACACCCTCATAAAGAAGAATCTTCAAACATTGAAAAGGATGGAGAGAGGAGCTCAAAAGCCAGTGGTGGAAAACCACCTCCTTCTCCACCACCACCATCATCAACATCATCATCATCATCTACATCTTCATCTTCAAAATCCACTACAAAAACTCATACCCATACTCATTCCAAGATCTCAAAAGGTAAGACTCTGTTACTCAAGTTGGACATCAAATTTGAACTTCCTACATATAATGGAGAAGTTAATGCTGAAAAACTAGATAATTGGATTCGTTAATTAGAAGTTTACTTTAGAATTCAAAATCTGCAAGAAGACGATATTAAAATCCAATTGGCTTCATTAAGGCTAGAAGGAGCAGCATTAGTTTGGTGAGAGGCAAAGACACAAGAGGAAATGCACATCCATGGTAAGATTTCCATTTCTTGGGTCGAATTCATTTCTTCCATTAAAAGGAAATTCTATCCATTAGCCTATATGCAGAAAGCAATAATGAGTTGGAAAAAAATTTAGATAGCTAAAAGGTCAAAGTTTCCAAGAGTATACACAATATGTTAGGAAAAGGGCTTTATTACTTGGAGTAGACTTAAATTCACAAGACACATTCTTGAAGTATATAGGAGGTCTACATTCCTACTTAAAACACATTATTCTCATGTTTAACCTAAATAAACTAGATGAAGTATGTGTGCAAGCCACACATATTGAAGCAAGGGGTAAAAAAATTTCTGAAGAGTGTAGTAAGAAGAAGCCATTCAAGGGTAAGGGAAAAGAGAAAGGAGGAAAATGGAAGGGAAAGAAGAAAGAAAGTGTGAAGGAATAAGGGGAGAAAATGGCATGCAAACATTGTTCCAAATAGGGGCATGATGAAACCCATTGTTGGAAACTACATCCCGAACTAAGACCAAAAAAACCAAATAACAAAGGGAAACAAAAGACGATTACCACCACACAAGAAGATCTTGGATCTGATTCAGAAGATGAAACCAAGATAATTGCCATGGTTAACAAAGGAAAGGAAGCAATTGCAAGTTCTAGTACTTCAAACAGTCACAATAACACTTCAAATGAGGATACAAGGATAGAATTATTCCATGTTAGAGTAATCTCTAATCATACAAATATTGATGCCTTATTTGATACAGGGTCACAAGAAAACGTGATTTCAGAATACTTAGTTTAAGAACTGAACCTTGAAACTGTACCTCATCATAAGCCATACCCTTTGGGTTGGATAGTTAACAATGCAAATTTATAGGTGAAAAGGAAATGTATTTTCAGATTTACTATTACTACAAACTTTTTTGATGAAGTTGAGTTAGATGTTGTACCACTTGATATTTCATGGATTATCTTGGGTATTCCATATTTGTATGACAGGAAAGCGGTATTCTAACATCATGAGAACATATATCATTTGATAAAATATGGAGTGGAGTATATTGTGAGAGCCCATCGCAAGAAACTGAATATCTCTTTAGTTAATGCAGGGAAAATGAAGAGGCTAGTAAATGTAAGTAAAAATTGTGTGCTTCTTATGATCAAGAAAAAGGAAGATGTTAACTATGAATCTTTTGAAGGATGTGATGAAAAATTGAAATTTGATTTGTTTGATGTGGTAATTCAACATGGCGAGATTTTTCAAGAACCAAAGGGGTTGCCAACCAAGAGGGGAATTCAACATGAGATTCAGCTGCAGCAGGATGTTCCACTCCCGAATATTGGTATGTATTGCATGTCAATCATGGAAATTTTGGAAATCAAGAAGAAAATCCAAGAGTTTCTGAATAAAGGTATCATACGCCCATCTACTTCTCCATGTGGTTCTCCAATAGTTTTGGTTCCAAATAAGGAGAGGACTTGGCGCATGGACTTGGCACTTGTGTATCGATTTAGTGCACTAAATAAAATCATAGTGGTACTACCCACTTTCATGCATTTATGATTTTATTGATCAGTTAAAACATGCAAGTATTTCACTAAGTTATATTTGAGAAGTGAAGCTCTTGCAATCGAAATGATTTTCTCCATTTGTAAATATGGGGTGTGATAATATTAAATTGTAAATATGGGGTGTGATGATTTTTAATATTTTATTAATTAATTTGAATTAAATAGGAGAAGGTGAGGATTTATGTAAATATCTTTTTATTAACAAAAGGATATGAGGAAATTTAATAAATTGAAGGATTTTAGGGATAAAAACCTATCCTTTAGGGATGTTGAGAGATTTAGGGGTTTGTTGAGGAATTGAAGGGATTGAGAATTTAATTTAATGATTTTTTAAAATTGTATAAATAGGAGGGCTTTTTGTGAGGAAAAGACATTGAGAATAGGAGAGGAGTAGAGAGCTGGTTTGGAACAACCAAGGCTGTAAGCCTTTGGTAAATTGTAAGGGCCATCAATTTGGAATATCAGGCCAAATAAAATTTGTAAGTAATCTTGTTTGATTCCCGGATTATAAATATATTTTGGAGATTGGTTGTGAAAGTTAAGGTTATAGTTATTTACGGTTAAGGTTATATATGGTTGAGGAATTGATTATTGGAAAGATCGACCATGAAGCACACAAATAAAAGTAATTAGGATCGATTTATGTGTCCAAGTTAAAAGGATTGATCTTAATATAGAAAATGTTATCACATTGCATGAGTATGAGTTATGATTGGTTGTGTCATATCGATCTGTATTTGATTAATAGAAAATTAAAAGAAAAGAGGCGCCAGTAGTACCAATACATTTTAATTCTATGAGTTTTGGAGTGAAGTCTGCACACAAAATTCTATTATAGCAGTTTGTGAAATCCTGGTGATCGATAAGCCAGAAGTGGCTATTCGTTAGAGCGTTGAGAGCGATGTTGCATTGAATGGTAAAGGAGTATATATATTGAAACGTGAATGGTTCAAAAGATAATTGAATATGTTGACTCTATTATAGATGTCATAGTTCGATTGCAGAAACAATATTTGGTAAATGCGCATAACAACAAAATATAATCTTATGCATAACTGAAATGAATGTTTGAGTTTGTGAGTTTAACTACAGATATAAGGAGTGATGGTATATACCTACAGCGTAAATGCCAAATGCTGAAAGAACAAGAAATACGTTGAATTCACAGTCCAATTGGTTTGAATGCCGAGTTAATAGCTTTGAAAAGTGCGCAGATCTGATTTGAAATGGTGACAGCATTGCAACATTGATGAAATTTGAGTTTTAAATTCGTTATATCAAATGCATCGATGGTAGAAGTCGATTTTTGAGGCGTGAAGACAGAATAAATGGTACGTGTCACATCTGCAGATCATACAATTGCCAAACGCTGGTGCAGAAGACGAAAGGGGTCAGAACAGTAAGCGCTGTATAATTCAATGTATAATAGTGTTGAATTCCGAATTGATGATGCGTGGAGAGGTAAGTTTATTTTTTAATTCAGAGACTGGTTGAAACTTCAGAGTTTTGAACCGATTAACTAATAAATCGATGAGTACAGAAGAAACAATAGGAAATCGATTTACAGAAAGGTATTGAAGTTGAAAAGAGGCGGAATTGATAGCATGGACAGAAGGTGGAAGACACAGTTTGCTGGAATACTTGTAAAGAAGTTTCAAATGGAATGTTAGAAAACGGATGCCGAGTTGCATGAGCCAGATCGACCACCGTGGAGGTAAGTGAAATCACATGAGTAGATTGTTGTTTATAAACGCTGGCAAGAGTAACAGACTCTGTGAAAGATCGATTGCCTAAATCGATTTTGATTGGTGAATCTCCATACAAGGAAAGAGGCTAATCTGCGCTGAGGAATAGAGTTCATTTCTGGGCAAAAACGCAGATATAAAGGTATGAAAACTGGAATCATTATGTGGTCCTGAGCCTGGAGTAAGACGCTTATATAAATGGCAATTTTAAGTCCAAAGAATGTTAAATTTCAATGAAATTTGTAAACATGGAAAAATTGTAATGCATTGGGTAAATGGAGTTCCATTATGATAATAATGAAGACTGTGGCAAATTGAAGGGCGCAATTTAGTTGGTTGACTTCCAAATTAGTTGGTTGACTTCCAAATTGGGGTTTAAATAACTTTGTTAAGTTGTTATGATCACTCAAGGGCGCATTTAACTAAATCCAACACATGCAGGAAGAATTTGTGATGGTGTATAAACACATGAGGAATGTTGGTGATGGAATGAATGAGGGACTTAAGGCATAGTTCTGGTGTTATGAAGCATCTAAAATTAGATTGATAAACAATTTGATGTTTAAGAAATGATTATTGTGGATTTGGTTTTATAACCATAAATATGAAAGAAAGCTTCCGCATAAAGAGTGAATTTGAAAGAGAATGTATTTTTGAATTGGGCAAAATAGAGCATGTATGTTTATAAGCATAGACATTTTGAAGATCCTGGTATTGCAGGCTAGGCCTGCGTCATTTTGGTATCAGAGCTTGGCTCTGTTGAAATGAAGAATGTTTGTTTGAAGACAGAAGGTTTGTTGAATTGAAATGTATTTCTGAATGTGTGATGAATGATGAAGATCAGATTCTAAATCTGATATGCAGCATATACAATTGCAAGTGAACAGAATGCAGGTAAAGGAGATCAGATTCTAATCTGAAAGTCAAGCAACCAAAGTACAGCTGGGAGAATGGAGAAGAACAATTAAGTTCTTAGAGGCAGGTAAAGCAGAATTAAGCAGAGATTGCAGAGACAGAAAGAATCCACAGCGATGTTGGGGAATGGAAATTCACTTGGATTGTGCAGGTATTGTGTTTGGTTAATTTTGATTTGGAATGAGGATTGATGGTTGCAGCAAAGAAGAAACTCAGCAAAGAAGGAATTTTTGCTGACAACTGAAGTTGCCAGAAGATTGGAAGAGAGAATCAGATTTTAAAATCTGATTGACAGTGAAATTTTGCAGAGGAAGCATAAAGATTTGTTGGAACAGATTTGCAGGAGTGGTGAGATTCTGAAGATCATTGAAGTGCAAGTGAATGGAAGGACAAGATCAGACGAGAGCTTGGAGGTAAGAAGATATGTTTTTGAAGAATAGAGTATTGTAGTCTTTGCATTGAAATATTATTGCAACTCCCAAAAGGAAATTTCTAACAGATAAAGGAAGCTGGTGAAAGTTTCTAGGTGAAAACAGAGAGGTGGCAGAACCTTGAGGAAATCCAATAGAGATTGGATAAGGAGGACAGTTGTGAACAGGTAGATGAGTTGAAGCCCAGGAAGAGCAAAGAGAAGTGCTCAAAGGAGGTTCCAGAGATAGAACCAATTGCTTGCCAAAAGACTGAGTGAGGAGAGCTTGGTGAGGTAAGTGGCGGCAGGATAGGACTTGCTGCTGAAGAGGCTTTAGTGCAACTCATAGTAAGGTGAGTGAGGAACTCATAGAGATGGAAAGGATGATGACTAGTGACAGTCGTCATAGAGGTTCTGAAATAAACCACAGCAGAAGACAAAAGGAGAAGGGTGCCAAGGCAGTTGGCATACAGAGACAGTTAAGAAAAGAGGAATATGAAAGGGAGAAGGCTGAGATAGCAGTTCAGCTTGAGGTGTTAATGGAGATGTTGCAAAGAAATGAGGAAGACCAGAAGCGTGGTTATGTCATGAGAAAGAAGTTGAGGTGGCAGAGGCTACAACAGAAGTGGAATCATCAGATGAATATGCAGTTGATAAAGGAACTAAGGGAACTTGAACAGGTTATAGATGCCAGACAGAAGAGAGAGAAGCTCGAAACAGTTGAGCTACAGCAAAAGGAAGATGCTGAAGAAGATGTTGAAGTTTCGATATGTTACCCAGAGAGTGGACCATTACTTTTTGAAAGTGATGAAGAGCTGGAGGAGTTGAATCATATGAATGATTCAAAGCAGCGCGAAGATTTGATGACTGAAGCATCAAACAAGACCGTAAGGTCTTGTAATTTTAAAACTGATGATTTGTGTGTGATTGCAGGTTTGGAAGAAGATAGACAGTCTTTTAAAGCTGACAAAGATGTGAAAGAATACCTTCCAGAAGATGAAAGTTTTGAAGCAGAGGCTGGGAAAGAATCAGTTCACTACAGTGGACAAATGCTGGAAGACATCAGTGAAATAGCTGATGAGAAGGGGAGACTAGCTGACAGTCTCAAGAGTTCTTTGAGTTTGGATCAGCATACTGATATGCTGACAGAAGAAGAGGAAGAACATCTACTGAAGGATGTTAAGGAGAGATTGCTGAAGAAGGATGACAAAGCAGTTGTCATAAATGATAATCAAAAAGAAATTGCAAGTGACGAGCAAAGGAATGTTGCAGAGGGACAGGAAGTTAGGGAGGCCGCAACATTCATAGTGACAGCTAGAGCAACATGTGAGGCGACATTTATAGTAGCAGCAGCAGAAAAGGTGATCAAAACAAGTGAAGAACAAGCAAGAATGAGAGTTCAGCAATCAAGAGATGGAAATAATCAGCAGACAGAGGACATACTGGACAGAGAAATTGAGTTGATAAGGAGGTTAATGATAAAGACATCCCAGAGAAAGACAGCTGAAAGAAAGAAAAGGAGCGACAACAAGAGAATGACAGTGAAAGATTGCAAGAGCAGAGCAAGTGGAGCATTACAACACAAAATATGGAAACCTGGAAGACAATAGCAGATGACAACAGCAGTGAAGCAATCAACAAGCACGGAAAGATTACAAAATAAAATTTGGGATCCAGGAGGAGATATCCAGACTTATGACCAGGTGGTCATGAATTTTCTTACATGGGGAGTCTGATGCAGGAGCATCAAGACCTTTTTCTCCATTTGTAAATGTGGGGTGGGGGTATGATGATTTTTAATATTTTATTAATTAATTTGAATAAAATAGGAGAAGGTGAGAATTTTTGTAAATATCTTTTTATTTAATAAAAGATATGAGGGAATTTAATTAGTTGAAGGATTTTAGGGATAAAGAGCTATCCTTTAGGGATGTTGAGAGATTTAGGGGTTTGTTGAGGAATTGAAGGGATTGAGCATCTAATTAAATGATTTTTTTTAATTGTATAAATAGGAGGAGTTTAAGAGAAAAATACATTGAGAATAGTGAGAGGAGTAGAGAGAGTTTGGTTTGGAACAACCAAGGGAAGTATGAGCTTCTTGGTAAATTGTAAGGGCCATCAATACGGAATATCGGGCCAAACAAAGTATTTTGTAAGTAATCTTGTTTTGATTTGAATTATAAATATATACATTTGGAGATTGGTTGTGAAAGTTATAGTTATTTACGGTTAAATGTATATATATGGTTGAGGGAATTGGTAGACTATTGGAAAGATCGACCATAGGAAACCTCTGATAAAAGAAATGGTGGGATCGATTTAATATTGTCAAAGTTAAAAGGATTGATCTTAATATAGAAATTGTTATACGTACATGAATTATGATTGGTTGTGCTATATCGATCTGAATTTGATTAATAGAAAATGAAAAGAGAAGAGCGCCAGCATTTTAATACATTTTAAGTCTGCAGTTTTTGTGTGAAAGCCTGTACACAAAACTCTATTATATCAGGCTTGTGAAATCCTGAGTGATCGATAGCAGAAGTGGCTATTTGTTAGTGCGTTGAGAGCACTGTTGCATTGAATGGTAAAGGAGTATATATATTGAAACGTGAATGGGTTCAAAAGACAGTTGAATATGTTGACTCTATATTGGTAGATGCCATAGTTCGATTGCAGAAACAGTCTTTGGAAAATGCGTGAAACAACAAAATATAATCTTATGCATAACTGAATTGAATGTTTGGGTTTGTGAGTTTAACTATAGGTATAAGGACTGATGGAATGCGCCTACAGCGTAAATGTATTAATGTTGACTGTCAAATGCTGAAAGAACAAGTAATGCGTTGAATTCACAGTCCAAATGGGTTGCAGAAAACTGAATGCTGAGTTAATAGATTTGAAAGTGCGCAGATCTGATTTGAAATGGTGACAGCGTTGCAACATTGATGAAATTTGGGTTTTCAATTTGTTATATCAAATGCGTAGGAGAAATCAATGGTAGAAGTCGATTTTGAGGCGTGAAGACAGAATGAATGGTACGTGTCACATCTGTAGATCATACAATTGCCAAATGCTGGTGCAGAGGACGAGTTTATAACCAAAGGTGTCAGAACAGTAAGCGATGTAGAATTCAATGTATAATAGCATTGAATTCCGAATTGATGATGCGAGGTAAGTTTATTTTTTAATTCAGAGTCTGGTTGAAACTCCAGAGTTTTGAATCGATTAACTAATAAATCGATGGGTGCAGAAGAAACAATACGAAGTTGATTTATAGAAAGGTATTGAAGTTGAGAAGAGGTGGAATTGATAGCGTGGATAGAAGGTGGAAGACACAGTTTGCCGGAATACTTGTAAAGAAGTTGCAAGTGGAATGTTGGAAAACGGATGCCAAGTTGCATGGGCCAGATCGACCACCGTGGAGGTAAGTTAAATCACATGAGCAGATTGTTGTTTATAAGCGCTGGCAGAGTAGTAGACTCTGTGAAAGATCGATTGCATAAATTGATTTTGCTTTGTGAATCTCCATACAAGAAAAGAGGCTAAATTGCGCTGAGGAATGGAGTTCATTCCCGGTCAAAAACGCAGATATAAAGGTATGAAAATTGGATTCATATATTTGGATCGTGTGGTCCTGAGTTTGGAGTAAGACGCTTATATAAATTTCAATCTTAAGTCCAAAGAATGTTGTTAAATTGCAATGAAATTTGTAAACATGAAACATGAGAAATTGTAATGCATTGGGTTAATGGAGTTCCATAATGATAATGATGAAGACTGTGGCAAAATGAAGGGCGCAATTTGGTTGGTTGAATTCCAAATTGGGGTTTAAATAACTTTGTTAAGTTGTTAAGATAAATCAAGGGCGCATTTAACTGAATCCAACACATGCAGGAAGAATTTGTGATGGTGTATAAACACATGAGGAATGTTGGTGATGAAATGAATGAGAGACTTAAGGAATTGTTATGGTTTTATGAAGAATTTAAAATCTGATTGATAAACAATTTGATGTTTATGAATGATTATTGTGAAAGGGTTTTATAACCATAAATATGAAAGAAAGCTTCTGCATAAAGAGTGAATTTGAAAGAGATTGGTGTTTTTGTATTGGGCAAAATAGAGCATGTATGTTTATAAGAACAGATAGTAGGAAGATTCTGGGAGTGCAGGCTATGCCTGCATCAATTTTTGGTATCAGAGCTTGGCTCTGTTGAATTGAAAAATGTTTGTTTTCTGAATGAGGACAAGAAGGATTTTTTAACTGAAATGTATTTTTGAATGTGTGATGAATGATGAGGATCAGATTTTAAATCTGATATGCAGCATCTACAATTGCAAGTGAAAAGAATGCAAGTAATGGAGATCAGATTCTAATCTGAAAGTCAAAAAACCAGAGTACAGCTGGGAGAATGGAGAAGAACAATTAAGTTCTTAGAGGCAGGTAAAGCAGAATTAAGCAGAGATTGCAGAGACAGAAAGAATCCACAGCGATGTTGGGGAATGGAAATTCACTTGGATCGTGCAGGTATTGTGTTAGGTTAATTTTGATTTGAGTTCTACTGACAAAGAAATGGAATGAGGATTGATGGTTGCAGCAATGAAGAAACTCAGAAAAGAAGGAATTATTGCTGACAGCTGAAGTTTGCCAGATAAAGCCAGAAGATTGGAAGAGAGGATCAGATTTTAAAATCTGATTAATAGTAGATGAATATCGAGAAATTGTGCAGAGGAAGCAATGAAGATTTGCTGAAACAGATTTGCAGGAGTGGTGAGATTCTGAAGGTAATTGAAGTGCAGGTGAATGGAAGGACAAGATCAGACAAGATCTTGGAGGTAAGATGATATGGTTTTATTTGAATAAAATATTGTAGTCTTTGCATTGAAGTATTATTGCAACTCCCAAAAGGCAATTGCTAACAGATAAAGGAAGCTGGTGAAAGTTTCTAAGAGAAAACATAGAGGTGGCAGAACCTTGAAGAATTCCAATAGAGATTGGAAAAGGAGGACAGTTGTGTTCTTAGAATAGGTAGATGATTTGAAGCCCGAGAAGAGCAAAGAGAAGTGCTCAAAGGAGGTTCCAGAGATAGAGAACCAATTGCTTGCCAAAAGAATGAGTGAGGAGAGCTTGGTGAGGTAAGTGGCGGCAGGACAGGACTTGCTGCTGAAGAGGCTTTAGTGCAACTCATAGTAAAGTGAGTGAGGAACTCATAGAGATGGAAAGGATGATGACTAGTGACAGTCGTAACAGAGGTTCTGAAATAAACCATAGCAGAGGACAAAAGGAGAAGGGTGCCAAGGCAATTGGCATACAGAGACAGTTAAGCAAAGAGGAATATGAGAGGGAGAAGGCTGAGATAGCAGTTCAGCTTGAGGTGTTAATGGAGATGTTGCAAAGAAATGAGGTAGACCAGAAGCATGGTTATGTCATAAGAAAGAAGCTGAAGTGGCAGAGGCTACAAGAGAAGTGGAATCATCAGGTAAATATGCAGTTGATAAAGGAACTAAGGGAACTTGAACAAGTTATTGATGCCAGACAGAGGATAGAGAAGCTCGAAATAGTTGAGCTACAACAAAAGGAAGATGCTGAAGAAGATGTTGAAGTTTCGATATGTTACCCAGAGAGTGGACCATTACTTTTTGAAAGTGATGAAGAGCTAGAGGAGTTGAATCATATGAATGATTCGAAGCAGCCCGAAGACTTGATGACTAAAGCATCAAATAAGACCGTAAGGTCTTGTGATTTTAAAACTAATGATTTGTGTGTGATTGCAGGTTTGGAAGAAGAGGAAGAACATCTACTGAAGGATGTTAAGGAAGATTTAGCAGAAGAAAGACCATGTGAGGAAATGGAAGATCGTGTAAAATTTCCAAAGTCCACTCCAAGTAAAATCATTGAGTTATATAAAGAATTAGAGTTTCAAAGGAGGAAATTGGAAGAACAGAGGATGAATGTCCAGGATAGATTGCTGAAGAAGGATGACAAAGCGGTTGTCATAAATAATAATCAAAAAGAAATTGCAGATGGTGAGCAAAGGAATGTTGCAGAGGGAAAGGAAGTTTGGGAGGCCGCAACATTCATAGTGACAGCTAGAGCAACATGTGAGGCGACATTTATAGTAGCAGCAGCAGAAAAGGTGCAAAACAGCAGTAAGGGTGAAAAGGAAGCGATCAAAACAAGTGAAGAACAAGCAAGAATGAGAGTTCAGCAATCAAGGGATGGAAACAATCAGCAGACAGAGGACATACTGGACAGAGAAATTGAGTTGATAAGGAGGTTAATGATAAAAACATCCCAGAGAAAGACAGCCGAAAGAAAGAAAAGGAGCGACAACAAGAGAATGACAGTGAAAGATTGCAAGAGCAGAGTAAGTGGAGCATTACAACACAAAATATGGAAACCTGGAAGACAACAGCAGATAACAACAGTAGTAAAGCAATCGACAAGCACGGAAATATTACAAAATAAAATTTGGGATCCAGGAGGAAATATCCAGACTTATGACCAGGTGGTCATGAATTTTCTTACATGGGGAGTCTGATGCAGGAGCATCAAGACCCTTTTTCTCCATTTGTAAATATGGGGTGTGATAATATTAATTTGTAAATATGGGGTGTGATGATTTTTAATATTTTATTAATTAATTTGAATAAAATAGGAGAAGGTGAGAATTTTTGTAAATATCTTTTTATTTAATAAAAGATATGAGGGAATTTAATTAGTTGAAGGATTTTAGGGATAAAGAGCTATCCTTTAGGGATGTTGAGAGATTTAGGGGTTTGTTGAGGAATTGAAGGGATTGAGCATTTAATTAAATGATTTTTTTTAATTGTATAAATAGGAGGGGGTTTTGAGAGAAAAGGACATTGAGAATAGTGAGAGGAGTAGAGAGCTGGTTTGGAACAACCAAGGTTGTAAGCCTTTGGTAAATTGTAAGGGCCATCAATCTGGAATATCAGGCCGAACAAAGTTTGTAAGTAATCTGGTTTTGATTTCAGACTATATATATATATATATACATTTGGTGATTAGTTGTGAAAGTTATAGTTATTTCTGGTTAACTGTATGTATGTGATTGAGGTATCGATTAAGGGGAAGGTCAGACCAAAGGAAACCCGTAGTAAAAGTGAGATCGATTTATGTGTCCAAGCTAAAGTGATTGTTATTGATAATACAATTGTTGACTCAGGCATGGGTTATGATTGCTGTGTCATATCGATCTCGTATTTGATTAATAAAAATGAAAAGAGAAGGGCGCCACATTTTAATACATTTTAAGTCCCAGCTTTGGAATGAAGTCCTCGCACGCAAAATTCTATTATGACAGCTTGTGAAATCCCCGAGTGATCGATGAGGTATGCTGGTCTAGAGTTGAGAGCGCTATTGCATTGAAAGGAGTATATATTGAAACATGAATGGTTCAAAAGATAATTGAATATGCTGACTGGCTATGGTAGATGTCATAGTTCGATTGCAGAAACAGTCTTTGGTAAATGCCCATAACAACAAAATATAATCTTATGCATAACTGAAATGAATTTTTGAGTTTGTGAGTTTAACTACAGATATAAGGAGTGATGGTATATACCTACAGCGTAAATTCCAAATGCTGAAAGAACAAGAAATACGTTGAATTCACAGTCCAAATGGTTTGAATGCCGAGTTAATAGCTTTGAAAGTGCGCAGATCTGATTTGAAATGGTGACAGCATTGCAACATTGATGAAATTTGGGTTTTAAACTCGTTATATCAAATGCATCGATGGTAGAAGTCGATTTTGAGGCGTAACGACAGAATAAATGGTACGTGTCACATCTGCAGATCATACAATTTCCAAACGCTGGTGCAGAAGATGAAAGGGGTCAGAAGAGTAAGCGCTGTAGAATTCAATGTATAACCGCGTTGAATTCCGAATTGATGAAGCGTGGAGAGGTAAGTTTATTTTTCAATTTAGAGTCTGGTTGAAAATTCAGAGTTTTGAATCGATTAACTAATAAATCGATGAGTACAGAAGAAACAATTGGAAATCGATTTACAGGAAGGTATTGAAGAGGCGGAATTGATAGCGTGGACAGAAGGTGGAAGACACAGTTTGCAGAATACTTGTAAAGAAGTTTCAAGTGGAATGTTGGAAAACAGATGCCGAGTTGCATGAGCTAGATCGATCACCATGGAGGTAAGTGAAAATGCAGATCAGATTGTTGTTTATAAGCGCTGGCAGAGTAACAGACTCTGTGAAAGATCGATTGCCTAAATCGATTTTGATTGGTGAATCTCCATATAAGGAAAGAGTTTAATCTACGCTAAGGAATAGAGTTCATTTCTGGCCAAAAACGCAGATATAAGGTATGAAAACTGGAATCATTATGTGGTCCTGAGCCTGGAGTAAGACGCTTATATAAATGGCAATTTTAAGTCCAAGGAATGTTAAATTGCAATGAAATTTGTAAACATGGAAAAATTGTAATGCATTGGGTTAATGTAGTTCCATTGAAGGGCGTAATTTAGTTGGTTGACTTCCAAATTGGAGTTTAAATAACTTTGTTAAGTTGTTATGATAACTCAAGGGCGCCTTTAACTGAATCCAACACATGCAGGAAGAATTTATGATGGTGTATAAACACATAAGGAATGTTGGTGATGAAATGAATGAGGGACTTAAGGCATAGTTCTGGTGTTATGAAGCATCTACAATTTTATTGATAAATGATTTGATGTTTGGAAAATGATTATTGTGGATTTGGTTTTATAACCATAAATATGAAAGAAAGAAAGCTTCCGCATAAAGAGTGAATTTGAAAGAGATTGGTGTTTTTGAATTGGGAAAAATAGAGCATGTATGTTTATAAGCGTAGACATGATGAAGATCCTGGTATTGCAGGCTAAGCCTGCGTCACTTCATTAAGAGGAATTTTCATGAAAAGGGAAACAACGTCAAAGCTAATTATAATGTAAGTCAACTTTTATATATTTAATTAATTTAACAAAACGTGAGGAATATTTAATGTAAGAGTCAGTACGGCCAAATAAGGGGATTAAGGATTTGGAAACAAATTTAGCTAGTAAATAGGTTGGAGATCGAATGGTGTTAACTATAAGTGTTATTGCAATACCTTTTATGTTGATTTTTGTGGCTCCATAAATCCTAGGCACAATCCCACTAGTGTCCATCAATATCATCTTGATGTGGTCATTAAGGTTAGAAGTTAAAATGGCCTTTTTGACTTCTCTGATTACCTATTTGATGGGGTTAATGGTAATATTATTATAACTACCACTTTCAGGCATATTATCTCTCATTTTCTTATTATATTCCTCAATATCCATTACTACCATTTCCCCACCTTTATCATCTTTTAAGACGAAAATTTTTAGGATTGTTATTGATCCTTCTCAAAGAAAGGAATTCATATTTACTACTATTACTTCTAGGGGGTTTAACTTTCCTTAGGATGACTGCACAATCCTATCTGATGTAGTCCTTCTCAGAATCAGTTAGTGTCTGAATACTGTCTCCAATATTGCAAATAATTTCTTCCAGTAAAATAGTTTTTTGTGTAATAGCAAAATTTAATCCTTTTTTAAGCACCTCAATTTCAAGAGAATCAAGTTGGTGGTTTGAGATATTTACTACATTATTTTTAATTCTTTTTTGTTTACATTGCAGTTTGATCATTGTGCCTTTATTGAAATCAAAGAAATGATCCACATCATTCAAACCATTATTTTTACTAGTTTTTGGATCCTAAAAATTCAAAGAATATTGTATCTAATATGGAAAAACATAAATAGAATTCGAGTGGTCCCTATCTAAATTAGGTTTATTATTATGTATATTATTATTAATGTGAAAATTTTGAAGGTTTTGGTTGCCTAGTCCCACATGTGATGTGTTGTGTTTAGTGCTGAGAGGGTCATTATCGAAAATATTACAATTATCATCTATGCCATTCTCCTCAAATATCTTGATTCTCAAATCCACAATGTCATGTTCATTACCAATCTCATTATTTATTTCAAAAGCTATAACTATCGAATTCATATTTTAAGTGATATATTCTACATACAATTATTTAATAGAATAGAGAGAGATATAATTAACATTGTTTCTCCTATATATACCATTCTGCAAAGTGTGGGAGTCGGAGAGTAAACTAGAATATGGTATACACATGTCCTTAATGGTAGTATTGTTTTTATCAACGTTAAATTCATTGTTAGGTGTTCTATTGGAGATAATGGTATTATTAAATTCAATGTTCATGTCTGAAGGTTAACCCGGTGTAATTTTCACAACTTTAATAGCTGAATCCATCGAATTATAACTTGTATTATGTGTGAGCCTGCGCTCTTTCTCCAAATTCAATCTAGAAATTTGGCTATTCAAAAGATTATTAAATTTCAAAAAATGTCTACTACGAGTATTTCTTTCCTCAATGTTGAATTTAATGAAAAATCTATAGTCTATCATTTTCCATAATTCCCAATCAATAATGGATGATAGCTTAACATGGATAATGAATGTTTTCTCGAATAGGTTATACCTGCAAATAGTTAACAACAAGTACAACCATATACAAATATATAGAAGCATGAAGTTAACTATATCAAAATCATGTCATTACAATGGAAGAATAAAAAAATTCAACCTTTAGACATTAAAGAAATAAACTTAGTTAGGTTCATAATCAATAAGAATCACATTTTTTACATATTAGACTTGAATTTATTGCTAGGTCTTTTCATAAACCCTAGACTTGTAATATTCTAGAATTTGCAAGTAGAAAATTGGAATATTAATTTTTTCTTATATCATCTGGGAGGTGAATAAAATCGGTAAAAGGCCCATGAGGAGAAATAAAATCCCTCATAGTGTGAAAGGGATCTATGGAGTAGCTCTATTCTGCACCTTCCAGTGAGAAAAGGGGCAAATGCATGAGGACAAGGTCAAGTTTGACCAAGTCAATAGCGCTGCCTAAGAGGGTGTGGCTTGCTTGGCAAGACAGCACAGTTTGAGAGGGAGAAATATTATTTGTGGAAGAAACCATAATGTGTGGGGTCCAGGGAAAAGATAAATTCACTTGCATAAAAGGAGGAGGAGGCAGCCATAGTGAGACATCTTTGAGCATTTGATGATTTGTCTGTTTAGACTATTTGCAGTCTCCGTTTGTTCAGCTGAGCTGCAGTGCTATTTAGAACGAGGGATTCCTGCTTAGGATTTCCTCTCCTTCTTGAGAGGCCTCTTGAAGGATTTCACTTCATTTTCTCCACATCCTAGTTCAAGGCCAAAGCCACTTCCATCATTCACTGTGTTATTTCTGCTGAAGTATAACGTAATGTTGTTGGGTGTTGCAGTGGAAGGATTCCACAACACCATCCTTTGCCTCATCTTTCATAGGAGGGAGCCCCTATTCCTCTGGGAGGTTAGTGAAGGATATTTCAGAGCTGATTTCACATCTTTGGCACTAGGCCAAGCATTTCCTATCTCCTACAGCATCGTCCAGCTCCTTGACTATGTTATTTTAGAGTGCATTTAAAGTGGGGGTTTGCACCAGCATTTTGGAGGGTAAGATCTTCAGCGATATGATCATCCTATCACCTGAGAGATCCATGGAGGAGGTTTGCTACAAATTGTACATCTTATTCAGCCATCTCCATATAGTTTTAGTTTTGTGTTGCAGCTGCTACCCTGCAACTCCGATAGTCTGCAGATTTTCCATTTGTACATGTATTTCAACCAATCCTTCTTGAGGATTGTTGTATTGTTATTTTCAGGGGTGGAGAGCTTGCTCCCCCTCATTTCCTAAGCTCATATTGTCATATCATTTCATTTACATTTTTTATGTTGCAGTTTCTACATATAAACTGTGCAGTCATAGCTTGGGCATATTGGTGTAGCAGTGTTTTGTCACATTTGATGTACATGTCTTATTGAGGCTTTCTTTGCCAAGCTTTAGTGATTGATTCCTCAAAGCATTGTGCTCTTTTTCTGCTATATTATACATTGATTGGATATCTGCATCTTCATGTGTTATGGCTCATTAAAATAACGCTGTGTATTCAATATTTGTTCATGTATTGTTGCAGTCCCTTCATCGGGTATTCTTCTAAGGACAACTAGGTGTGGGAGATCTTTTTAACCCACCTATAAGGATTTCTTTGGAGCCTACTCTTGGATTTAGGACTTGGACACATTTTTCTAAGGGATCCAAGTCCTAGTTTCAATTCCTGTAGCAGCCATTACTGTAAAATGCATTTTCCAATCATGCCTTGCTAGCTGTTCCAAATTTGGAATATTACAGTGGTATCAAAGCATAGTCTTGGCTCAGCCTGTGAGTCTAAGCCCAAGAGATCAGAAGGTTGAAGACGATAACCAAAAAGAAGAGGAATAACCCTGCACTTCCTATTCTCATCAAGAAGGAGACAGAGAGATGAGCAGGAAAAAGACTCCATCTTTTTTAGAAGAGAAAGGGGATAAGCTGACAAAGCTTCTTCCTAAATCTGTACATATTATTCATGAGTATTTCAAGAAGATCCGGATGGGGATATATGAAGAATCTACAAAAGGGTTTGAATCTAAAGCAAACTCTAGATTGACATATGAGGAGTGTGAGCAAGCAGCTGCACCCTGTAATACACATCGCAATCACATGCCCAGGATTGCTGGAAGAGAGAGGGAAGGAGAAGAAGAGGTTGCTAGGAGGGATACTCTTAGTGATTTCTTGAAGGATTATGAGTCTCAAACTAAAAAATTCAGAGATAATCTCAGTTTTTCAGAGTTTTGCAAGATCAAGGTGAAGGAAAGAGAGCAACAAGATAGATTCCTTCTATCTACCTTTGAAGGTTCACCTACATGTTCAGCCAAAGCTTGGGTGGAGGAGTTAGAGACCTTTTTTCAATACCACCAAATTATTGAATATGAAGCCATCAAAGTTGCAGCGCTACATTTGAGAGGTAATGCCATTGCCTAGTGGATCTATGAATCCTTTTCTTTGAAAAATGTAAACATTGCATCTTATACTAGTTTGACTAAGGCATTAGTGGAAATATTTGGTGAAAGTATTCATGAAACACACATGGTGGAGCCAAACAAGGGGACTAAAAAAAAACCCTTGCATGAGAACGCAATACCATTTCAGAAAACCATGGGGAAGGATGAAAACTTGCACCATACCTTGCCGAGAGAAATACTTTCTTCTCACACTTTTGAGCAAGAGAGCATGGAGATATATTTTTCAAAAGGGGATACAATCATTGGAGGGTTTCCCATTCATGTTGCATATATTGAGGGAAACAACGCTCTTACATATAGAGATGATCTAGTGCCTCATGTAGAGGAAGGAGGAGCTCTTGCTCCAAGTAAAGGGATACTTTCATCTTTGCAAGGAATTCCCCAGGATCTCATGTCTGGAGATCAAGGCACAAATCAAGTTTTACATGTGCCAGTGTTGAGGAGGTGTGGAACCATGGAGACACAAAGAGGAGGTAGGGAGAAGACCCAGCATCATGGGATGAGTAGTATACATCCCTATTCATTTCTAGAGGTTTTTACACTTAGGAGAGAGACTGGATTGTGCAGTGAGAGCATGGAAAAAATTTTCCATTCATCTATGCAGTCACCTCTTGATGATAATGTCTCATTGCATGGAGATATTTTGACGGGGAGACCACTGGATCAGTAAAGGAGGATGGATGCTTCACTAGTTAAGACACCACTCAGTGATCTTAGAGGAGTGGGAACCTTGGGAGAGCTTGGTACAACGTTGAGAGTCTTGGGTAGGCTAAGGGAGGAGAGAGGCATTCTCTAAACATTCCTTTTACTCACTCACATTTCAGATTCTGCACTATGGCAGAAGCAACAGGGGAAGGATAGCAACCTTCCAACTTGCATCTTTGGCATGGCAATTGTCAAAGGAGGAGATAACCATATGACAAGTGTTCTTCATGAGGGATCATCAGCGCTATCACTATGGAGGATAGATCCATATTGGAACTCCCAGCTAATGGTGGAGTATTCCAAGGATCTTTTCACTTGCATGATCTTAGATGACCAGTTTCATGAGGAGGGATATTCAGTACAATATGGGTTCATCTTTTATCATGCTAGGATATTCTTTCCTAGAGCTTCCAAGCTCAAGGAGAAGTTGCTACGAGCAGCTCATGAGGATTTCCTTTTCAGCCCCACTTGTTCTATGAGAGCATACCACGCCATCATGGAGGGGTATTTTTGGATGGGATTTTAGGAGGAGATATATCAACATATGAAGAGATGCATGAACCAAATGGAGATGGAGGAGAGACATGACCCTTTGAGAGATTTAGCAAGCCACCTCTTTTCTCTTTGAGGATGAGAGGAGATTCATCTAAGAGCCACTCCATTTGTATGAGAACAACATATGGTAAGGGTGATGATTGTTTACATGATTATTTATATGTTGTATGTATATATCCCTTAACCATATATGTGCAGGATGATGCTCCAAGGAGGAGAATTCTTTTTTCTAGACCTCATGGTCTAGTTGAGGCCATATTCATGATTGATGGCCATCCCCTAGGAGGACTTGGGGAAGATAGATATTATGGAGGACATGCTCATTGTACACCTTACATTACTCACTTCCTCCATAATTATGAGGAGATTGGAGCTATAGGCTAGTGGTTGAGAAGCCACTCATTTTATTAGTCTCTATTCTAGTTGAGGGTCAAGCTATGTTGGTTACACTTGAGGGAAAATTTTCCTTCTCATTTGTTACATATGGCTGCAAATATGATTCTCATTTTTTCTCCCTATGGCTCTATCTTTTCTATCTTTATGAGGAGCATGCTTGGGAGAAAAACACATTGGGTGAATGTGTCCTTTGAGGGAGAATCCTCCCACACTTTTTTCACTACATGTTCTAGGGGAAGCATGGGATATGGTATGGTCACCTTAGCCACACATTTGTTTCCTTGTGAGGTGAGCCATATGATGGATATGATGCCATATGATGATGACTTCCAACTCATCATATATGGGGATGCTTGGGCCAGCATGATTTGCAGCGTTGGAGGAGAGGTCTTTGGAGATATAGTCCTCATATTGCCACTTGAGGGCAACCTTATTGCAGCCTAGGATCAGCAGACACTCTACAGTTATCTTAAGTGGAGAGATGGACAACGTGGGGTAGGCTACATTGTTTACCATGTGTAGAATTTCAGCCCACCTACTTTGTTGAAGCCAAAGGTGGAAGACAGTTTTCAAGAGTTGCCTAGTTGGGAGGTGACTCATTTTGCATGGCTTATAGCTTGGGGATGGAGAATCCATATGGGAGAGATATTTTCCATCAAATTTCAGATCCAATTCCTCAAGGGAACCTCTAGACATCACTTTGTTATCCTCTTGAGTATTTCACCTTTACATGATGATGGCTTGATAGCTGACTTGCATGCTGAGGAGGAGAAATGTGTGGACTTGATTGATGAGATAGCATCACTTCAATTGGAGGTGATCATCATACATAGATGCTACAGGGACAGGAGGAGGAAATGATTTAGTCTATCCTTGCAATTTCTTGAGGACAAGCAATCTATGAGAGGGGAGGATTGTAATATTCCAAAATTTGCAAGCAACAAATTGGAATATTAATTTTTTCTTATATCATCTAGAAGGTGACTAAAATGGGTAAAATGCCCATGAGTAGGAATAAAATCCCTAATAGTGTGAAATGGATCTATGGAGTAGCTCTATTTTTCACCTTCTAGTGAGAAAAGGGGCAAATGCATGAGGACAAGGTCAAGTTTGACCAAGTCAACAGCGCTGCCTAAGAGGGTGTGGCTTGATTGGGAAGACAACGTAGTTTGAGAGGGAGAAATATTATTTGTGGAAGAAACCCTAATGTGTGGGGTCTACAGAAAAGAGACATTCACTTGCATAAAAGGAGGAGGTAGCCATAGTGAGACATCTTTGAGCATTTGATTATTTGTCTGTTTAGACTATTTGCAATATTTGGCTGTTCAGCTGAGTTGCAGTGCTATTCAGCACAAGGGATTCCTGCTTAGGATTTCCTCTCCTTCTTGAGACGCCTCTTGAAGGATTTCACTTCATTTTCTCCACATCCTGGCTCGAGGTCAAAGCCACTTCCATCAATCACTGCGTTATTCCTGCTGAAGTATAACGTAGTGTTAATGGGTGCTGCAGTGGAGGGGTTCCACAACACCATCCTTTGCCTCATATTTCAGAGGAGGGATATCGTACTCCTCTAGGAGGTTAGTGAAGGAGATTTCAGAGCTGATTGCACATCTCTGGCACCAGGCCAAGAATTTCCTATCTTCTACAGCGCAGTCCAACTCCTTGACTGCGTTATTTTAGAGTGCACTTGCAGTGGGGGTTTGCACCAGCATTTTGGAGGGAAAGATCTTTAGGGATAGGATCAGCCTATCTCTTGAGATATCCATTGGAGGAGGTTTGCTGAAAATTTTACATCTTATTCAGCCATCTCCATATAGTTTCAGTTTTTTGTTGCAGCTGCTACCCTACAACTCTGGCATTTCTCTAGATTTGCCATTTGTACATGTATTTCAGCCAATCCTTCTTGAGGATTGTTGTATTGCTATTTTCAGGGGTTGAGAGCTTGCTCTACCTCATTTATTGAGCTCATATTTTCATATCATTATATTTACATTTTTTATGTTGCAGTGTCTCCATATAAACTACGTAGTCATAGATTGGGCATATTGGTGTAGCAATGTTTTGTCACATTTGATGTACATGTCTTATTGAGTCTTTCTTTTCCAAGCTTGAGTGATTGATTCCTCAAAGCCTTGTACTCTTTTGCTACTATATTATAAATTTATTAGCTATCTGCATCTTCATGTGTTATGGCTCATTAAAATAACACTTTGTATTCAATACTTGTTCATGCATTGTTGCAGTCCCTTCATCGAGCATTCTTCTGAGGACAAATAGGTGTGGGAGATCTGTTTAACTCACCTAGAAGGATTTTTTTGGAGCCTCCTCTTGGATTTAGGACTTAGAAACATTGGTCTAAGGGATCCAGGTCCTAGTTTCAATTCCTATAGCAGCCATTACTACAAAATGCATTTTCCAGTCATGCCTTGCTAGCTGCTCCATATTTGGAATATTACAAGACTCCATCTTTGAGAGACAAAGCCTTAGATAACAATCCAATCATAGTACTATATGTATAAGGTTTAAATAATATGCCTTTCACAATTTACATGTTATACTCTACTAGGGTTTTTGAAAACCCTATATTTTAACATCGATGATAAATCATATAAATAATCGAAAACAATATCATCATTCCCTACAACATCAATCTCTATTAGGTTTTTGTTATATACCCTAGATTTCATCAACGATTAAGATAAAATACTTGCATATACATATCTAGGATTTCATTATCACGCACTAGAATATCATATCAATATCCATACCTATTAGGTAAACCCAAGACACAAACATCAATACATCAAAGTTAGATATATAACAATTTTGACCAGACTAGGGTTTCAATCATGTAAATGAATATACACTTAGAATTCTTTCCTAGGATCATACTATAACTATTGCAAGGGTTTTGTTTATAAAAATTAATTCACTAAACCCTAAAATATAGGTTTTCATTATTAACATATACATACTCTTAACATCAAGAGGCTAGGGTTTTACAGTGAACCCTAAAGGTTAGGGTTTCAAAAAAATGATCAAATAACATGAGATAATATAACAAGAGTAGAATCAATATAATTTTAAATCACCCTAACAATAATATTTATGATTCAAAATGATAGACATAGATATGTCAGTAGTATAAAGCAGATTTCAAAAGAAGAATGATCATGCATTTTGTATATAGAGAAACTTATAAAAACAATTTGTAGTCTAAGACATACCTTGAGTTTTTCTATAACAAACCTTGTAGGACTTCAGTTCTTGAATTAATTCCTCTGTAGAAAAACTCTTTTATTTTTTATTCAAGTATTTCCTTTGAAGTCTCCTCCACAACCTTTGTGTATTATACAAGCTTTCCTAGCTAAGGAAAATATAAATAAAAGGTTATTAGTATACAATACAAACAAATCTCGATATGAGGATGAAACCAATCATGAAAGATAAAAAGAAAAAGAAAAATATACTTATATTTTGGTAAAATGGTGAAGTCTCCCTCTTAATCCAATATTTAGGAGGGATACCGACATTAGCAAAAAATATTAAAAAAATCTACAAGATATATTGAAGCTATGAACTATGAAAATCAAAACATAAAACAAAAAATTACAAAACTTAAAGTAGGATATGCAAGGGATAGTATCCCTAATATTATCTAGAAAATAAGAATTTGATTTTTGATTCTTCTACCTTGTTCTGTTATGTAACTAGATCACAAAAGATACGGAAAGGTAGATCAACGACTTGAAGAATATCCTCTTCGAGGGGAAACCTCCTTTAAATCACATAAATGAAAAATTATTAGATGATTCAAATGAAGAAACCTCCTTTATATATATAGGAGTCTAAGGGGTCACAATATAATCAGAGCCTATATAAAAATAATAATTTAAGGGCAGAAAAATAACAATAGTTGGCTTCTATGGGGAAAAATAATAACCACATGGGCACAACAATAAAAATAAGGATGCTACACTAAAAATAAAAATAAGGGGATACACTAGTATTATAGGGACTTAGCATGCCCCTCTACTTCAAAAAAGTTTTTTCCTCAATTATTGAGTAGTTATGGATGTTTTTGTATAAAATTATCATCCTCCCATGTGGAATCCTTTGCGGGTAAGTTCTTCCACTTGATGAGATACTATGAAATGATTTATTTGGTAGTTTTCAAGTTCTTATTTCTATGATTGCTTCAAGTTACAATATGATTTTTCTTTCCTCATCAATTTCTAGAAATAATGTTTGAACTGGGATATTGTCACCTATAACCTTCTTTAAGCATGTGTTATGTTCCCAAATTAAGAACATCTACACTATTGGGAATATCTCAAGATATTACTAATGTGGAGATTAGCAAACCATAAGCGTGGGCTGAAAAATAGCAATGAATGCATTAAAACCAAAATTCTGGAAGATCCACATAACCATTCATTATATTATAGCAGAAACAAATGTATACAATATCTTAAGGAAACGATCTATCAAGCTAGGAAATGCATCCTCAATGAAACATGTACATGAAATATGGAGAAATACTTCTATATAAAAGAGGCCCTGTCTATGACTACACAATCCATGAGGCAGAACTGCTGCAAAATGTCAATAATATATAGATATGACAATGAATAGCTCAAATAATAAGGGGGAGAAATATCTCAACCCCTGGAAACATACAATACACAATTCTCAAAGGGATTGGATGAAAGATACACAAAAGGGCAATTTTGTAGAAATGTCGGAGTTTCTGGGTAGCTACAGCAACTCAAGAACTGGAAAAAAAATGGAGAATATTGAATATGTTGCAATCAATGACAATATATCCTCCAATGAATCTCTAGAATGAAAGGTTGTTCCTTTCACCTGGTATCTAACCCTCCAAACATGTAGAGCAAGTCTCCACTCCAAATACACTCAGAAATAACGCAGTCTAGAGAAGGGATTGCACTGTTGGTGAAGAGTAATGCTTGGCCTTGATGCAAAAGTCTTCAAT
Organism: Pinus albicaulis; assembly: GCA_034641835.2. NCBI lineage: Eukaryota > Viridiplantae > Streptophyta > Pinopsida > Pinales > Pinaceae > Pinus > Pinus albicaulis. The sequence continues at coordinate 1,252,955,267 of CM076575.1, forward strand.
AAGCTTTGAGATATCTCCAATCTGATATCTCAAAGGAAAGAGAGGCTCTTCCTCCTAAAATAGCTGATGGAAGTGATGTAGTGAACCCTCACTGCAACACCCAACAACACAACATTAGTCTGATGCAGAAATAATGCTGTCTTGATGGAGGATGCTTGGTCTCAAGCTTGGATGTGAGGAAAATCTGAGCAATACCTCAATAGGCCTCTCAAGAAGGTGAAATAATCCGAAATATGAATTCCTCCCAGCAATTCTTGCTAAATAGCAAAGAATGCACAATTGTCTAAATAGACAATGAAATGAATAATACAAGCATGAGAAACAATGGTTGCCTTGCCCTCCTTTTAAACAAGTGAAATCTCTTTCTCCATGGGCCCCACCCATTAGGGTTTCCTCCACCAAATATCCTCTTCCTCATTCACACTGCGCTGTCTCATAAAGTGATCCACTCCTCCTATGGCAGCGTTGTTGACTTGGTTAAACATGACCTTGTCTTCATGCATTTGCCCCTTTTCACACTTAAGGGTGAAAAATGAAGCTACTCTAATGATCCCTTTCACATAATGAGGGATTTTAGTCATGTATTTAATAATAATGGGTCCTTTTACCCATTTATTTAGTTTCAATATGATAAATGAAAAATCTTAATGTTCCATTTAGCCATGTGCTAAAATGGGAACATTACAGTCCTCCCCTCCCAAATGTTGCTTGTCCTTAAGCAAATGCAAGGATAGAACTGAAGAATATCCACCCAAGGCATGGAGTCAAAAATGTTCTGAGGAACATCTCCCTTATGTAGATCCTCCATCCCCCAAGCAATCATCCATACAAAATGAGTTACCTCCCAACATGGAAATTCCTGACAATCATCTTCCACCTTTGGCTCCTCCAATGTAGGTGGGCTCAAAATCTGATCTTGGTAGAAACAATAGCCTACTCCATGATATCCTCCTCTCCACTTTGGATAAGTGAAAATTATATGTTGATATTGGGCTACAACAATGTTTCCCTCAAGTGGAAAAATGAAGACTAGACCTCCAACGATCTCTCCTCCAGCATTATGAAACATGTTGTCCCAATCCATCTCATATGTGATGAGTTGGAAGTCATCATCATATGGCATCCAATCAAGCATATGGCCCACCTCAAATGGAAACACATGTTTTTCTGTAGTGGCCACATGTCCTCTCATGCTCCCATTAGAACATGTAATGCAAATAATGTGGGAGATCTCTCCCCCAAGGGACACATCGAACTAATGTGCCATTCCCCCAATCATGCTCTCAACAAATACAAAGACAAAAAAAACATAATGAACCATAATGATAACCATGCTTGTTGTCATGTGTGGCAAGGGTGAAGGATAATGGTCCCTCAATTGTAAGCAATGCAGTTTGACCCTCAACTACAAAAGAGTATGATAAAAAGTGTGGCCTCTCAACCACTTTCTTGTTGTTCTACTGTCCTCAAATGTATGGAGAAAGTGCATGATGTATGGTGCAAGGTGATTATTTCCTCCAAAATAAATTTCCTCCCCAAGTCTTCCTAGGGAGTGGTCACCAATAGTGCTCATGGCCTCAAGTAGACCATGGGGTCTAGAGAAAAGAATGCCCCTCCTTGGAGAAACATCCTGTATATATGGTTAAGGGATGAATATATGAGTCATCATACAAATAGACAATACCCTTACCATAAGTTTTGCTTATGAAAATGGAATGGCTCAAAAATGAGTCCCCTCTCATCCTCCAAGAGAAAAGAGGTGGATGTGCTAACTCCTCCAAAGAGCTATGTATCTCCTCCATCTGCACATGATCTCTACATCTCCTCACATGCTGATCTGTCAATATCATGCAAACAAGATGATCCTGGAAATACTCAACCAACAACCTGGAGCTCCAACATGGATCTATCCTCCACAGTGATGGCGCTGATGATTCCTCATGAAGGACTTCTGTCATATGGTCATGTCTTCCTTTGACATCCCCCATGTCAAAGATGCAAGTTGGAAGGCTGTTATATTTTGCCACAACGCAGAATCTGAAATGAGAGTGGGTGGAAATGACGTTGAGAGAATGGCTCTCTCCTCCTTAAGTCTACCCAAGACTCTCAGCACTATGAAATTATCTCCCAAGGTCTCCACTCCTATGAAATCAATGAATGGTGCCTCAATATGTGATGCATCTCTCACCATCTACTGATCTAGTGGTCTCCTCGGTAAAATGTCTCCATGAAATGAGACATCATCATCAAGTGGTGACTGCATGTATGAATGAACAAATATTTCCATGATTCCACTACACAATCCAATCACCTCCCTAGGTGCATCAAACTCTAGAACTAAATAGGGATGTGTACTCCTCATCTCATGATGCTGGGTCTTCTCCCTACTTCTTCCTTCTGTCTCCCTCATTTTACACCTCCTCAACAATGGCACAGATAGAACATGAATTGTGCCTTGATATCCATCCATGAGATCCTGGGGACTTCCTTGCAAAAATGCAAGAATCCCTCCATCTGGAGCAAGAGCACCTCATTCCTCTGCATGAGTCACTAGATAATCACTAGGTATCACAATGTTGTTGCCCTTAGCTTCCTCAACACATATGGGAAACCATTCAACAATGTTGCTAGAAATATGGAATATCTCCTAAGGTGGAAGTAATTCCTGATCATAAAAGGTCAAGGAGTGTCCCATTTGCACCATGATAGTTCCATCTCCTACTCCTGCAACATCATACAAGAAATGAGAGAAAATTTGCTCTTTCTTTCCTAAGAATAACCCCAACAACAAATGTCCTTGTTGCTTCCTCATGCTCTCATCATGCAAGATATGTGATGAAGACATAGTGAATGATATGAGTGTTGTATCATCACTATGCACCCATACTCTTTTCTACTCCATGATGTCAGCACCCTGCCACATCTTCATACCCTTGGAAAGAGACTATGCCAAGTTATGGCCAAACTACTTCAAGAGTAACTAGCACAACCAAGCCTCCTGCTACCAGGTATCATAAATCAACAAGTAGCTTACCAACTTCTTGCTCACCATCCACATCCACTCAACCAATTGTGGATGTCTTCTTCCACCCTCCATCTTGGTACTCATCCCATGAGGGGTACCATCATCCCAAATTAGATTTTTGCACTTCATGGGATCTTGAAATGCAATATTCCCGAGGATCAAGTTGACCCTATGAGGATCCAAATTGGTGGTAGGAAAAAACCTCCCGTCATGATGTGCATGGCTCAAGGAATTTCCAACACAGTCATGAGAGATGTTATCCATCTGAATATGTCCTCCATCTACTATCTGTTCCTGAGAGAAGGGAAGTACCTCCTCAAACTGATGAAGAATATTTCACTCCATGATGTGTGGGAGTGCACCTCTACTGAAATATCTTTAGGAGATCTCCTCCTCATGCATGTCCTTCCAAAACTAAAGAGGCCTTGGATCTTCTCCCAGTAGAAGTCTCTCTTTGATTTGTGGCATGCTCATTGAGAGAGTGTCATATAGAGAGGAGAAATATTTTATTATCTCCAGAGGTCTACTCCTTCTCACTGCTTCCTTCATGGCTTCCTAAATGAAGCTGCTCTCTGAATGCTTACATGAGGAATGATTCCTCCTTTCTCCATCATTACTCAGAACAGTGCTATTTTTTTGTTCTCTATCAACTGCATGCAATGATATGGACCCATCAAAAGTGTTTGCTGAAATGAAAAGAGATGGATTTTCAATCATACCTTGGTGAAATGTGGAAGCTCCTTGCAAGGCTGCAAGAGTTCCCTCCTCATAAGTGTTGGCCTCCCAAACTATTTAAGATGAAGGCTGCTCCTCCATGGTCAACAGCACTGGTACATGCCTCAATAACTGGTCGTGAGGGCTCCTCCCTCCTTTTTCCAAACCTCCCGATCAATATTTGAGAAAACTCAATAAGAGTAGAAACCCTTGTATGGCTTAGATGGTTGATCCACCAATTCTTTGCTTCACCTTCAAGGTGCAACGCTGTAACTTCTACAGCCTCTTTGTCAACTACAAGATGTAGCAGGAAGAAAGCCTCTAGCTTCTCTATCCAAACCTCTATTGCACATGTGAGTGATCCATCAAATGTGGACAATAGAAATCTATTGCCTCTCATCATCCCATAGCTGTGGGGTCTTCTATATTCTTTCTGCTAAATAAATTGAAGAAAAAATAGAGTCTCTTGGAAGGCTCTAGGTTTAGATCAATATTCAACCAGGTACTCACTTAGAATTTCGAATTCTAAGTGTTCTTCATGCTTCATGCCTTCTCTTCTGTGAGAATAGGAAGTGCATGTTCCTTCCATTTCTCCTTCCTCATTCTTCTTGACCTCCTTGGAGAGGTTCTCTCTAGATCTGAAAATAGATTAGAGTAAACTCATCTTCTTCATCATCTTGATCTTCTTTGTCTAAGACTCATAGGCTGAACCAGTGATCATGCTTTGATACCAATGTAATGTTCCCAAATTAAGAATAGCTACACTATTGGGAATATCTCAAGATATTACCAATGTGGATATTAGCAAACCATAAGCATGGGCTGGAAAATAGCAATGAATGCATTAAAACCAAAATGCCGAAAGATCCACATAACCATTCATTAGATTATAGAAGCAACAAATGTATACAATATCTTGAGGAAATGATCTCTCAAGCTAGGCAATGCAGCCTCAATGAAACATGTACATGAAATATGGAGAAATACTTCTACATAAAAGAGGCCCTAGCTATGATTGCACAATCCATGAGGCAGAACTGCTGCAAAATTTCAATAATATATAGATATGACAATGAATGGCTCAAATAAGAAGGGGGAGAAAGATCTCAACCCCTGGAAACATACAACACACTATCCTCAAAGGGATTGGCTGAAAGATACACAAAATGGAAATTATGCAGAAATGCCGGAGTTGCTGGGTAGCTGCAGCAACTCAATAACAGGAACAAATTAAGAAGACTAAAGATGCTGCAATCAATGGCAAGATCTCCTCCAATGAATCTCTATAATGAAATTCTGGTCCTTTCACCTGAGATCTAACCCTCCAAACATGTGGAGCAAGTCTCCACTACAAATACACTAAAAAATAACGCAGTCTAGAGAAGGGACTGCGCTGTCAGTGAAGAGTAATGCTTGGCCTTGATTCCAAAGTCTGCAATAAGATCTGGGATATCTCCAATCTGATATCTCAAAGGAAAGAGAGGCTCTTCCTCTGAAAATAGCTGATGGAAGTGATGTAGTGAACCTCACTGCAACACGCAACAACACAACATTACTATGCTGTAGATATAACACTGTCTTGATGGAGGATGCTTGATCTCAAGCCTGGATGTGAGGAAAATCTGAGCAATCCCTCAAGAGGCCTCTAAAGAAGGTGAAAGAATCCTAAACAGGAATTCCTCCCAGCAATTCTTGCTAAACAACAAAGAATGCACAATTGTTTGAATAGATAATGAAATGAATAATACAAGCATGAGAAACAATGGTTGACTTTCCCTCCTTTTAAACAAGTGAAATATCTTTCTCCATGGGCCCCATCCATTAGGGTTTCCTCCACCAAATATCCTCTTCCTCATTCACACTGTGCTGTCTAATAAAGTGATCCACTCCTCCTATGGAAGCGCTGTTGACTTGGTGAAACATGACCTTGTCTTCATGCATTTTCCTCTTTTCACACTTGAGGGTGCAAAATGAAGCTACTCTGATGATCCCTTTCACATCATGAGGGATTTTAGTCATGTCTTTAATAATAATGGGTCCTTTTACCCATTTATTTAGCTGCAATATGATAAAAGAAAAATATTAATGTTCCATTTAGCCATGTGCTAAAATGGGAACATTACATCATGAAACCTGGAAAACTAGGTGCACTCAAGAAGATGCAGGAAGCTCAAATTTGTATGCCATAGTACCAATATTTTGCATCACCTTGTAAGGACCATAGTACTTTGGTGATAATTTATTATCCTTCTTATCTTTCTCAAGGGACATTTGTTTGTATGGATGTAGCCGTAAAAATACCCAATCACCTACATCAAAACTTCTTTCACTGCGATGTTAATTTTCCTATTGTTTCATTTGATTCCGTGCCAAAGTGAGGTTATCATTTAGGAGTTGGAGAACTTCTTGTTGATTCTTGATGTGATATTCCACTAATTTAAACTTAGAATTTTCTCCAACATATGATGTGATGGATGGTAGATTCTATCCATAAAGTGCCATAAATGCAGTCATTTTTGCTGCAGTGTGGAAGGAAGTGTTATACCACATCCATTCAACTAGAGGTAACCACTTGACCTGTTGTGTTTGCTTATCATATACAAAGAAAAAACGATATCCTTCCAAAAAATTGTTCACTATCCCAGTTTTCCCATTATATTGAGGATGATAAGATGAGCTATGAGCTAATTGAGTACCCAGACAAGAAAATAATTTCGTCCAAAAATTTCCAGTGAAAATGGGATCTATGTCACTTACAATAATCTTTGGGTTTCCATGTAGATTTTGAATTTTTTCCATAAATTTAGTATAAAATGTACTCGATTTAAATGGATGAGATAATGCACAAAAGTGTGCATACTTAATGATTCTTTCAACTACCACCATGATGACACTCTTTCCTTTGGACTTGGGTAAAACTATGATAAAATCCATTGAAACCTCCTCCCAATGGTGACTAGGAATGGAAAAATTTTCTCACATACCTGAGGTCTTAATTGTCTCAAATTTATTTTTTTTGCAAACCAAACATTCTACCGCAAACTTTTGAATATCAAATTTACGGCCATCCCAAAAAAATCACTTCTTGACCTAGTGGTAAGTTTTTAAAAATCTTAAGTTCCCTCCTAGGGGAGAGGTGTGATATTCCAAAATAATATCTTGTTTGAGCTCGGAATTTTTACAAATATATAAGTGATATTTGTACCATAATCAACCATTTTTCGAGTTAAATGTATCAGATGTAAGAGGATCTTGCTGTAACTTTTGAATGAGTGTTCACACTTCTCCATCATTATTCCATTCATCCCTTGCTTCGATTATATGATCTGGCTAGATAATATAAATGACAAAAAGTAATGCTTTCGCATCCTCATCCTTTCTTGAGAGTGAATCTGCAACAAAATTTTGCTTCCCTATTTTATAGATGATTTCAAAGTCATAACCCAGCACCTTTGTGACCTATTTTTTCTACTGTTATAAACATCATATTTTTTCCAAAAAGTATTTAAGACTATCATGATTTGTTTTTACCTTGAAGTGTCTTCCCATTAGGTAAAGTCATTATTTCTTTGTTGCATTTAGTATTTCCAACATTTCCTTCTCATAAATAGGTTTGTGTAAATACTTTCCTTTAATTGGACATCTTTCAAAATAAATGGGTCTTCCTTCTTGCATTAAAACATCACCAATTACATTTCCTAAGGCATCACATTCCATAATATAGGTTTTTGTGAAGTCTGGCATAGCTAAGACAGGTGCTTGGCACATTGCATCTTTAAGATCTTCAAATGCCAAGTTAGTTTCTTCCAGATTCCAACAAAATACATCTTTGTTCAATAATGTTGTTAGAGTTGCTGCTATTCTTCCATAATTCTTAACAAACTTGTGATAATACCCTATCAACCTAATAAATCCTCGAAGATTCTTTATGGTTGTTGGGATTTTCCATTCCTTAATGTATTTAATTTTGTTATGGTCAACCTTAACACCATCATGAGATACAAATGACCCAGACATTCCACCTCTTGTACTCCAAAGAAACATTTGGAGGATTTTGCATATAATTGTTTCTTCTCCAATAGTTTGACCACCCTTCCAACATGTTGAACATGATCATTCCAATACTTGTTGTAGATTAGTATATCATCAAAAAATACTAAAAAATAAATTCTAAGGAATGGTTTGAAAATGGAATTCATCAAACCTTGAAATGTAGAAGGTGCATTGGTAAGGACAAAAGGCATGAGAAATAATTTAAAATGACCCTCATGAGTTATAAATTTTGTTTTTAGAATGTATTCAACCTTCATTCTAATTTGATGATATCCTGAAAAAATATCCAAATTAGTGAAGTAAATTGCTTCATGTAATTCGTCCCATGATTCATTAATGACAGGAATGGGAAGTTTATCTTTAATATTGAGATTTTTGAGCTCCGTGTAATTTGGACACATGCGCTATGATCCATCCTTCTTGTGCACCAATACTATTGGAGCACAGAAATAAATTTGACTAGGTTGAATTATACCGACCTCTAGCATTTCTACAATCATACATTCAATTTCACTCTTTTGGGCATAGGGATATATGTAAAGCCCGACATTTGTAGGAACACTTCCTAGAATCAAATCAATAGCATGATCATAATCACGAATAGGTGGTAGGACTTTGCACTAGTAAAAAATGATGAAATTAATGAATAGGAGACTAAAAATGTTAGTCACCGCAATTATTTCAAGTGAATTACTACTAAATTTGCACAATTTTAAGTGAAAAAACTAAAAATGACTAACTTAAATGACTAATTTATTCTTGGAATAAAATATACGACTAGATAATAAGTGAATAAACTAAAAGTGACTAACTTAAATGACTAATTTAGTCCGGGGATAAAATATATGACTACATAATAAGTGACTAAAGTAAAAGTGACTAACCTAAATGAATAATTTAGTCTAGGATTAAAATATGTGACTAGATAATAAGTGTAAAAATTAATAATGATTAATGTAAATGACTATCATAGTCCAAGAATAAAAATATGGCCATATAACAATTAGAACAAGTATATGAATTAGTCATTTATGTCAGTAATTTTTAATAGTGTCACTCCATATATGGAAGATTTCAATTTTGGGACCGAAGTGTTACATTTCACTATAGGTGTCTCTGAATCCATTTGCAGTGTTAAAATTTAGAGAAAAAGGGGTCTCTAAATTTACAGTGTTAAAATTATGAATACCCTTTGGTCTCTAAAGTTTAACAATGCATATGGATTCATCTACAATTAACATAATTGCATGTACCATCTATCAAATTTACACTAATGTATTCATTATAATTTTAGTAAAGGTAATATTAATTAGATAGCCAAATTAATATTAATATTAATATTAATATTTAATATATTTCCATAAAGTTCAATTTTTGAACTTCATTGATTTATGTTAAAAGTGTGAGTTTTTTTAAATCTAAGGTTAAATATTCATATTTACATTTAATAACGAGATAAATATAACATTTATTATGTTAAACATGTGAGTTCATTTAAATCTAGTATTAAATCATCATATTTACATTTGATAAATACTAAATAGATAAACCTACAATATATATTTATAGACTTATTAAGTAATTAGGTATGAACATTTGTTAATTTAAGTATGAAACTTAATTAAATTTTTAATGATCTATGAAACTTTTCTTTTTTGTAAGTCAATGTTTTATTCATGTAGGGAAAAAGGATTACATATAGGTAGTTACAAAGCAGGTGATCTCACCTCGACTTGGTTTGTTGACAAAAATTTGCACCAAATGCAAAAAGATGCAAAAGAGGGACTACGGACATTGTCCATAAATGGTTGGGCCAGAGGCACCAAAACATATATAAAACAAAAAGAACACCAAAAAGCATACTAGTCATCCAACATGATGGATGCAGGGTTATCCGGGGTTATTCCTATATGCGGTGGAGGACAAAAGTCACAATGACCATGCCCTTCAAAGTGCACCAACCAAGTATCTAGCTATTCTACTTTCTCAGTGAGTTGATTTTGGCCTTACCAAACAACTACCAATCTCTCCCAGACTTGGAACTATAGATAGTGCATTTAGTCCAATGTTTCCATCTTCTCTCCATGCTCCTCATGACATAATCTCTCAGTTGTATCCACTCTTTCCATCAAGTTTTTGATAAGTGCACGACCTTTCTCTAGGAAAAAATGTTGGATAAACTACCCTTCATTTACCTCAAATTAATTAAACCCATGATTACCCTTGCCACCATGACCTCCTCCACCTTGAAGACTATGCTTTTGAACCCTCAAACCCCCACCTCTATTATCCCCCCGCTTACCTCCTCCACCACCCCCATGTGCACCAAAACTAGCGAGTCATGCACACCCTGCAGTCTTTCCACCCTGGCATGGATCCGCCATGATTATTTCTGAGTCTGCCACCCCCACATGGCCATGGATGAAAGGGGAGGGAGAACACCCACACCACACCAGGGGCTTCATAATTTTCCAAGGTCGAGGAACCCCGCTATGTGCAGAGTCGAGAGACCAGACCCCCCACTATAGAAAAAAACACCACCAATGAAGGAGCCAAATGTCATCTCCCACCACCACAAGGAAGCACAGAGACACCTCCCACTACTAGATAAATACTTCCACCACCAGAAAAACCAAATACCCTCACCCACCAAACCAACACAGGAACTTGAACAACAAATCATGACAAAGTAGCTGATGCATGAGCATAATTTCCCCTAGGGCAGAGACCAGCCTCCAAATTCTCCACATAGAGACCATGCACCAATCCACAAAACACTATCACACCTGTTAGTGTCAGTCTAGTCATACTGCCATCACTGATAAAAAATGCTCTTTCTCATTTGCATATTAGGAGTCTCATACTGAATAAATTTCACCATTCCACTAGGTCATGGATTCATTGATGATAGTAATTTTTCTCAGTTTTCCCTCATGAAATACTTGTTGATTTTTCTTTCTATGGTCTTCGGTCATGAGCCACTTTCACTTTCAAAATCATTTCATTAGGTCATAAGATGGGTCTCATTAGTTTCTAGGGTCTCACCATGGTCAAATTAATGAGTCAAATGTCAATAGATATCAGCAAGGTCATGAGGAAGTCAATAAATTCAAAGTCACAGCACCTGAAAGATCAAATATATATTTTATGTAGTTGGATGTAATTTTCACCTCAAAACCATGTTTTGAGGTGAAAACATGATATTTTTCCTTTATTGTCATTCATTATGTGATTTTATGTCATCATATGTAGCAAGTCAAAAATTCAGAAAGCTACCATCTCCACAAAGTCATCATCTTGCCTTCAGAGAAGTTTTTCATAGCATGCTCAGTAGCAGGTCATCTTCCAAGAAAATCCCTTAGAAAGAGTTCGGAAAGATATTTCCAACGGTATATTACACTCATAAAGCTAACGTATGGATTGAAATTTATGCTTAAGTAAAGTAAAATCCCCTATATCCTCAAATAATCCCTATTTCCTATTTTTCACTTAAAATTTATGTTTAAAGTTTAATTTTTTCTTTTACAAAACTCATTTCCCCCTTCCAATTTACAAAATCACATTATAAATCATTTTTAATACTTATGCGATTTATTTCACAGACCACTTCCTCACCATTTCCCCTAAACTTTATATCAAAGTTAAAAACTTTATAATAAAACCCCGCCATTCCCAAATCTCTTCCCCTCCATGCTTTTGGAAACATTATAGTATAAATCAAACTTATATTATAATGCCCCTGCTAAACCAAAGTCCTTTCCATCGCAAATCGCAATGTTTAATTGTGCACCCCGATCGACCCTTTGCAAAGTCCCCGATGCGATTATATTGACTCCCTTCAATGTACATCATAACCGTTGATTTCCCTCGCCGATCCGACATCTCAGAGCCAATCAGGCCATCGAAAATCGGTGCTTTCATAAAGTCCCAACCCCCGATGGAAAACCCTCTGATCATTCCCCAACTGTCGATCCTCCCCTGCCGATCCCACAGCTCACAGCCAATCGGGCCATCGTAATCGGTGATTACATATATTGTTTCTCTCCCACTCCCCCTTTACCTTTCGAGTTTGATTGACATGCGAGCCCACTATAAAAATCTTCCGCCCCTCCATTACAAAGATCTTTCCCCTTTGTAAAATTAAAATTTTGTGTTATTTTATTTATGAAAAGGTTTTCCCCATCGCCGCGCCCTCATCGCATCGAACGTATTGAAACCTTGTTATATTATACTCTGCCCCGATCTCCCGATCCCGATCCCGATTGCGATTGCGATTGTGTTATATCCTGGTCCCACCGTAAATTCCTCCGCCCTCTTAATAAAATGATCCATCCCTTCGTATAAAATGAAAAATTGTTTTATGTTTATTTTCAAAGGGATTTCGGCTCCCTTATTACACTACCAATCGGACAGACGCCAATCGCATCGGAGTTCATGTTACTTCCCAATGCACCTTCCCCACTCCCTGACCCTCGATCGCGATTACATTTTAAATGCATCACACAATATATTATAAAATGTGGTTATATGTTGTGTTCCCTCTTACCCCTTCTGATCCCGATTGCGATTATAATGCAGGTCCCGCTTCCTTCCCTTGCCTTTTTCCTTTTAAATAATTAATTTTTCCCCTTCATTGAGAGAATTATTTCATTTTAGTCTTATTTCAAAATATTTTATTTAGTTTTCTTCAGCGAAAATAATGGAAAGCAATGTCACAAGTCAAGTTGGCCGAGAGCTAAATAAAACGAGGATATCTACAGTAGCAAAGAAATAGGATCGGATTGCCTATTTTTCTTTTAGTGAATTTTCAAGAGGTTAAAAAGTATCGTTGTCCGTCATTTTCAGGGGGAGATTGTTGTGTTTCTTTTCTATGATTGCACTTTAGTTTTTGAGCTATCAAACAACTCCCTTTTCTGTGGATCTATGTTCCCACAAATCTAGTGTATTTAATGTAATTGTTAGTCATTTGTAAAAGGGGTCTGAATTCTGTAATTAAGAATTAGGGGAATAGTGTGGAAGAACATTTTGTGCTCCATTGTACAATTTGACAGGAATTAATAAGAGATGCAGCTCTGATTTGTGAGATCCATGTGGTATGAGATTTAGCATGTGTTTTTCTCCTTTGTTTCATATGTAAATTGTTATGTTTCACCTCTCATCCATAAACATCTCCTTTTGAATGCTTTCAAGATAGAAAGGTATAATTCGTTTATACGCTCTGCCTTGGAAAATCATTCATGCTCTGTTTTTTTCGTCTGTTTGAAAAGGATCCATTTATTGTGCCCTTTTCAGCTCCTCACCAGTCTTTTCCATCCCATATTTATTAAACTTTAATTGCTAAATTTCCTGCCTATCTTGCCCCATGAAATACCATGTGTCCTGATTTAATTCCTAGTTTCATACTGTCCTATTTTATCCCACACATCCCTAAAATTCATTCATTTATCAAAAAAAATTCCCATCATTTTACCTAGCCTAATATCATTCCAATGTTGTGTTTTATTGAATATCTATCTTTACGGAGAGAGCCCTCTCCTGTACTTGTAGGGCTATCTACAAGGCTGAGTGCGGTTTAGTTGTTACCCTGTTTTTCCCTTTTCAGCTTGGGGTCCAATTCGGGAGCTAACATCTTTGGCAACTCCACTGGGGAAGATAACTATTTTGATCTGACTATCTGAGAAGATTGTATTCTCAGAATTGAAAAGTGGTTATTTTTCTTTGAAGAAATTTCGAACAGAGGCGATATAGAAAGCAAGGCATACTCAAGTCATGTGTTATAAAATATATATATATATATATATATATATTCAGAGACCCTGCCTAAGGTTAAAAACCTTGGTTACATTGAAACACGACACTTTTAAAAGAAATCTCTGTGATTTGAACTTAAAGTTGGTTTATTTGTTGACGGAGGAACAATATAGTGGGACCCAACCCTTAATTTAATGCGTGGAGTTAAAGAGCTTAACCATAGTCAAAGCTCGGTTTGGTTTACCACTGGCAGGTTTTGGAAACCAAAACCACCTATTTTGCGCTGCTTTTTCCCCAAAACAAAACTACTTCTAAAAAATGCGATCTAGTTATATTCAGGCACATCATCACTCCAAAACCGCCCATTTCACGCGGCTCTGAGCTGTTAAGCCTCGGCCTTTGAAAAAACATGATATTCATCAGGATCGTCTGATCTCAAGAGCGTCAGATCCAACGAAAATTGCGTAGTAAAGTGCACGTGAAATAGATCAAGGTATGGCCCAACGTTTTTATACTATTTGATATCTATTTTATTAGTGAAAAGCGGAAATACGGATGTGTGGGCCCCTGCTGTTAAATATATGACGCGTTTATAGAAAAAAAGCATATAAGTTCGAAGGATTTAAAGGCTGCGACTTTGTTATAAAGTGCAAAGGTTGGCATTTTTAAAGGATCACGTTGTGTTATATCTTTTTGATATTACAACTAGATAAAGTCGCTTAAATATTTTTTGAACACATTCCCTTATATTGTATATTTGCTTGAGAAGGTTTTGAAATATCATTATAAAACGAATATTGTTGCAATTCTCTAGGAAGAAAATATAGCTACATCCACTATCTTTCTGCTATCAGAGCATAAAGGTCAAATCACCCCAGCAAAACATTTTCTTGTAAATAATTTTCAGAGTCTGTTAGGCTGAACATAATTTTTGTTCAGTAGAAGATTTAGACACACTAGCTTCAAGAAGATACACCAGGGCTAATCCAGATCCAAATCCTCCTCCTGTGTTTGAAAATACAAATCTTATTCCAAGAATTGTTAGAAGACAAGAAGGATCATTAAGTCCCAGACCTGTCTTTAGATCTTATACTTTGCCCAGTGAGTGGGATTTTGTAGAAGATCTTTCCTTTCATGAGAATTTCAAACTTTCTTTATTTAGAAATAAATCTGAAGCTAACATTGACGACACAGTTTTAGATCCTGACTTCCTTGTAGATATTGAAGTCCAAAGAGCAAATTCCTCCATTGACAACTACATTTCGAATTCTCCTCAATCTATCACTGTAACTAATATTCCTAAACCTTATGAATCATCAAGAGCAACATTCCCTCCTCCAACTTCATCATCATCCCCTTCAGTCAATTCCCAATTATCATCTCCTCCATCAAAACCTCCCATAAATCCTACAAATCCTATTGTAAATCCACCCAGAGTTATGGCTACCAAGTATGTACCCCTGGTCTTACCTCAGGTTCTCAATGATATGCCTACTGACTATCAAAGAAAAATTCCTATCTTTGATGCTACCTAGGGAATTATAGCCCAGCAGCATGTCGATAAAATGAATTAATTTTTTGATCTTCATGAGGTGGAAGCAGAGAATGTGACCACTAGATTGTTTGTTCAAAGCTTCAGAGGTGAAATCAAAAAATGGTTCAGAGCCTTACCATCAGGCTCAATTCACACTTTGCAGGAGTTGCACACTCAGTTCTTGGACCGGTGGGAGGTAAAAAAGAACCCACTCCAAATTATGTTTGAATATGAAAATATTAAGAGAAATGTGGGTGAAACTGTGCCGGATTATTGTTAAAGATTCAATGTTGTATACAATGCTATTCCAACTAACCTGAAGCCTCCTATGGGATTAGCATTGCTGAAATTTCTAGATGGTTTTGATGACGACATGGAATATCAGTTGCTTGAAAGAGACCCATCTTCACTTGAAGACATGTAGAAGACATTAGTAAGCGTTGAAGCTAATCTACTGGCTAAACGAGCATGAACCAGAGCTGAGAAAATAGTCACAGTGAAAGAGGAGGCCTCTCCTTCAAATAGAAAAATGGACACCCTGATCAGAACAATGGAGAAAATGGTTGATAGGTTAACCATTACAGATAGATCTGAGCCTCAAATAATAAATCCAAATTTTAGAGGGCAGCAGCCACAATTTAGAATCAAACAGAGAGAGAAAATAAATTAGGACCAAGCAGCACCACCACAGCAACAGATTAAAACTCCATTGCAGCAGAACTACATGCAAGGGACAGATTCAGAGGACGATGATCTTGTGATTGAGGCTAATCAAATTTTCAGAGCTGATGGTGCACCAATTTTCCTCACAAAGGACGAAGAATACAAAGTGGCGACTCCAGACATTCAAAAAGACCAGAATTTCATTTTGGCCAATGACACAGTGCTGGAAGAAAAGTTTGATGATTATCAGAGAGGGTATATGAATGCTCCGTCCTCTCAGCAAAGGAAGTACTCTTTAAGGAGCAAAGATATTACAACCAGTCCCATTCAAAAAAGAAAAGAACTTCAAATGAAGAAAGATACATAGAAGAAAGGAAAAGAGATGGCCAATCCTTCCTTAAGCAAAGCACCTGCAGCTACTAATACAGCCAAAGAAAAGAACCAGCAGAGCACAACAAAGAAGCAAATAGAGAAAAAAGACCCTCCCACTAAAGAGGTAGAAAAATCTCCTACCTTTAATTTAGAAAATGAAATTTCTAAGTTGAAAGTGTCTATGCCCCTCACAGAGTTGGTGAAGAATAGTGCATATAAAGGACAGGTGACTAATGTCTTGCAAATAGATTCTATTTCTGATATAATTAATGTAGAGGATGATTACCCTGAATTTATTTTTGATACAAACACAGAAGAATCTGAAGAAAATCAAGTCCCTCCCTTTTACCTGAGTCTTAGAGTACATTAATTTAGCTTGCATAATGTTATGTTGGACTCTGGAGCCTCACATAATTTGATTCCCAAAGCTATCATGGAGAAACTAGGCCTTAATATCACTCGAAAATACCATGATTTGTATTCTTTTGACTCAAGTAGGGTCCACTATATCGGTCTTATCAAAGACCTGGTAGTGTCTTTAGATCAGATTCCAACAAAGAATGTCTTGATGGATGTAGTTGTTGCTGATGTCCCACCAAGGTTTGGAATGCTTCTATCTAGGTCTTGGGGTGAAAAACACAAGGGAAATATGCAACTTGACTTCTCTTATGCCACTATCGCTGTATTTGGCCAGTTGAGGAAATTATATACGGAAAATAAAATGAAATATATGATTACGAACAAAGAGAAGCCAATAAACCATCCCATTAATGATGGTTTAAATGATGAGAATGTTCAGTTGTTACAAGTAGATTAAATACCTGAGATTTCATAGAATTTTAGAGAAGTCCTCAAACAAGAAAAAGACAAAGCAGCAAGCACTTCTGAATCTCCTGCCTTCCAATAGCCAAAAGACAGTGAAAAGCCAGAAATCAGCCAAGGAGAGAAAGGAACAAAATTCTAGCATGTGCAAGAAGAAGAAGAAGGCCTGTGGAGCATGGATTTTGATGGAGCTATTGGTAAGGATGGAGCTGGTATTAGAATATGGATTAGGAGCCCTTTTTTCTAGCCTAAAAAGGTTCCCAACAATGTTAGAGTTTATGCTAATAAGTTGGCTTTCGATTTCTCTAACAATGAAGCAGAGTGTGAGGCTTTGATTGCAGGTCTCAAAATTTTGAAGAAGCTGAATGCAAAAAGGATTTCTGTGTATGGTGACTCCGAGATGATAATCAAACAGGTGAAGGGAGAATACCAAGCAAAAAATCCAAGATTGAGGGCATATAGAAATGCAGTCCTAGACATTTTGAAGACATTCCCAGAGTATACTTTGACAGCAGTACCCAGGATGCAGAATCTCATAGCTGATTCTCTTGCCACTACTATGAGAAACTTGAAGATTCTGATGAACTTCAGTAATAAGTTTGAGATCCATGTCAAACATAGGCCTGCTGTTCCAGATAATTTGAGGTATTGACAAGTATTTTGGGATGATAATGAGATTAATGCATTTTTTCAAGGTGATGGAAAATTTAAAGACACTCCAATAGAAGGTGAGTATGAGGTGGATGATTAGGAGTTAGAAACAAACCAGATGGACATATTGTAGCTAAATGATAGTGTGATTCCTAGAGGTCTCATACCTCTAGAGGATCTTTTTGACCAGGATGATGTTGTAAAGAAGCCAAGATTGGTGCCCACTAAGAAAGGAGTTGAAGATGTGAATCTTGGAACACTTGACCAGCCCAAGTTCGTGAAATTGTCAAAAACATTATCCCCTAAGGTAAAGGAGAAGTATGTTAAGTTGCTTTCTGAATTTTCTGATGTGTTTGCATGGGATTATTTAGATTTGAAAGTGTATGAAAAGAACATAATCCAGCATACTATCCCAATCAAGCTAGATCAGAAACCTTTAAGACAAAAGCTGAGAAGAATAAATCAAAAGTTGCTTCCATCCATCGAAAAGGAGGTAAATAGGTTGTACAAAGCAGGTATCATAGTTCCTATTAGATTTTCTGACTGGATTTCAAATTTTTTCCCAGTGCGTAAGAAGACTGGAGAAATAAGATTGTGTATAGATTTTCGGAACTTGAATAAGGCATCCTTAAAGGATAATTATTCACTTCTGAAAATGGACCATATTCTACAGAAAGTAGTTGGAGCATCCAGGATGTCACTACTTGATGGCTACTTAGGCTATAACCAAATCTTGGTGCATGAGAAGGACCAAGATAAAACTACCTTCACAAAACCCTAGGGAACCTTCTAATCTGCTAAAATGCCATTCGGAATGAAGAACGTTGGAGCTAATTTCCAGCGTGCAATGGAGATTGCTTTTGCAAATGAAACATATGTTTTTCTTGTTGTTTATTTTGATGATTTGACGGTGTTTTCAGGATCATATGATGAGCATTTGCACCATTTGAGAGTTATTTTTCAGCGTTGTAGAAAATTTGGGATTTCTCTCAATCCAAAAAAGAGTCTCTTTGCCATGGATGAAGGAAAATTGCTAGGGCATATCATTTCTAAAGATGGCATCCGCATTGATCCAGCCAGAGTGGAGGTAATTCAGCTCATAGATCTGCCACGAAATAAGAAAGAGATTCAGGCCTTTGATGGTAAGATGATTTTTTTGCACAGATTTATACCTAACTTGGATTAGCATTTGAGAGAAATGACCAATATGTTGAAGAAGTACAACACTATTAAATGGAGTGAAGAGGCCATCAAATCATTCAATTTGGTAAATTTTTCTTTGTCCAATGCTCTAGTTTTGATAAGTCCTGACTATACTCTGGATTTTATTATATTTTCATTTGCATCTAAGCATACTATGGCTGCTGTCTTAATGCAAAAGAGAGATGAGGTAGAAAAACCAATTGCCTTTTTCAGTAGAACTATTAGAGATGCTGCTTTGAGATACATTATTATTGAAAAACAAGCATTGGAACTTGTCAAGGCATTGAAGGATTTTAGGGTCTATATTCTGCATTCGCACACTATAGCATATGTCCCTAATGCAGCAGTGAAGGATGTGCTGATGCAAGCTGATCCAAAAGGTTGAAGAGGCAAATGGATAGCAGCTATGCTAGAGTAAAACTTGGAGATAAAGCCTACGAAGTTGATCACAGACCAAGGCTTGGCAAAATTTATGGCCCTATCAAATCTGCGTTCCTTGGACATAAAACTCATAACAATAATGGCAGAAAATGAAGATGAAGGTTTGCTCGTTCCTATTTCAGATATTTTTCTGCAGTCTCCTTGGTATTCAGATATTTTTTATGTTCTTCAACATTTGTCACCTCCTACAGGCATGTCTAAGATTAAAGGTAGATGTTTGAAACTTAAATCTGCTAAATATTTTATTTTGAATAGTTCTCTATATTGGAAAGACCCAGGAGGTGTTTTGCTAAATTTTTTGGTGGAATAAGAAGCTCAGAAGGTAATGTATGATTTCCATAAACGTGACTGTGGCGGTTACTTGTTTTGGAAGACTACAGCTAATAAGGTATTAAGAGAAGGGTATTATTGGCCCACATTATTTTCTGATTTATACAAAATAGTGATGAATTGTTATGAATGCCAAATTTTCAAAGGAAAAAGGAAATTGCTTCCTCTTCCTTTGAAGCCAGTTTCAGTGAACGCGCCCTTTTAGCAGTGGGGGCTTGATTTCATAGGAGAAATGCATCACACGTCCTCAACACAACACCGATGGATATTGACAGGGACAAATTAATTTACGAAGTGGATTGAGGCCATCCTAGCAAGGCAAGCCACTAACACGGTAATAATTCAATTCCTTGAATTGAATATATTATCTCGTTTTGGTTGCCCTTGTAAAATTGTAACAGACAACGCAGCAACGTTCCGATCCAAGAAGATGATCAATTTTTGTGAAAAATATAATATCGGATTGGGCCACTCCACAGTGTATTACCCACAAGGCAATGTCCTGGCAGAGTCATCGAAAAAATTGTTGATAAATATAATTAGGAAAATGTTGGAGGCAAACAAAAGGAATTGGCACCGAAAGCTCATCAATGCACTGTGGGCAGATAGAGTTAGTAGTAAGAAGTCAATAGTTATGTCACCTTTTGAATTAGTTTATGGAAATGATGTTTTCTTTCCTACATCTCTTACAGTCCCAGTTATGATATTATTACAAGAAGTTGGCAGCGAGGATGATGACAATCAGCAAAGGATTAATAATATGATCCACCTTCAGCAAACAAGAGAATAAGTGTCACAGAATCTGATTCAGTTGCAGGAGAATATTAAAAATATCTATGACCGAAAGGCTAAAGTAGAAAGGTTTCAGCTGGATGATGTAGTATTGAAATGGGATGCAAGGAATGAAGACAAAGGGAAGCACAATAATTTTAACAAACTTTGGAAATGTCCATACATAATTTCAACATACAGGGGACAAAATTCCTTCTTACTTTTAGAGATGGATGGCTAGGATTGTCTTGGAGGAGCAGTAAATGGTAGGATGTTGAAGCACTACCATTGTTGAAGACAAAGGATCTATGTCATCATCATTGTATATACCATGTTATGTTTGATCAGAGTTCAAGTACATAGTCATTCAAGTTTGGGGCCCGAGGTGAAGGCTATAAAACTTGGATGATATGTGTATGGTTTGGTTTTATTTTAGTATTCAGTTTTAGTTTTGAGTCAGATTCAGTTTCCATTTGTGTCATTTTTCAACATTTTTGACTCCATGCCCAATGGATAAGGCTACTTGGTCTACGGTGTTCTTGGCACCTCCAAGGAGCTACCATCCCCATTGGAGCCAATGCTAGTGTCAGTCTAGTCATACTGCCATCAGTGATCAAAACTACTCTTTTGCATTTGCATATTAGGAGTCTCATACCGAATAAATTTCACCATTCCGCTAGGTCATGGATTCATTGATGATAGTAACTTTTCTCAGTTTTCCTTCATGAAATACTTGTTGATTTTCCTTTCTATGGTCTTGGGTCATGAGTCACTTTCACTTTCAAAATTATGTCATTAGGTCATAAGATGGGTCTCATTAGTTTCTAGGGTCTCACCATGGTCAAATTAATGAGTCAAATGTCAATAAATATCAGCAAGGTCACGAGGAAGTCAATAAATTCAAAGTCACAGCACCTGAAAGATAAAAGATATATTTTATACAGTTGGATGTAATTTTCAACATGATATTTTTCCTTTATTATCATTCATTATGTGATTTTATGTCATCATATGTAATAAGTCACAAATTCAAAAAGCTGCCATCTCCACAAAGTCATCATCCTACCTTCAGAGAAGTTTTTCATAGCATGATCAGCGCCAAGTAATCTTCCATGTAGATCCATCAGAAAGAGCTCGAAAAGAGCTTTCCAATAGTATATTAAACTCTTAAAACTGAGATCTGGATTGAAATTTATGCTTAAGTGAAGTAAAATCCCATATATCCTCAAATAATCCCTATTTCCTATTTTTCCCTTAAACTTTATGTTTAAAGTTTAATTTTTTCTTTTACAAAACCCATTTCCCCCTTCCGATTTATAAAATCACATTATAAATCATTTTTAATACATATGCAATTTATTTCACAAAACACTTCCCACCATTTCCCTGAAACATTATATCAAAGTTCAAAACTTTATAATAAAATCCCATCGTTCCCAAATCACTTCCCCTCCATGCTTTTCGAAACATTATAATATAAATCAAACTTATATTATAATTCCCTCACCAAACCAAAGTCCTTTCCATCGCAAATCGCAACGTTTAATTGTGCACCCCGATCGACCCTTTGCAAAGTCCTCGATGTGATTATATTGACTCCCTCCGATGTACATCATAATCATTGAATGCGCTCGCCGATCTGATGGCTCAGAGCCAATTGGGCCATCAGTAATCGGTGCTTTCATAAATTCCCAACCCCCGATGGCAAACCCTCCAATCATTCCCCAACCGTCAATCCTCCCCTGCCGATCCGACGACTCACAGCCAATGGAGCCATCGCAATCAGTGGTTCCATATATTGTTTCGCTCCCACTCCCCCTTCACCTTCTGATTCTGTTTGACATGCAGGCCCACTATAATAATCTTCCACCCCTCCATTACAAAGAGCTTTCCCCTTTTTAAAATTAAAATTTTGTGTTATTTTATTTATGCAAAGGTTTTCCCCATTGTCATGTCCTCATCGCATCAGAGGTATTGAAAACATATTATATTATACTCCGCCCTAATCTCTCGATCCTAATCCTGATTGCGATTGTGTTATATCCTGATCCCACCATAAAGTCCTCCACCCTCTTAATAAAATGATTCCTCCCTTCGTATAAAATGAAAAAATGTTTTATATTTATTTTCAAAGGGATTTCTGCTCCCTTATTACATTACCCATCAGACAGACGCCAATCGCATTGGAGTGCAGGTTACTTCCCAATACGCCTTCCCCTCTCCCTGACCACCGATCATGATTACCTTTTAAAAGCATCACATAGCATATTATAAAATGTGGTTATATGTTGTGTTCCCTCCTACCCCTTCCGATCCTAATTACGATTATAATGCAGGTCCTGCTTCCTTCCCTTTCCTTTTTCCTTTCAAATAATTAATTTTTCCCCTTCACTGAGAGCATTATTTCATTTCAGTATTATTTCAAAATATTTTATTTAGTTTCCTTCGGCAAAAATAATGGAAAGCAATGTCATAATTCAAGTTGGCCGAGAGCTAAATAAAACGAGGATATCTACAGAAGTAAAGAAATAGGATCAGATTTCCTATTTTTCTTTTAGTGAATTTTCAAGAGGTTAAAAAGTATCGTTGTCCCTCATTTTCAGGGGGAGATTGTTGTGTTTCTTTTATATGATTGCACTTCAGTTTTTTAGCTATCAAACAAATCCCTTTTCTTTGGATCTATGTTCCCACAAATATGGTGTATTTAATGTAATTATTAATCATTTGTAAAAGGGGTCTGAAGTCTGTAATTAAGAATTAGGGGAATAGTGTGGAAGAACATTTTGTGCTCCATTGTACAGTTTGACAGGAAGTAATAAGAGATGCAACTCTAATTTGTGGGATCCATGTGGTATGAGATTTAGCATTTGTTTCTCTCCTTTGTTTCATATGTAAATTGTTATGTTTCACCTCTCATCCATGAACATCTCCTTTTGAATTATTTCAAGATAGAAAGGTAGAATCCATTTATATGCTCTACCTTGGGAAATCATTCATGCTCTGTGTTTTTCATCTGTTTGAAAAGAATCCATTTATCGTGCCCTTTTCAACTCCTCACCAGTCTTTTCCATCCCATATTTATTAAACTTTAATTGCTAAATTTCCTGCCTATCTTGCCCCATGAAATACCTTGTGTCCTGATTTAATTCCCAGTTTCATACTGTCCTATTTTATCGCACACATCCCTGAAATTCATTCATTTATCAAAACCTTTTCCCATCATTTTACCTAGCCTAATATCAGTCCATTGTTGTGTTTTATTGAATGTCTATCTTTACGGAGAGAGCCCTCTCCTATCCTTGTAGGGCTAGCTACAAGGCTGAGCGTCGTTTAGTTGTTAACCTCTTTTTCCCTTTTCAACCTGGGGTCCAATTTAGGAGCTAACAACACCCATGCTGGAGGGCATGAAATTTGGAAAAGAAACTATTTTTCTGCCACAACCCTCGAGGTTTCCTTGACTGCAAATTCTATCTTCCTCTCTTATCACAAAAAAAAAGCTCACTGAAAGCCAAGAAAAATGGATATGAGTGATCTCACTTTCGTTGAACTTCCTATCCTCAACCCAGATGTAGTCAATGGCTAAGAAACTAAGAAGCATGGACCGATTGAACACACTACACCAACAAATTCCCACGACAAACACACAAAAGATACTCCCTCCATAAACCTTCTTGTGACGTTTACACTTCCTCTTCATAGGCCACCATCAGGACCGACACCAAACCATATTTAGGAGTCTAATGTTGGGCTCCCTCATCTTCCCTTGCCTTACGCTTTCACCACCTCCAAAATCCAATTTATAATTATTTTTCACATGAATTTCCAATGTGAACCCATTAAATCTCAACCCATAACCCATTAACCCCTCACCCCTAACCCCTAAAATCCTTAACTGTTAAATCCCTTAACCCCTAAGCCCATAATCCCTAATCCCTTAACCACTAACTCAGTATTCACCTAACCCATAATTGCACCTAAATCCTCTAACCCATAAGCCCCCAATCCCTAATCCCTTAATCACTAACTCATTATTCCCCTAACCCCTAAATGCGCCTAAATCCCCTAACCCCTAACCCCTTAATAACTAACTCATTATTCCCCTAACCCCAGTCCCTAATCCCTTAGCCTCTAACTTATTATTCCCTAAACCCCTAAATGTGCCTAAATCCCCTAACCCCTAACCCCTGAATCCTTAACCCCTTAACCACTAACTCATTATTCCCGTAATCCCTAACGCTAAGCCCTAAGCGACTAATCCCTAATCCCTTAACCACTAACTCATTATTCCCATAACCCTTATAACATTCCTTAAAACTTGTTGGGATTATTTATTCCAAATGACAGCATGTCTAGTTGGGACCTACAATCGGGTTAATTCCCCCTTGTTGGAAAGATTAAAATGGTTAATCTTTGATATACAAAATGTAGATCAAATATTTCATTAAAAAGAGTGAATCATACCCTATCTTCCAGGCTATTCCTATCGGTCGCTTGAACTCTTCTTTCTCTAACATGAATTCAGTCTTGCTTGACTAGTATAGAAGAAGGTTTCACATTATCAATTGTTTGTTTGGGACAACTTTCAGTTGTTTCATCATTGTTACATTCTTCAAGCTTATCTTTTAAATCATCATACTATCTTTTACTCTCTCCAACTTTTTAGTGCTTTCCATTCCTCTCAGTCTCATCTGTTTACTTAGTCTGTTAAGGGACAAGGTCAACAACATTAGGATGTTTTTGCAACAAACAAGGGTATTTCCAGGACACAATCAAGTTGAGCAAGAGTATAATCACCAAATTTCTCATGAATGTGGGGCACTCGAACTTAATATTTTCTGCAGCAGTCATGAGGTGCAATGTGGTTATTGAGAATTCATTAGATGTCCATTATCTAGAATTAAATTGTGTGACAAAATTGTGGCTGAGTTTGAAACTGGAGATTGAACATACATTTGGTTTAATTGAAATAGGAATTTTCATTGATAAATGTAAAGAAATGGCTAACAAATACTAGAAATTAATAAATAGAGAAGAAATGGCAAGAAGAAATAGTACTTACAAAATTGTTAGATTGAGACACAAAGAATAAAGAACTATTGTGCACAAACAGAGACCAACGAAACTATCATCTTAACCCCTAACCCCTTGAACACTAATTCCCAATTCCTAACCCATTTAACCCATAAACCCTAAACCTCTAAACTCTTAACCCCTAGCCCCTAAATCCTTAACCACTAACCCATTTAACCCCCTAAACCCTAAACCTATAAACCCTAAACACCTCACCCCTTAAAACCTAATTCCTGACCCCTAAGCCATTTAACCCCTTAAACTTAACCCCATTAACCCCTATCCACTAACCCGTAAAATACTTATCTGCTAAATCCCCTAACCCCCTAAACCTCTAAACCCCTAACCCATTTAACCCATAAACCCTAAACCTGTAAACCATTAACCCCTAACCCATTAAACCCCCTAATGCAGCAAGAAGATGCCAAGCCAAACTGCATTACCTTTTTACTCACAATGATGCTATTCATTGATAAAATTTATTCAAACCAAAATTTTTGCGATGGCGTAGGGTAGGAATTAACTCGAAATCAATGGCCTTTTAGGTGATAATATGTTTTGGTTGATCATACCATGCTTGCCATGTGTTTATTTAGAGAGAAACCACTGCAAGTAATGAGCTGGTCCCCAAAACATAGAAGGACCCATGAATGAGACACTATGTCTGCCATGAGAATTAAGGAAACATTTTAAAACCCACAATAAGAAAACACGTGGAATTGAAATTTTAATTGAGGATAACATAAAAATGTGGTTGTAGAGCATTTGATGAAAGAAACAGAAAAAAATGCTTCAGTAATGAGGCATCCCTGTCAGTCTTTTGGGAAATAATAAGTTTAAGAAGCTCGAAACAACTCTTAGATTCATGTTCAATGAGTGACCATAAACTTAGGGGTGCCAGAGTGGCTAATAATCATAGTTTATGGTGGATGATATTCACCATACATAAAATTTGTCATTTAGGTCACTTGTTTGGTGGTCAATGTTGGTGAATCAATATATTATATCATGGTACCATATATTTCTTTTTTAAAGGAAAAAATATATTGAACATGAAATAAGTTGCATCTTGTGTAAATGTTTAATGTTGTGATTTTGTGAATGTTTTGGCACATTATATGTATCATATATTTTTAATCACTTCTTTCAATTTTACTTTAAGAAATAGGAAGAGGTGCAGGGCCTTACCATAAGAAGGACTTGCACTAATTCGTCTCCTCATATCATTCAAACATTAGCCCATAAATCAAACACATACCCTAATTTCTCTACTATGGAAACCCTTGGATGAATATGATAATGAACTCCTCCCAGCTGCTAGTTCTAACCTGACTATTGAATGTATTTGGTTGGTATGTGTAAATGGCTTTAACGGATCCATGTATATGTATGAAATCCAATTTTTCATTGAAATAATACAAATACCCACATGAGGTATATCAATTTCAACCTTACACTATCTCATCCAATATTAAGTACTTCACTAATTAGTCAAGGGATAATCTACTTAAATATATATTAAATATTAAAAGCACTCATAGTAACATAAGAAAGTAATAATAATATTTAATACAAAGTTATAATATAGGTATATGCTAAATTGGCATTTGAGACCCCCTTGTTTCTAGGACAATGGATGCCCTTCATGCAATGATTTAACTATTTAATCCATGGTACCTGCATCATCATTAAATTTTAATCCATGGTACCCGCATCATCAACATCTTGCAGCAAGTGCAAGCGAGGCTAGTGGAACGAAGCTTTGGGTGCAATCCATATAATTTACTAGAAGGGAATCTCAGTCGATTTCAATACCTATGCGTGTCTTTTTCAGGCCTGCGGGGATGCAAAAGCACTAACGCAAGGCTATGCCCAACATGGGTTTTTCGTTCCTTTCACCAAACTCGTTAGTATTATACATTTGTCTCCACTTCTATTGGTTTCTATTCATTAACCTATGGTTGTATCCATGTTGGGCTAGCTTTGGTTAGTACCCTCTCTGGTATTATTAAGTTTACATGGCGATTGGTTGTTATAATTACAAAATCCCAATTGATATTCGTGGAAATCACTGTTATTTTTGTTTTATTGCAGATCAATTTTAGGTTAAATATATTCTAATGCATGGCACTCTGTTATAGTTTGAAATAAGGGGAAAATTTAATTAAGGTTTGATTAAATTATGCATTCTCAAATAATGTTTTTCAAGCTGTCTTGAATGTTGCATGTTTGTGTTTTTTCTTTTAATGATTTCTTGCTGATGGGATTATATGTGGAAACCCCTACTACTTTTATTTTGTTGGATATTAATTATATTATAATGCATAACATTCTATTAGAGTTTATGATGAAGGGAAATTTACTAGAGCCTTTATTAAATTATGCACTCTCTAAGAGATTTTCTCAAGATTTCTGGAATGTCTTATGTTTGGGATTTTTGTTTTAATTATTTAGTGGTAATGGGTTTTGCAATTTGGTCCTATGAAATGAAATCTTAAAGAAATGTTTTAAAAATTTGTTTCATAGAACTTGTGTACATGATAGGGTATTGGTTTTAAGGTTGATTGGATGGTTTTTTTATATTATGGAAATAGTTACTATGAATCATTATTTTTATTATCTCACATCACAACCAGAGGAGTGGAAACTATTCAATTACTAACAACACTTTGGTTGTTGAATTTACAACCAATTCTCCTCATATCCTGAGCGTACCAAACTGATATGACATAAAAACAAAAGTCCAGTAGCTGTGAAATACCTTTGCTTAGTCAGGTGTTTGAAACTTGTAACATGAGTGAGAAGAAGTTGGTCCTGCACCAATCGTCCCTCCGGAATCTATGTATGTATCTTTTGGTTTACATATATTTATTAAATATTAAATTTGATAGGATGAGAATGCTCACGTATTTTTCTGATAGATAAAGAGATCAAACCATCTTAACATATCATGATCACCACCTACCAGTGTCATTCTCAGGTAGTAATAGAGGATTGAAGAATTAGGCCAAAAGTGAATTATTTTTCTGTACAGGAACAAGGTTGTAGGAAAGTTCGCATTGCCGACAATTTGGCTAAAAGAATGTAGTTGTTGTTAGTCGAAGCTGCATCCAAAATATTTGACCATGGTATAAATAGGATTATTAGATGGAACAAAATTAGAATGCATTATGTAACAGTATCTTCAGGCGGATGGATTGTTTCTACCAAAGATCCATCCTCTTTTTTCAATCCTTTTCACAGAAGTATACTCTACGACATTATCCACAGTTCACCGAATGGTGTATGATGAAGATGAATAAGCCACAAATAGGGTTATAGTAAAATAATAAGAACTCAATTTGTGAAGCCACTTGAAGAGAGTGTTACTATTTACACCTTTTGGAGCTAAAGCAAAGAAGATTGCTAGGAGTGTTGGAAGTTTTAGCCACAACGTGCAGTTTCCTTAACAAATTTCCAGGACTACTCCAATTTTTTTTTTTTTAATGATACCATCCAAATGATTCTTCTATAATATTCAACAAGAATGTTCTAAAGGAAGTGCTTCAATAAAATTGTACAATACTGCTCCAAAGAATTCTCTGTGTCATATCCAAATGTTTCTTCTAAAATGTTTAGTCACTATTATAGATGATGGCTTTGGGAGTGCTCCAAATAGTCTCTGAGTGATACTCCAAAAGAACTGTCTCAAGACTCCAAGTAACACGAAATGCGTAAGTCCAATTTTTTGATGTTGCTATAATCTGAATTTAGTTGTTACCAGAGTCGAAATTGATATGCCTAAAAACTTCTTAATGTCAAGACTTCTTAGAACTTCGAATTGAAGGACACCTAGCATGGGAAAAGATTTGAATGGGGAGGCTTGAATATTTAAGAAACTTAAATAGATAGATCCAAGAGGAAAGTTGATATTAGATGAAAAAAGCATGAGCTGGAAAAAGAACTAGCCAAATGCCAAGACTCTTTCACCAACATGAGGTAAAAATTATACAAGAGAATCTTCCAAATCTTGCAATTATGAAGAAAATTCATTTAGCTAGGTAATTGGTAAGAGGATAGGTTCACCGAAATGACTGCTTAGTTACCAAGGTTTGACAACAAAGGAGGAGGCATTGAAGAAGCTACATGCAATTTTCCAAGAGACCAAGCAAGCCCCATTCAATTCCACTTCAAAACCTACCATCATGACGAAACGAAGGATGATAAACTCACCTTCCAAGATCCTATCTGAATATCCCCTTAGATATTTCCAAAAGTAGAATAAAGACACTGGTTTCAAGTCATTGGGTCAAATGGTCTACGATGACCAAGGGTTGCTACACAATAAATGCCAAGGGTTTACGTTCCTTTTTATATCTCAATAGAGGCTCAAGCATGAAGTCTATGATTCAGTTGATAAAAGCCAATCACCTGTGCATTTTAAAAAAATTCATCACCTCTCCAATGGTTTCCTAGGGACTACTTTTAAGACATAAAATTTGACCATTTTAAGGACTTCTTATTGAGATGCTTAAGGTCCCTCATGACCATCAAGTGACATATTTATAATTTAGTGATCCTATTTATCTTTTTCCCATAAGTACTGTATTTATAAGTTAGGGATTTTATTTATCACTTTCCCACCATCCTTGGACACCATTTTCTACAGCACCATTGAGTAAAAATTTATAATCAATTGCCTTTGACTCCATAAGTGTTCCATCATACCATTGCACAATTATTCTCATGAAAACAAAATAATTATTGCAAACTTCACAGAGCCTAGACAGAAAGATCGACGGACACTTGAAACCCATGTCTCATTTTTACAACATTTATAGAAATAAATACATAGTTTCTCTACATAATATGTTTGATATAAACATTACAAGTATTTGAAGATATTATTATTTTTATAATGCTCAAATTTTATTTCCCATACCTCTTTTTTACCAGATTTATTTTCAAAGTAACATGTCCATCAAGTTCGCCTATGGTAGTCTGGCAGCTTTGCTTGCAATCATAGCTGTGATAGTTGGTGAGTTTCCATGTCTATTAGTCATTACTAAATTGTCACATGACAGTCATCTACTAAAGATTATGTAGATACAAGGAATAGTACAACTTTGAAAAGAATATTCGACTTGTAATAGATACAGAATTTCATAACCAACGTAAATCAAACAGGGGAGAGAAGGATTGTCTAATACACATCAAAATAAACTTACAGGCCAAAGTGAATCATTTTTATGTACAGGAACAAAATTGCGGGAAATTTTTCATTGCCAACAATTTAGTTAAAAGAATGATGTTATTGTTAGTCAAAGATGCATCTAAAATGTTTGACAATGTTATAAATAAGATATATTAGATGGAACAAAATTAGAATGCATTATGTAATGGTATCTTCAGGTAGATGGATTGTTTCTACTAAAGATCCTTCATATTTTGTCAAACCTTTTCACAGAAGTAGACTCTATGAAATTATCCATAGTTCACCTAATGGTGCCTAATGAATATGAAGAAGCGAAGAACAGGGCTATAGTAAAATAATAAGAGCTCAAGCTTCGAAGCCACCTAAAGGGAGTGTTACCATTTACACCTTTTGGAGATGAATCAAAGAAGATCGCTAGGAGTTATGGAAGTTTTAGCTACAATGTGTAGTTTCCTTAACAAATTTCCACTGAACTCCCACCTACTCCACTTTCACTTCTAGCAATCTTCACTCGAAAATAAATTAGGATTTTCACCAATTGCATATTTCAACCTTCCAGGAACACAGTGAAGAAACCAGGCTGCACTGCCACCATTTACATCACGAGCAGAAGCAGGATCAAGGACTATAGTACACCAAAAATCCACTAGATTATGTGGACGATAGGAAAGAAGCCATGGACAGGTCAATAATACAATAGTAAAAAATCAAGCTGTGAAGCCACATACATAAGGTGTTACTGGTTGCACCCTATCAAAGATGAAGAAAAGAAGATTGAAAGTAATGTTGTAATGTTTCAATGACATCTTGCAATCTTCCCTGACTAACATCCACTGAACTCCTAGAAACTCCACTTCCATGTCTAGCAATTTTCACTGCTTTAGCTACTCTCTGTTTATAATGCTTCCAATCCTCAGTAAAAGGCCCACTGACACATCCACGATGACTACCTTCCATGATTAAAAGAGACACATTTATATTTTCACCAAAAAGCATATTTCAATAAGGAAACACATTGAAGCAACCCACCTGCACCGCTGGAAACATCTACACAAGAAAAATAAGTAGGATCAAGGAAAAAAATGAGCTCAAAATCCACTACATTTTGTGAGTGATCATAATGAATGTTTCTCTTTGACAGAGCACTGGTTTCTTTATCTGAAAAATATAGATTTGCATTTTCTAGGGACATTACTGCATAAGAATTCATCCATAAGTAACTGTCTAAGCATAATTCAACACGGGGCCTTTCTCAGGGAACTGTATCAACACCTTGATCTTGAGCTATCCCCTGCTTCCATGCACTGAGCTTCAAAAATTCTTGAAGAACTCATATTGGCATCAATAAAAAAGTGACAAAGGAAGCAATTTTAAATGCATCATATGGTTCTGATACAACTCGCCTGCTAAAAAAGTCACATAGTTCACCAATTTCCTGAGAGTTTAGTTCATCTTGGCTATTTGTTTTCTTTCATGGTAGTGGTTACTGTTGCTGCTACACTAGTGTGTATAGGTTATAATTATCCACACTCAGACCTTGCATATGAAATTGAACTGTAATTTTATTTTGTCCTCCTAAATCGAGAAAACTTACTTCATACTCATGACCCCTACTAAAAAAATCACATAGTTCATCAACTTCCTGAAAGTTTAGTTAATCTTGGCTATTTGTTTGCTTTCGTGGTAGTGGTTGTTGTGGCTGTTGCGCTAGTGTGTACAGGTTATAATTCTCCACAATTATACCTTGCATGCGAAGTTGAATTCGAATTTTATTTTGTTCTCCTAAATCAGGAAAACTTACTTCATACACATGGCCCCTGACACAAAAAATCAAAGCTAGATGACAGAATAAGTAATCAACCAATTATCCATGTGCTTTCAAAGTCGAGTGCAAAATGTCTAGTAACTGGTAAAATGACCATAAAATTCCAAGGTACTTCACATTGTCACGTAATTAAGAGAAGCAAGAGGGACCCAACCACCTCCATAACCACTATCATTCCCAAGTTGAACATAAATAGACCTATCTTCATCCTCATCCATTGGAAAACCAATTCCTGCAGTTTTAGGAGACTACCCAACATTCTGATGGGAGACTGCCCAACATTCATACTTGAATTATCTGAAGTTCCCAGTACCCCTAAATGTGTATTAATATGAGTTTCTAGAGTATTTAATCCGGCATCAACATACCTCACAACAACTTGCTGAAATTGTGGATATAGCATTGAGTCTCCTTCAGGAGCACCACCCTTAGGTGGTATAACTGGCTGCAACCATACTTGATCACTATAAAAGCATCACATATCAACTGCAATATTCTTGCGATAAATGATACGAATCAAATAGGGACTTTTTAATACAACAGAAACATCAGTAGGTAACAGAGAACTTGGTAGTATGGCCGGCCCTCTACTTGTACTTGATACAATGGATCCATTTTGTGTATTAAAATTGCTACTAACCCCACTACTACTAGGTGCTCCACCAGATATGCCCCCAGTAGCTTGAGGGTCAGAGGAAGACTAAGTGCTTTGAGCCAGCCCTTGAGACACCATCAATTTATTGGTTTCAACAGTTATTGGAAATCCTGATGGTACTAAACTTAATCCAGTGCTCTTCTTGTCCATCAAATAATTAGGATGTCATCATGATCAATTCAATGCTTAATTTATCATATGAAATCCAACTAGAATATGTATGCATAAAATAAAAACCTAATAAAATACATGACATGAGCTTGCATAGTTAGTAAACCATGCTATAAAATTATTGTTAGTTTGTCAATATCCTAGAGGATCATGTCTCTAATAAAGATAGCAGGTGCTATCTTGGCTACATGGTCATATTTAGAGTTAGAGTATTTCCTATGAACATTAGTAAGCTTCCCTTTCCCTACCTTCTAATGATAATGCACCATCAACTTGGTAGATTCCCAAAGTTGCAGTCAATAGTTCCATTCCAACATGGAATTATTTTTAGGGTATATTGTGCAGTATAAAATGTGGCCACTGCAAACATGGAGTGTTGATGCCTCAACATAGCATACTCCGCCAGGAAAAGCTCCATGAAGAGAAAAGACAATCTCTCTGTCCCTTCATCAGATTTAGCTACCTTTAGGAATCTCTTCATGAAGACATAAGGAGTTGGCACTGCCATACTGAAGTGAAGAGTATTAAGTATCAATCTCTTCATTTGTAAAAATTATCCTTTACTGTACGCATTGTTAGAGATAAGAACGAACTTATCAACCACAATAACAGAGGCTTCCTCATACTTGCATGCCAAAATCGTGGCAGTGACCCCTACAAACTACAAATTCTTTCTCATCACTTTTTGCCTTGAAATTTATTTGTCAATAATGTTGACAGTCAAAAATAGAGTTTCATCCATGAGCTCAAACTTCATGTGCACCTCAATGAGCCAGTAAATTAGGATAACGCTCATTCTCTCATTTATGTCTGATTGCTGGGACATGTAGTCATGTAGAACACAACTAAAATTCTCCCTAGTTTTATACAAACTATAAATGTCTTGTATATATTCTGAAATAACCATTGGGTCTCCTGCTTCAGCCTCGTCAATGTCTGACATTGTATCAACTGAATCTACCATTTCCACTTCACATCCTTCCTCAGTCTGAACCACAGAAGGTATAGTCGGAAATAATGTCATCTGATCTTCCATATCAACTTCATGCACAATTTGATGTTTATTGTTCCCTATAAATGAGAGTGTATTTTTTTGCTTCACTCCCACCCACAGATTCTATTGACAGGTTGGGAATCCTGTAGAAAATTCTGATTGTTTGCTAATGTGTCAACTTATTTCCTTGTCACTGGAAAATTGAACAGAAAGAAATTCTTTAGAACCAATAGCACGTGGATTCCTTTGGGCATGGCAGAAAGAACATTCCCAATGTCACCTAGAACTTGACAACCATTTTATTGTCCTGATGGCATTGTTGCTTTGTTGTCTTCCATTTATGGACAACCTTTAGTGGTGGTGGGTTTGACCAATCCAGGTCTATTTTCAGCAAATTATACCATTTTATGCCTCGTGTAACATTGTTTTAAATAAGGGTTTGATGGGTTTTATGCATGATTCGAATGGAACAGATAGGTAGATCTAGACTATCAGGGAAGCTTCCTTGGAAAAATAAATATGAAGGAAGAATATCGTATTTACGTCAAAATGGGGAGAAGCCCAATAATTTCACTTGCAATGGGTGTAATCAAATTTATCAGTCTTATAGCTCAAAGAACAGAGGGACTGCACAACATGGTCAATATTATACTATATAGAAATTGTTTAGCCCTCCAGCCTGAATCACATTTACATCCACCTAATGCCAAAATGGATGATCTCCATAGAGAAAAATATAGATGTTTATCATATGGTTCACCGTCGAAAAGGGTTCCATTCTTGCATTGCTATCGCCCACTTGTATTGGCCCATCATTATTGTATGAGTTCAAAAGGATGGATTGTGTGAAAGTCCCTTGTAATTTTAGTAGAATGGATACTGCTCTGACTTGGAACCATAATATTTTCTTTGTAGTGAAGCTCCCTATACATGCTTGTTTATCAAAAAAATTTGGAAAAAAGGGCGTATTTCCATGATAGTCCCTTTTAAAAAAAAAATTAAATGGGAACCTGTATGTTTACAGATGATAAACCCTCCAACTCTTCCACACTTGAAAATAATGGGTTGTTGGTACCCTGCCAATGATTATTGCAATCATCTTCTTCAAGGCCTAAATAATACAATCCAGCATACCCCATGCAGGGGAGGAGCATTCCTGTGAGGATTGTCAGAACAACAGTTCCAAGTTGCCTCTAGACCATAGCCTGATGTGCATTATTATCCTTTTGCACAAAGTTAAACATATTAAGTATTATTATTTTTAATACACATTATATTTCTCTAAATTTCAACTTCTTATTAGAAGTGTGTCCCTTGTTTGAAATTTGGTTCTTCCTTTCTATTCTCCCTTATCCCCTTAATTATGCATACTTTGTTTTCCTAAAATATTTATGAATGAGACAGTCAATGTTGCATTACATTCTAGCCTTCTCACATAATTTTGGGGCATTTAGTTATAAACAGAGAAAATTTTAAATGTTCTAGGATTCTTTTTAGAATTATTAGAGAAACATAATTTTAAATATTTTTGGGTCCTTGTGCAATTTTGGGGTACTAATGATTCTTTATAGTAGTAGGTTTTTAATATTGTATTTTGAAACCGAATGCATTTGAATTACTGTGATAACCACAATATATCTACAAAAAATATGGTACATGCTGCCCATCACTTCTCAAGGATGAAGTATATAAAAAAATTGTGACTGTTTCTAATGGTTTGAATGGTTTTCAAGTTGAGAAGAACAAAATTTGTTGTTTATTCGGAAAAAAATCCACTGAAATGTAGTAGTATTTTAGAAAATCTAGTACTTTTGGCAAGTATCAATTTCCCTTGGGATGCCATTGGGATGAGATTAGCAAGCTAGAAAGTACAAAGCCTCAACTTTTTATGGACAGTTAAGAGACAACACAATATTCTACAGTGGATACTCTGTCAAACCTAGGACTAAGAAAGGAAAATATAGGTAACATTATTTTAAATTATCTTGATATTTTTAGATTGGATCCAAGAAAATCCATGGCAGACAATCTATATTTTTCAAGCGTTGGTTTGGATCAAAAGGAGACGAAAAAGAAAAATTTGAGTCATCCTTTCTATTTGCATGAGAAATTGATCAAGTTGATTGAAGATATTGATTGCACCGGGATTTATAAGTAGGGAATTATTGTGTCTATCAGAGAACATCTAAAAAACACAATTCTCATGACTCCATTATGTAAGGTTTCTTCAGAAACATTTCAGAATATCCCTTCTGTACAATTAGAGCCTATCCATAAAAGAGATGATCTAGTTTTCTGTGGCTATAAAAGAGAATATTTGAAAAGCACAATCCATGTGACTCAATTTTCTAAAGTTTCTTTAAAAAAAAATCAGAATACCCTTTCTCGAGGATTTTTTGCAAGGAATACAATAATATATTACCATTCAAACCTCCTCAAAAACTCTACACGAATGATAGAAATAGGATGTTGATATATCCTTTCTACTCCAAGAAAAATCATGAAAATATTTTAGAAAAATACTACAATAATAAAATAAAATATTACCATTCAAACCTCCTCAACAACTCTATACTAAAGATAGCAATAATATGTTGAGATCCCATTTCTACTCCAAGAAAAATCATGAAAATAATTTAGAAAAAGACTACAATAATGCTCTCAATCAACCATATCCATGATACAATTCAACGATAATATGATAATGGAGTTGGTTTTGCAACAATCCTCCAAAAATGGAACCACAAAGTACGTTTTTTCCTCCAAGTGGTTGACCATGTATCTACCTACACGAATAATGAATGAATCCTCCTTAGAAGCATGTGTGGCCTCTTCCAAAGTGGATTCCTTATTCAAACCTTGAATGAATGCACAAATACCATGAAAAACTCCAATAAAGTGGCACTTGTGGCATCATGAGTAGAAATTTCCATCAATATTTAATGCAGAAGATGTCTGGCTACATTTGAACATTGCTCAGCTATCTATCAAACGAATTGGATATTATGGAGACATCTATTAAAGGTATTGAAGGTGAAATCTAGTAGATGTGTAACTCCTTCAAGGCATTGGCAGTAGTGCAATGTTACTATTTAGCATTAAAGTTTTAGTTGTTGACACATTTAACCCCTATGGCTTGTTACCCAATTTACA
This sequence comes from Pinus albicaulis, assembly GCA_034641835.2. Lineage (NCBI taxonomy): Eukaryota > Viridiplantae > Streptophyta > Pinopsida > Pinales > Pinaceae > Pinus > Pinus albicaulis. The sequence continues at coordinate 1,252,992,659 of CM076575.1, forward strand.
TAGTGTATGATATAATTGTAATCAATGTATATAAAAGAACAGGTGAGGACAACCCCAAGAAAGAAGAGAATGCAATAAAATTGAGAAGTGAGATATTTTACCTTGAAGGCATGAATCATTAGATATGTAGCTAAAATGAGAGATAGCACAAGAGATATTTTTCCTCTGAGATCCTTACATTGAATATAAAATTTTTAGTAAACATTAAGGTTTCATAGTGACATGATTTTTCATAGGAGTCTAGTAGTTATTTGTATGTCTGGAATAAGAGGCAGCTCAAAATTTTTAACAGGAATTGAGTTCATCGAAGTTTGGCCTAATCAAACAAGAGGCCTAGTATTGAGTTGGTTCTTATACTCTAAAAAACAAGGAGTATTGTTGTAGTACCACTATAAGAATGAAATTTTAAACTTGCCCGCAGTCTTGAAGAAGTCATGTAGACCTCCTTAAGGACAAAAGGTTTTGTTTGATCTTGGATTCTTCATTTTGTATGCATGTCACTTCAAGTGGGTATGGTATGAAGTATTTCAACCTTTGGAGAATTAATAGTCCTACTGTGGTGTGGTATTGACTAGATACATGAGCGTGTATTAAAAACTCTAAGGGCCCAGTCTACATGAATTTCTTGACAACTATTTGACACTTGGCTATATGAGTCTTAGTCATATGTTGATGAGACTTCATACCTATACAAGTTTCAAGAATGACTTCAGCTCATGTTGATCCAAGTTTTAAACATTGCAAGCCATTATTATCTGAGTTTTAATGGAAGATTATAGATCTAAGTATAAAGGTTCTTCTATCTAAGTTTGAGGATTTAGTTAATAACTCTCTTATGCCCTAGAATAAAATGACCTGTCTTGCAGATTGTTCACTTGAAACAACCTCAATATAGACCGAGATTTATCTTGCCTGAATTCTCTTAAATTTCATTTGAAGTTCTGAACCATATTATAGTTTGTTTTATTTAAGGTTCTAATAAGAAGTTGTTGGAAATTTGTGGCCTCTCCTCTACTCTTTGAACAAGACTATTGAACACAATTATGATAATTATTTTTTATCAGAACTAGGGCCTAAAGAACAAAAGTGTCATTGGCGTAACTCACTTAAGTTTCATGCATGAATATTTTACTGTTTGAAAGGCTAGCTGTGTAAGTATACATATGATGTAGAATGTGTTCAAACATTCAATAAGACTTCTTTAGTCCAAGGGTTTAAAACATAATTCTTGATCAAGATTCAATTCCCAGTAAGACCATATCAAATATTAGCTCTCCAAGGACTTGAATTGTGAGCAATAACCTATTGTGACATATCCAAAATTTTGATCTTCATAATGAAAAGGTAGACAACATACATCTTCAGGACTTCAGAGGTACATCAACTTAGTTTTATTTTTGTCTTTTCTCATTTGAAGTAATTGTCATCAGTTGAAGTAAGTGTGTTGTCACCTACAAAAGTAAAAGCTTCATTATCATCAATTTCTTCATTCGATGGTAGAATGACTTTATTTCAATAGTTGAGATAGTGCAAGGTTGGGTACAAGTTAGATTAGCGACATCTAATTCATATATCCTTTCAAGAATAGAAGTTTCACATTTCTTCACATTACAGGACATTCGTCCTATAAAAGGTAGAAAATCTAAGATATTGAACAATGTTCAAAACCCATCATGACCTTCATGATCTAGTCAAGGATCTCTCCTTCATAATTTGTATGGTGTATGAAGCAGATCATTTGATTCTAAAAAGCGCAACATGCAAAGTAGTGATAGCAGCACCTTCAGGAATCATGGGTACTGTTACAATAAGATAATGAAGACTATGTAAGTCTATAATGGAAACACCCTTATTCGAGATTGACTATGAATCAATAATTCTTGATTCTTAAAGAAAAGGAGAGGCAAAAACACCTTATCATTTGAAACAATATTTGTTGTGCCTAGTTAGCAAAGGAGTTCAAAATGATGGTAGTAACGGTTCTTTATAGTAGTAGGTTTTTTATATTGTATTTTGAAACCAAATGCATTTGAATATTACTAGGATAACCATAATATATCTACAGTAACTATAGTACATGATTCCCATCGCTTCTCAAGGATAAAGTATATAAAAAAATTGTGATTGTTTCTAATGTTTTGAATGGTTTTCAAGTTGAGAAGAAAATGATTTGTTGCTTATTGGAAAAAAAACCACTAAAATGTAGTAGTATTTTATAAAAGCTAATACTTTTGGCAAGTATCGGTTACCCTTGGGATGAGATTAGCAAGCTATATAGTACAAAGCCTCAAATTTTTATGGACAACTCAAAGATAACACTTTATTCTATAATGGATGTTCTATCAAACCTGGGACTAAGAAAGGAAAATATAGGTAACATTATTTTAAATTTTAAATTATCTTGAGATTCTTATATGGGACCCAAGAAAATCCACGGCAGACAATCTAGATTTTGCAAGCATTGGTTTTGGATCAAAAGGAGACGATAAATACAAATTTGAGTCATCCTTGCTATTTTCATGAGAAATTGATAAAGTTGATTGAATATATTAATTGTACTGGGCTTGAGAAGCACGAAATTGTTGTGTCTATCAAAGAACATCTAAAAAACACAATGCTCATGACTCCATTGTATAAGGTTTCTTCATAAATATTTTAGAATATCCCTTCTATATAATCAAAACTTGTCCATAAAAGAGATGATCTACTTGTCCATGGCTCTAAAAGAGAATATTTGAAAAGCACAATGCATGTGACTTGATTGTCTAAAGTTTCTTCACAAAAAATTCACAATACCTTTTCTCCAGGATTCTCTGCAAGGAATACAATAATATCTTGCCATTCAAACCTCCTCAACAACTCTATACTAAACATAGCAATACGACGTTGAGATCCCCTTTCTACTCCAAGAAAAATCATGAAATATTTTAGAAAAAGACTACAATAATACAATAAAATATTACCATTCAAACCTCATCAACAACTTTATACTAAAGATAGAAATAGGATGTTAAAATCCCCTTTCGACTCCAAGAAAAATCATGAAAATATTTTAGAAAAAGACTACAATAATTCTCTCAATCATCCAACTCCATGATACAAGTCAATGATAACATGATAATGGAGTTGGTTTTGCAACAATCCTCCAAAATGGCACCATAAATTATGGTTCCTCCTCCAAGTGGTTGACCATGTATCTCCCTTCATGAACAATGAATGAATCCTCCTTAGAAGCATGTGTGGCCTCCTCCAAAGTGGATTCCTTCATCAAGCCTTGAATGAATGCACAAAGATGATGAAAAAATCCAATAAAGTGGCACTTGTGGCATCATGAGTAGAACTATCCATCAATATTCAATGCAGAAGATGACTGGCTGCACCTGAGCACTGCTCATCTATCTATCAAATGAACTGGGTATGATGGAGACATCTAGTAGATGTATTGAGGGTGAAATCTAGTAGAGTTGTAACTCCTTCAAGGCATTGGTAGTAATCCAATGTTATTAATTAGCATTAAAGGTTTAGTTGTTGACACATTTAAGCCCCGTGGCTTGTTACCCAATTTCCATAGTGTATGCTATAATTTCCATCCATGTATATCATAGCACAGGTGAGTACAAGCCCAAGCAAGAATAGAATGCAATACAACTGAGAAGTGAGATATTATAGCTTGAAGGCATGATTCATCAGGTATGTAGCTTAAATGAGAGATATCACAGGAGATATTTTTCCTCTGAGATCATTACATTGAATATGAAATTATTTAGTAAACGTTGAGGTTTCATAGTGACATGATTTTGAATAGGAGTCTAGTAGTTATTTCTATGTCAGAATAAGAGGCAACTCAAAATTTTTAACTGGAATTGAGTTCATCGAAGTCTGGCCAAATCAAACAAGAGGCCTAGTATTGACTTGATTCTTATACTCTGAAAAAAAATGAGTATTTTTGTAGTACCACTATAAGAATGAAATGCTAAACTTTCCCGCAGTCGTAAAGTAGTCATTCAGACCTCCTTAAGGAAAAAAGTTTTTTTTTGATATTGGATTCTTAATTTTGTATGCTTTTCACTTCAAGTAGGTATGCTCTGAAATATTTCGACTTTTGGAGAAGTAATAGTCCTATTGTTGTGTGGGATTCGTTGGATACATGAAGGTGTATTAAAGACTCTAAGGGCTCAGTCTCCAAGAATTTCATGATAACTATTTGACACCTGGCTACATAAGTCATAGCTATATGTTGATGAGACTTCATGCCTATCCAAGTTTCAAGAATGAATTTAACTCATGTTGATCCAAGTTTCAAACATTGCAAGCCATTCTTATATGAGTTTTAATAGAATATTATAGATCTAAGTACAAAGTTTCTTCTGTTCGAGTTTGCGGATTTATTTAATCACTTTCTTCTGCCCTATAACAAAATGACTTGTATTACGGATTGTTCGCTTGAAACAACGTCAATACAGACCGAGATTTATTTGGCCTGAATTATCTTAAATTTGATTTGAATTTTTGAGCCAGAATATAGTTTGTTGTTGTTTAAGGTTCTCATAAGCAGTTGTTGGAAATTTGTGGCCTCTCCTCTACTCTTTGAACAAGACTATTGAGCATAAGCATGATAAATATTTGCTATTAGAACTAGGGCCTAAAGAAAAAAAGTGTCATTGGTGTAACTCGCTTAAGTTTCATGCATGAACATTTTATCGTTTGAAAGGCTAGCTGTCTAACTATACATTTGATGCAGAATGAGTTCAAACTTGCAAGAAGACTTCTCTAGTCCAAGTGTTTACAACAAATGTCTTGATCAAGACTCAGTTCCCAGTAAGACCATCTCAAATATTATCTCTCCAAGCACTTGAATTGTGAGCAGTAACCTGTTGTGACATCTCCAAAATTTTGATCTTCATAATGAGAGGGCAGACAACATACATCTTCAGTACATCAGAGGTACATCAACTTAGTTTGATTTCTGTCCTTTCTCATTTGAAGGAATTGTCATCGGTTGAAGTAAGTGTGTTTTCACCTACAAAAGTAAAAGCTTCATTATAATCAATTTATTCATTGGATGGTAGAATGAATTTATTTCAACAGTTGAAATAGTGTAAGGTTGGGTACAGGTCAGATTAGCAGCATCCAATTCATAGATCCTTTCAAGAAAAGAAGTTTCACATTTCTTCACATTATAGGACATTCGTCCTATAAAAGGTAGAAAAGGTAAGATATTGAACAATGTTAAAAACCCATCATGACCATCATGATGTATTAAAGGACCTCTCCTTCGTAATTTTTAGGGTGTTTGAAGTAGATCATTTGCTTCTGAAAAGTGCAGCATGCAAAGTAGTGATAGCAACACCTTCAGGAATCATGGGTACTGTTACAATAAGAGAATGAAGATTGTGTAAGTCTATAAGGGAAACACCCTTATTTGAGATTGATTATGAATCAAGAATTCTTGATCCTTAAAGCAAATGAGAGGCAAAAACACCTTATGATCTGAAAAAATATTTGTTGTGGCTAGTTAGCAACGGAGTTAATAATGATGGTACTATATAACCTAGAAGTGACTTTTTCATAATGACAAATTTCTTCATGAACAAATTTGTATAAAAATAGATGATTTTAAAACATGATTATGACCTCTATGAATAATATGTGGTCTTGGTAAGTCTAACCATATGTCATTATAGTAATAGTATGTGATAAGTAATTAGATAAATCATAAAAGTTCTCAAAGATAGTTCACTCTATGATGATTACGTCTACTAAAATCATGAGCACTTGTTTACATAATTTATACTCTGAATACAGAACAAGATTGTGTCATAAATTTTGTCATTGTGTTTTACAAAGTAACTGAGATAGTTGTTTACAACACACGAGCTTTTGAACTTCCAAATCCACTCTTTCTTGATTGCAATTTTACTGAACTTGACAGGATTACAGTGAAATGTCATTAGCCTATCGGCCATATCATGCGGATGCCACATATGACTTAAAATATGGTGTTCGTTCAATTTAGGTATGCTTAAGCATACCTCTTTGCTGAGTAGTATGCCTCTCTTTAAATGCTTCTTGCTTTTGAAGATACAACTTAGTGATCTATGTGTTATAACTGCATTTCTTTAAAATGCAGGGAGGTGGCAGATCTTCAACATGGGAAACAAGTAGAAGAGTAGTAGCTGGGGCTGTGGAAAAGAAGATACTTGAGATAAAATCTGGGACTGAGGTACAATCATACTACTTTTAGTATTGCAATTTGTAGAAATGTGTTGAGGCTTCTCGTATACATTTTTCTTCTCTAGATGAACCAGAAATTTTTAATTTCTAGGAACATTATTTCTCTGCTACCTTAAATATTTATTGTTGATATTTAAATTTCCAGAAAGTAATATAGTGTGGAATACCTCATTTAATTGCAGAAATTTCCAATGTTGAAAGGAGTGTTGTGAATACTATTTCAAACTATTTTCCCTGTTGGTAATATCTATGTGAAAATGGCTACAGATAATCATTAAATGACTCATGATAGGCATGTGGTAAACAATATCATGTATTCATACTGATATTGCTAGGATGTAGGAATTTCCATTTTGTAGTTATTCATAGGATCCGAGAAGAATAATTGTTTGAAGAATTGAAATTATGCCAAATATATGAACTCGTGAATTTTACCATGCCCAATTTTAGGCATGTGGATTGGGAAATACTAAATATTAAGTTGGATTTTGTTGACACTTAAATTACAAAATTTTAAAATTAAGACATTTAAGTGCTCTAAAGCCATCAACTTCTAGCCATCCTCTAGTTAACCAACAAAATGAGCAATGGAATATTAGTGGATGTCGTGAAAACTAATGAAAATGCATGTTATCAAATGACCAATCTGATAGTATGTGTTAAAATTTCATTAAAACCACCATCCTAGCAATTTACCACCTATCATATTAAAAATATACTGGATAAAGATGCAACTGGGATGTTAAATTACCCTAAAACCAACTATATAAGCAAACAAATTAGATCTAGTTACTTGCTGGAATTATTAATGCAAAAAACTTTAGAATGTAAAGGGGTATTCAATCAACTAGTAAAAGAGAAAACCAAACCTGGAGTGATTATGAAAAACTTTTGGATGTACAGGAGTAGTCAATCAGCTAGTAAAAGACCATAGTCGCTAACAACCTCCTTCGAAAAACTGTATGAGGCATATTCAAATACCAGACTACACTAGCTCATAAATTTTCCCTATTAAGTACCACTATCTACTCAATTCATATACCACACACTTCAGAGTTTGTGATGGAATTCTGCAAAGCTTTTGTTTTTAAAAAAATAATAACCACACTAAATATATATCTCACTTTCCTTCAAAAGGCTCCCATCTACAATGTGAATGAAATCCATTCTACCAAGTAACAAGGATAACAACTTTAGAGTACATAAATTCTTGAAAATTACTAAGGTTGTGATTGCAACCATTCATTGATCAGTTGCAGCAAATAAAGGGACATCTAATGCATGCCAGCGCCTACCAAAGAATAATTCAATTTTTTTTAAATCGTATTGTCCAGGAATCTTTATATTTTCACCTATTGAATGTTTTGGAAAATTACCTTCAATTTTTGTATCTCCATTCTTGCCTTTTCGAATGGCTAGTGCTATTCCCAAACCTTGAACTTTTGTTGCCACCACTTCATTTTAGCATCCATGGTGTCATTTCTTGTAACCGAAGCACTGTAAGCATGCTCGCAGCTATTACTACAACCTTTTCCTAGTTTTAGTATTCTCTGCAAGGAATACAATAAAATATTACCATTCAAACCCCCTCAAAAAATCTATACTAAAGATAGCAATAGGATGTTGAGATCGCCTTTCTACTCCAAGAAAAATAATGAATTTTTTTTAGAAAATGACTACAATAATGCTCTCAATCAACAAGCTCCATGATACAAGTCAACGATAACATGATAATGGAGTTGGTTTTTAAACAATCCTCCAAAAATGGCACCACAAAGTAAGGTTCCTCGTCCATATGGTTGACCATGTATATACCTTCACGAACAATGAATGAATCTTCCTTAGAAGCATGTGTGGCCTCCTCCAAAGTGGATTTCTTCTTTAGAACTTGAATGAATGCACAAATAAAATGCAAAACTCCAGTAAAGTGGCACTTGTGGCATCATGAGTAGAACATTCCATCAATATTCAATGCGGAAGGCTCCATTTGGAAAATTCCATGGTAGAAGTACAATATACAAAGGAGAAGAAGAATTAATTATCAATGAGTGGAAATCCTCATCATTATAGCTTGGAAATGTGTGCAAGGTGACTTCCTCTCATATAAAGTGTCCTCCCCATTGTCTAAAAAATTCCTGAAAGGGGTAATGACCTTTAAAATATTTTTTGAAATTGTGAGTGCCTTATAATTATATGTTTGGCCTACATATCAATTGTTTTCCTTGATGACCAGATCTAAAAAAGGTGTTTGAATTATCGTTGGAGATGCAAGTGAGACTTGAGCATGTTGAAATAGATCTGAGAGAAAGTCGTATATTATTCGCATAGGTAGAAAAATTGATCACTCAACACTATGAATGCATGTACGATTGCTACTATATTTTATGTTACATTATTTTTTGAAAATGCTGAGTATAGTTTGTTGGAAATTACCAGCTATTCTCTAGTGGCTTGGCCTCTTCAAATGTGTAAAAAAACATCAAACTATTCTCAAATATTTGCTACAAGTTGTATAAATTTGCTGATTTGTAAGCAGTGACGTGTTTAGCTAGAAACAACCCTCGTACACTATTTTAATTTCCACATATGATGAAGTCAAAGTAGTATGGGGCTTCTTCATGTTGTTTTGGATTTATTAGCCTACATGAACTTTGTCTTGCTTTTACTTTTTTTTTACTTTGAATTTTTTCATGAAATTTTCTTTAGTTATTTTTGTCAGAAGTCATTAGGCTCTAGAATATATGCATCAATATTCTCCTGCCATGCTTGAGAGTTAGTATTTTCTATTCCAAAATTTTTCCAAAACTCTCTTTTCACAATGCACAAAAACTTACTTATCTAGTCCATTCAGGCCAATGGCTTACCTATCTAGTGGACCATTCTATTTTCTGGGTGAAGTAGTCACACCTAAATTTTTAGAGATTCATTTTACACTTGGGCAACCAGACATGCTTCCTTAACAGCCAGGTTCGTCATGAATTCCTATTCTAGAAAATGGACTTTATGTAAATATACTTTGGCATACCTATTATCTATTGCATCATTTTATGCAACTAAATCTAGCTTCACAGTTTCTACTGCTTTGTTTATAACATGCTTTGAAATGTCCTTTATTTAATTTTATATCTGCAACTCTCCAACACCTTTTTGTGGCTTTCCTACTTTCTCCAAGTCACCGGATGGTGTGGGTATTATAATTTATTTTATAGGAGAGGTACATTAGCAACCATTTGCCTCTTGGATGTTGAAATTTCTGAATAGATGCCTTGTCAAAATGAGGCTTCAAGTAGAAGGCCTTATTAGCTCATCATTCATGTCTGCATATTGTATTTTATTTTCTTAAGGAGAAGGTACATTAAAAAGGCCTTGTTTCGACTTTATACATTTAGCATCATTATCACTGGACACAGAAATAATTCCTATCAAGAATCTTTTACATTTAGTGGACCACTATTTATGATTTTACCATGGGTTCTTTCCTTCAAAATTTATTTGCCATATGCCCTAGATGCATTTCTGAATTTACAACTAAAGAGTTGCTCAATGCTAAGTGTGTTTTCTCAGACATTTCAAAATACAAGCAACAGAGAAATATTTGTGAACACATAAAAACTTTTGTCAATTTTAAAACTTCCATGGTTGTTTTATGATATTGACATCCAATCTGATATCATCAAGAAGACAAAGTGAAAAATTATGATTATTTTTCCTAAGGTAGGGATCAAAGAAATGAGTGAAAACCTTTTTGAGGTTTTGGACTTAGCATTGCAATATCAGATTGTTGATGTCTAAGCTAAAGATGTTGCATCTATGCCAATTCTTGCATTCAATTCTAGATATGATGTTATTACAACCATGTGTAGAAGAATGGAGGTATTTTTTGAAGACAATTCTGACAAAGTTTGTGAAATTTTAGCTCATTATATTGGATACATTGCATGTTTATCTGCTACTCCTTTAGCAACTGATTATGCAACCAACTTGTTGTGTAACATCAACAAAAATGTTGGTTTGAAAGTGAATATGAGGATTATTTTGTGCTCAGTGTGATAAAAAAATTTCATATAACTCAAGGAAAAGTGACCTTGATGTAACTTTATATCAGATATAAGGGAAATACACTCTTAATAATACAACTGTTAGAGTTTTTTTTTTTCTCATTTTCTTTATTTATTGATCAGCTTAACAATTCAAATAGTTGGGTAAGAGCAACAACTACTAGGTTAATACAATGATATACTAGTTTTAAATAGAAGGGAGGAATCAAATCAATCCTTTTCAAGTTTGGTGGAATTAGAGATGAGCTGTTTGAATACATGAGTAACATTAAGTTTTCTTTGAGTATTTATAGAACCATTTTAGAGATTCTAAATGGAAATTTTATGTGCTAATCCAGCTCAATTAATTACAGGGAAAACAAGGGGCATACATAATTTGTTGGCTTATGGGAATTGGATTCCTTTTCACTTGGAATAGTACGTTGATAATTGAATATTACTATATTGAAGCTATATTCTTGGTTAGTATGACAATTTACAAAGTCTTGTCTTATTCTTTTTTAGATTCTTGTTGTAATCTTGTGTCAGCAATACTTTGCTCCACCCATTAGATTTCTACTAACCAGTATTATTGTTGAAGTGTCACTGCTTCTTAGAGATAACTAGAGGAAACGATACAAATACAAAAGAGGAGCATGAGAAATAATTAGTATAAATTGCTAGCTCTGTTGTGTTTATTTGTGAAATTTTATTTGCTTTGTTTATATAGGTCATCTAGCCACATAGTGGACACTATTTCCCAACTAAAAAAAACTTGTTCGAGTTTCTTGCTTTTATGGGGGAAAATGACACTAACAATATTGTTGATGTTGAGGTATATATCATATAAATTCTTTATAGTCAACTTTAGTTTATATTCCAAATTTCATCAAATTTCATGTCTTATACTCTGCATTGTAACTTTTTTGTTTTCTTTTTGTAGAAAATGGACTCAGTATTGATGGTAAGAAGCAAGGATTGAAGAAAGAGGGGAACATTAATAGTAGAGTGACAAAGAGAGAGAAGTGTACTGGTCCAGTGGTGCTTGTAGAGCCAATATCCCTCATAAGACACACAGATAAAGACCAATGGTCAAGTTTTCAGAGTTGGTGAATTCACTTACAATTCCTTGGCAAGATAATGATAATGTTTTGAAGCGATGAACAATATATTATCTTTAAATTGTACTCCAACCACTATTAAGTTGGAAAATCATATTGTAATAATTGAAATTTTATATAATATAATTTGTGGTTGGAATTATTTATAGTTGCACTTGATATTACTTGGTATTCTAATTAACATATGTAACCTTACGTTTTCATATTAGATGAACATGTAAATTGTATGAAATTTTTTTAAAATTTAGTTGCAAAATCATACTAATTAATTTATGTTGATTAATAATGAAGACATACAATCAATTTAAAACTATTAAAATAGTAGTTTATATTGATTAATGATGACTACAAATAAAATGAATATACGACAAAATTTTGCATATATATGACTATTAGTAGCTAATTTAGATTATCTTATAACACGACTAAAATATAGTGATATTTCTTTGGTCATTAATTGATTTCAAACGATGACTAAAATTTACATATATATGACTATTAGTAGCTAATTTACAATATCTTATAACATGACCAACATTTTGGTCATATTTCTTTGGTCATTAATGGGTTTTCTTGGGTGATGATATAGTCATATATTTTGTTGTATATTTGGTCATTAATTATGACAATTAAATACCAAATCAAAGATTAAATCAATGATTAGATCAATGACCAAATCAATGACCAAATTAATCATCGAATCAATGACTAAATTAATGATCAAATCAATGACTAAATTAACGACTAAATAAATGACTAAATTAATGATCAAATTAATGACCAAATATACAACTAAACAACAAAATAGAGATAAAAAATTAATGACTAAGCTAAAAATGACCAAAAGTCGGTTGCATTATAAGATACTATAAATTAGCTACTATTGGTCACTGACTGAAAAATAGTCATTTATATGCAAATTTTAGTCGTTTTTTTAGTAACTAATTAGCCATTTTCTACTAGTGTTGGGAGTCTAAAAAAAAATAGAATGATTATCCAATATTTTTTGGAGATATGGAGAAATAGATGATTTTGATGTTTGAACCTCCAATGAGCATAATTATGCAATTACGAATTGTTGTTCTTTCTTTAGAATTTTTTTCATGCCATTGTAGATAATTATCTTTCCTTGTTTCCTTGTGATACCCCTTAATTCAAATTCCTTTCCTTCCCAAAAAAAATTCAAGAAATATTCTTGAAAATTAAAATCTATTGTACCTAAATATTGTAACTATTGGACTCCTAGTACAACATCACCACCACCCATTAGAATGGAAATCACTGGAATCTTCAATACATATCCACCCATGATTAGCTTAATATTATGTCACTTTCCAGAGAAATTTATAGTTCCTCCATTTGCAACCATCACTTGACACTCTGTTGCTGGACATAGGAAGCAATTCAATTCCTTGGATATCTTACAATGAATAAAATTATGGATACTACCCACATCAATCAACACTATTACATTTTTATTTGTGATATCTATCTTGAGAGTTTGAGGAGTGGTAATTCCTTCCAATGCATTACAATATATTGTTGGATTCATTTCTTCTTTCTCTAGGGTTGGTTCCTGGTGTATATGCTCTTCTTTCGAAGTTTCTTGTTCCTTTTATTCCCCCCTTCAAAATCTTTGTAAAATCATTTATTCTCAGCACACTTATGACATTTAGTGTATTTTATATCACAACTATAATAAATCCCTTTACTCCTTTGTCTTCCAATTATTGTGGTGTTAACATTATAGGTTGTGGAATGTTAGAGCAACAAACTTCCATATTTGAAGTTTTGAGTGGTAGGATTCCTTCTTGCCATAATTTTTCTTTCAATTTTTCTTGCCAACTTCACGCCTTCTCCAATGAATCAGGTTCCTAAAGGAGAACCTCACGTTTAATATTAGCCTTTAAATTCCCTAAGAAGACATCAATCCTATGCTCATATGAATATCATTTACCATTATGTTCAATTTTTGGAATTCCTCAATGTGCTCCACCATTGAACCCTTTTATTTTATATTTATCAATTGGCTAAAAAAGGTGTTGCTATTTGTATCCTCATAATGTGCTATCATTTCCTCCTTAAAAATTGACCAAGTGACAAATGGTTTACGATAACAAAGCCATCGTTGCCATACAAACTGATTGGGTTCTAAGTATAAAGTTGCAGCGTGTACCCTTTTTGTGTTTTTCACATTATGGAGATCAAAATATTGTTGCATCTGTAGTATCCATATTTTCCATCAAACATCCTCATATCAATCTTTGGAATATATTTGGTCTTAAATACAACGTTAGAGTCTATGAAATCATGACTAAAATTTCTTTTGTTCTTATCACGAGTTTAATCGCATATATTTTCACCATTAGGAATAATTTCCTTTAACAAGTTTTTCAAACCTTCCTCCAACCCTTCTATGTCTAATTTTAAACCATTCTTCAAATCTTCCATTTTGTCTTTCATTTTTGTTTCTATACCATGCATATTAGCTTCCATTTCAGTTTTGGTTACTCTTTGTGAGAGGGAAAATTCTTGCACTTGGTCTCGCAATTTTGATATATCATGTTGAAATTATTCCTCTTCTTCATGTGTCATAGTAGATATTTCTATTTTCTTAATAGGTGTTTCAATTTTATTTATTTGATTCATTTTGAAATAAAACATTGATATTTATCCTTCACTATGCCCATTAAATCACTTGCTTTGTAGGAGCTCTATATTGAATTTGTTGTATCTCTATAATTTTGGATCTCCGGGGTCTTAAATTTATTCCCATGGTATTAATCTAAGTATTCTTTGAAACCCCACAAGACAGACCGAGATTTGAGTCTTCAAGAAAGAGTTATGACTGATCTCTGATGATGACTTGATTTAGACTAGTACAATAGTGCTAACTTGTATGGAGTTTCGCGTATCAATGTTTAGACCTTTGGCCCTGAAATTGATACAAGAGAAAAACTATATTCTGTTCAATTTCATCCACTTTTCATTTAATTAAATTTTGATGGCTAAAACAAAAGTTATGATGATTTTCCCTAGATCACATACTTGAGACTAAACTTTGGAGCATGCAAAAACCCCAAATTCCCTAGATCATATCTCCAAAAATATAACCAACTAAGATCTAAAATTTCTACACAATGTTCACCAATATTTCTACTCCACGTGATAGAAATTTCATCTTCTGAAGCCTCATATAAAAAACGTTATAGCGAAAATTCCAATATGACCTGTTTGAAGAAGCTAAACACTAGAATCGAAAGCTCTGATACCAAATGTTATGAAACCGACTCACAAAATAGAATAAAATGCAGGTCAACGACTTGAAAAATAGCCTATTTGAGGGGGGAGCCTCCTTTACATTACATAAATGAAAAATTCTTGGATGATTAAAATGGAAAAACCTCATTTCGATATATAGGAGTCTAAGGGGTCACAATATAATCAGAGCCTTCATAACAATAATAATGTAAGGGCACAACAATAATAATGGGGCATAATAATAACTACAAGGGCACAAAAATAACAATAAGGGGGATAAAATAATAATAAAAATAAGGGTCTACACTAGTATTATAGGGACCTAACATGTTTTTCTTTGGTGGAGCTTCATCAACAACATTCATATTTCTCTTTCTCTCTTCTTATTCATTGGATTTTCAGGACAATGAATTTTGTAATGACCCATATTATGACATTTTTAGCATTCAATCTTGGATAGGTCAAATTTATTCCTAGGTCCTTCAAACTTATTGAATACACCCTTCTTCTTTTGTTGAGAAGAATATGCATTTGATATGTTTCCTTCTTCAAAATTCATCCTCCTTATTGTTACTTACTAGTGAGATTGTTATAGGCCAATTTGGGCATCATTCCCAATGACATGGTTAACTGGTTATCATCTTCAGGACCAATGTATAGGGTCTATCATCCCCTAACATTTCAATTGCTATATGCCCTAAGATAAAGAACAAGACAGATCAATCAAAGACTTTCATCTGCAAAGGTCTCCAAGGTTTGAAGTTTATAATATATCATATGAGAGCTCATCAACGCTGCCTCTAAAGTGACTAAGTGCTACGCATATGCAGGTAGCCCCATGCAAAGCTGCATTGCAAAGCACTTCCCGACATCTATGGGTGCATTGGTCACATTAGGAGTGAAATTCTCATTATTAAGGACATAAGGCATGAGAAACAATTTAAAATGACACTCATGAGTTATAAATTGTGTTTTTAGAATGTATTCATCCTTCATTCTAATTTGATGATATCCTAAAAAAATATCCAAATTGGTGAGGTAAATTGCTTCATGTAATTCATCCCATAATTCATTAATGATAGGAATGGGAAGTTTATCTTTAATATTGAGCTTTTTGAGCTCTGTATAATTCAGGCACATGCGCTATGATCCATCCTTCTTGTGCACCAATACTAGTGGAGCAAAAAAATAAATTTGACTAGGTTGAATTATACCAACCTCTAGCATTTCTACAACCATACGTTCAATTTCACTGTTTTGGGCATAGGGATATCTGTAAAGCCTGATTTTTGTAGGAACACTTCCTAGAATCAAATCAATAGCATGATCACGATCACGAATAGGTGGTAGGACTTTGCACTAGTAAAAAATGATGAAATTAATGACTAGGAGAATAAAAATGTTAGTCGTCGCAACTATTTCAAGTGAATTACTACTAAATTTGAGAAATTTTAAGTGACTGAACTAAAAATGACTAACTTAAATGACTAATTTAGTCTTGGAATAAAATATACGACTAGATAATAAGTGACTAAACTAAAAGTGACTAACTTAGTCCAGGGATAAAATATATAACTACAGAATAAGTGACTAAAGTAAAAGTGACTAACCTAAATGAATAATTTATTCTAGGATTAAAATATGTGACTAGATAATAAGTGTAAAAATTAATAATGATTAATGTAAATGACTATCATAGTCCAAGAATAAAAATATGGCGAAATAACAAGTACAACAAGTATATGAATTAGTCATTTATGTCAGTAATTTTTAATTGTGTCACTCCATATATGGAAAATTTCAAGTTTGTGACTGAAGTGTTACATTTCCCTATAGGTGTCTCTGAATCCATTTGCAGTGTTAAAATTTAGAGACAAAGGGGTCTCTGAATTTACAGTGTTAAAATTATGAATACCCTTTGGTCTCTAAAGTTTAACAGTGCAGATGGATTCATCTACAATTAACATAATTGCATGTGTCATCTATCAAATTTACACTAACACCTTCATTATAATTTTAGTAAAGGTAATATTAATTAGATAGCCAAATTAATATTAATATTCATATTTATATTTAATATATTTCCATAAAATTTTATTTTTAAACTTCATTGATTTATGTTAAAAGTGTGATTTGTTTTAAATCTAAGGTTAAATATTCATAGTTACATTGAATAACTAGATAAATATAAAATTTCTTGTGTTAAACATGTGAGTTCATTTAAATCTAGTAATATATCATCATATTTACATTTGATAAATACTAAATAGATAAACCTACAATATATATTTATAGACTTATTTAGTAAATAGGTATGAACATTTGTTAATTTAAGTATGAAACTTAATTAAATTTTTAATGATCTATGAACCTTTGATTTTTTGTAAGTCAATTTTATATTCATGTAGGGAAAAAGGAGTACATACAACTAGTTACAAAGCAGGTGATCTCACCTCGACTTAGTTTGTTGACAAAATTTTGCATGAAATGCAAAAAAATGCAAAAGAGGGACTAGGGACATTGTCCATAAATGGTTGGGCCAGAGGCACCAAAACACATATACAACATAAAGAACACCAAATAGCATACTATTCATCCAACGTGATGGATGTAGGGTTGTTCGAGGTTATTCCTGAATGCGGTGGAGGACAAAAGTCACAATGACCATGCCCTTCAAAGTGCGCCAACCAAGTATCTAGCTATATCACTTTCTCACTGAGTGGATTTTGGCCTCGCCAAACAAATACCAGTCTCTCCTAGACTTGGACCTATAAATAGTGCATTCATTCCAATGTTTCCATCTTCTCTCCATGCTCCTCATAACATAATCTCTCAGTTGTATCCACTCTTTCCATCAAGTTTTTGATAAGTGCATGACCGTTCTTTAGGAAAAAATGTTTGATAACCTACCCCTCATTCACCTAAAATTAATCAAACCAATGATTACCCTTGCCACCACAGCCTCCTCCACCATAACGACTATTCTTTTGAACCCTCAAGCCCCCACTTCTATTACCCCCCAGGTTGCCTCCTCCACTACCCACATGCACACCCACACTAGTGAGTCACGCACACCCCGCAGACTTTCCACCCTTGTGTGGATCCACCATGATTATTTTTGAGTCTACCACCCCCACATGGCCATGGATGATAGGGAAGGGAGAACACCCACACCACACTAGGGGCTTCATAATTTTCCAAGGTCGAGGAACCTCGCTATGTGTAGAGTTGAGAGACCAGACCCCCCCACTATAGAAAAAAACACCACCAACGACGGAGCCAAATGTCGTCTCCCACCACCACAAGGAAGCACAGAGACACCTCCCACTACCAGATAAATACTTCCACCACCAGAAAAACCAAATACGATCACCCACCAAACCAACATAGGAACTTGAAAAACAAATGATGACAAAGTAGTTGATGCATGAGCATAACTTCCCCTAGGGTAGAGACCAGCCTCAAAATTCTCCACTTATAGACCATGCAACAATCTACAAAACACCGTCACACCCATGTTGGAGGGCACGAAATTTGGAAAAGAAACTAGTTTTGTGCCACCACTCTCGAGGTTTCCTCGACTGCAAATTCTAGCTTCCTCTCTTATCACGAAAAAAAAAGCTCACTAAAAGCCAAGAAAAATGGAAACGAGTGATCTCACTTCCCTTGAACTTCCTATCCTCAACCCAGACATAGTCAATGGCTAAGAAACTGAGCAGCAGGGACCGATTGAACACACTACACCAACAAATTCTCACGACAAGCACACTGAAGCCACTCCCTCCATAAACCTTCCTGTGACGTTTACGATTCCTCTTTAGAGGCCACCATCAGGACCAGCACCAAAGCATATTTAGGAGTCTAATGTTGGGCTCCCTCATCTTCCCTTGCCTTATCCTTTCACCACCTCCAAACTCCAATGTATAATTATTTTTCACACGAATTGCCAACGTGAAGCCATTAATTCTCAACCCATAACCCATTAACCCCTCATCCCTAACCCCTTATTTGTTAGGTAAATCCCCTCTGTGGACAGAGGTGATCCCTACTAGCCTAGATTAGGTCTAGCAATAATCAGACATGCAGTGACGCTGGTCTCTAGTTACAAAAATGAAAAAACATGATGAGTTGCCTACCTCAGGTCCTACGCAATGGTCGTTGAAGAAAGGATGACACTTCTCATCCTCTGCTTTGGCAGATCACGATCCTTCCACTTAACATGTCCAAACACCTGCACACATGTGAAGAAACGCAATGATACACAACATAGAATCTAAATATTGTAACCATACATTAGTCAGAGAGGACGTAATTCATTGCATCAAAGACAAACACACATGAATGAAACCATACTCAAAGTCACTTATCATTAATAATAACAAAGGAAAGATACAACCCAAATCTCTAAAGCTAGATATTCCTTCGGTGGTGTTGACAGTGGAGCACATCTCAATGAAGCTTGTCAGAAATGGGACAAAGCTCTCTCTCTTTGGCTTGGCTCTCAAAGGCTTTCTGGCGATAATCTCCTTGCTATAAGTTCATCTCTTCTTTAGTGCTATTAGGACTACTAGGGCTAGCTTGCTAAGGGAAAATGGCAAGCTTATATAGATGGTGGAAGGGGAGTTGGGATCCCTACAATTGTGGGATTGGCCCTATCCTCAAGGAAGCTTCCATGATAGGTGGAAAACCACCTCCCATACATGGAGATCTGAAGCGAAACCTCCCAAATCATTTTAGAGACTCGTTCAGGAGTTTGTTGGAATCAAACTTCCGCCATTTATTTTTTTAAAAATAATCCTTATTAAGCTTGGCGCAAGTGAGACACTGGAATACAGCATCAATTGGCACACCCTCTTTGGTGTATTTTTTTCATTGGCGCAAAGGCTGAACTGGCTAGTCACGCCAAGGCCAAAAGATCATTTCTCAGGGTTTTTCAAACGAAAATTTATTCAGAAGAATGATTGTCCTTGTAAAGGGGGATCCCATGAAAGTGGTTTCAGGTTATGTCACAGCTCACAGGTCACGAAAGAGGCCCTCCAATGTGCGGGACGGGGGATTGTAGGGACGGTGACAAATTACTTTGTAACATATGCCCCCTAAAGCATGAGGCTAGAGAGAGAGAGAGGGGTGAAATGCTTTTGTGAGAATGTGCCCAATTGAAAACACTGCTATCGGAAAAATTGCATAACCAAATACAACTGATATCTCAAATACATGATATGTGGTATGTGTGTAGCCATCTATAACAGAGTATACAATAATCAGGATCCAAGGTATGGATGCAGCCATCTAGAAACAATCAATAAGTAGACTCAGGTATGGTCGTAGCCATCCAATCAATGAGTCATGTAACCAAGCATGATAATCCATAAAATCCACAGCCTGGATTCCATCAGACAAAACCCGAGGTCTTTCTCTCCATGTCGACCCATACAGAGTACATGTCCTAGCATGTGAATATGTGAGCTAAAGTAAAACATGCAAGAACATTGTCTGATTACCAGCCAATAATGAAAGTCGTTAACAGATTTGAGAGGAACCACCAATAATGACGGTGGCCCTCAAGGTACTATAGGTATAATCCACGGAATGTGAACTGTGAGCTGGCATCGAACACCCTCAAAATCATCCGATCAAAGGCTAATAATGAAAACCTTGTGTCGAATGTGAAGAACCTTCCATTGAGGCATGTAGGCTCCAAGGTACCTAAAGGGAGTCTCTAGATCAGCTTCCTAGATAATGAGCTGAAGTCAACAGGAAGTGACCTTGATCGAAGGTGGGCCATAGTGTTTCCCACATCATCGATGCGAGACAAAGGGACATAATGTTTGTGAATCAGGATCAGTAGAGAATCAGAGGAGGGTTTAAAATTGTAGAGGTCAACTTCTATTGAACATATCGGGGGCATGACACTGGATTTTGCAGTGTTTGACATCAAAAATATCCGAGATCATAATGACGAGGAAAAGAGAATATGAGAGGTCAAAAAGGATAATGCAGACCCATAGAGGCAAACAGAAAACGAGATGAGATGTCCCCAACCCAACATGAATGAAGACAAGTGCCATGTTCAACAGCGACATACTATCGACGCGACGATGATACTGGTTTCATTCTTCCCCACCATTGCTGGTGAGTACCTCTTTATTTTTACACAAGCTTGAAGAGGATACCATATTCTTGTCATATGATTTTGTCCTTTGGACAAATCCAACCTAGTACATTTAACGAGCCCTAGGAAGGAGGAACTCGAGTATCATCATTATGACAGAATCCGATGTCATCAAGTTTCAATGAATCTAACAAAGGAAGAACTTGGCATCTTTTCATGTTTAGAGAGTTTGAAAAGACAGCGAAATAGTAAACTCCAAAAGTCCATTTTCGTATATAGTTCCTCAGATATGAAAAGATAGAAAACTATGTCTGAGAAAACCTCCTAGTCGTGATAGGCTAGGGTATTCATTTTTCGTAAATAATCTACCCCAGCCCAAAAAAGGGGTAAACGTATACTGGGTAGATTTCGTTTCACAGCCAATTTAACAAGATCAAAAAAACAAGGGACTCAACAATCTTTTCATGTTTAGAGAGTCAGAAAAGAGCTGAAAGATTACTCGTCCTGGAATAACGAGTGGTATAAAGGGAAGCAACTGGTTTCGGTGATGGTGGAACTCCTCAGAACAAGTAAAGGTTAAAGGAGACTAGATTGAAACCAAACACTTATCATTAATAATAACAAACAAAGATACAACCCAAGGATCTGACGTTGGATATTCCTTCGGCTGGTTGACAGCGAAGCACGTCTCAATGAAGCTCTTCGGGAATGAGACAAAGCTCTCTCTCTTCAGCTTGGCTCTCAAAGGCTGTCTGGCGATAGTCTCCTTGCTACAGATTCAACTCTTGCATCTATGACCACTAGGACTACTAGCTTGATAAAGGAAAATGGCAAGCTTATATAGATGGTGGAAGGGGAGTTGGGATCCCTACAATTGTGGGATTGGCCCTATTCTCAAGGAAGCTTCCATGATAGGTGGAAAACCACCTCCCATACATGGAGATTCGGAGCCAAACCTCCCAACTCATTTTAGAGACTCGTTCAGGATTTGGTTTGAATCAAACTTCCGCCATTTATTTTTAAAAAACAATCCTTATTAAGCTTGGCATGGGAAATACACTAGGATAGAGCACCAGTTGGTGCACCCTCTTTGGTGAATTTTCCCCATTGACGCGAGGGCTGAACTGGCTAGTCGCGTCAAGGCCAAAAGATCAGTTTTTAGGGTTTTTCCAAGGAAAATTTCTTCATTGGAATGATTTTCCTTGTCAAGGGGGATGCCATGAAAGTGGTTTTAGGTTATGTCACTTTTCACAGGTCACGGAAAAGTCCCTCCAATGTGCAGAATGGGGGATTGCAGGGACGGTGACAAATTACTGTGTAACAGAGGGGCTACCATCGAATCGAGATGGTCTTCCCCTGGTGTTACGGAAGAAGAAGGAGTACCCTCCACGACCTCCATCTCAAAGGCGGGAGGGGTATCCTATGAGACCTCCATCATGGGAGGCGGAGGAGCCACTTCTTGAGGTGTAGGGATAGGAGAATATTTCTCCAGGTTCGAAGAATCTGAAGAGACAAGAAGAACATGAGGGATGTGAGATCCACTCTCAATGGAAAATACCTAGTGCATCGCAGATGGGGTTAGCTCAACCGATCCCATGACCAATAGTTGGTCAGGAACGGATTCATGAATTTGAATTTCTGGGGGAGCGGGATCGACCAAGGATAACTCTTGACCAATCATCGAATCAACTGGTGAAGGACTCAAAGAAAGCTGTTTGTAACCAACAGGAAGGCATGGTGCAGAAAAATTCGATTTGTCCAAAAATCTCTTGGCTTCATCCATATACGAACAAAGGTGAATGGCATGACGCCCTTCACACAACTTACAGGGATTGGTAATCTTACCCTACTTCTTAGGAGCCTTACCAACACCAGTTGAAGACATGCCCCCAACTTGACTCCCAGAAGCCAAAGGCAATGACATGCGACCATTGGACCATACTTCGAGTAGCTTGGGAATGCCAGGGAAGTCTTGAAGAAGATGGTCTCCTGTGCACAACATGCAAGGGAAGTTGAATTTCCATGGAGGGTTGGGAGGTTCATCAAGAGGAGATGTTTTAGGAGCAGTAGCTGCAGCTTTAGCCTCTCTCTTATCAGACTTCTTCTTCCTCTTCTTTTTCTTCTTCTTAGCCACCTGGTTACTCGAATTCAGACTTTCACCAGATGAAGTAGAAGAGGAGGACATGGCAACAGGTGAAGAAGGGGAGAGGTCCACCTTGGAATCAACATGATGTTGTTTAGGAAGAGGAACTGATTGAACAGTAGTCGAGACATTCGGGACCACAGAGGTTGAAAACAACCAAACAGGCAACCCAACAGTTAACCCAAGAAGGGACAATGTTGCCATGTAAGGAGCACCAACATTCCCAAAAGGAGAAAAATGACCAGGATTTCCATCGGAATGGATTCCTGGGTTAGTGAACTCTGGAAAAGTTTCCATCAGAGACAAATCAAAACAACACCCTAAGGAAACTAACTTTAACCAGGAATATTTTGTGGGTAGTTAATTTTAAATCATTGAAACCAGACTCTAATGTTTCATATTTTAAGAGTCGAGAAACAAGCAAAAAGTGACTCTATAGCTTTCAGTTTGGAAACAAGCGTGAAAGGAAAAGCGCTTGACGATCTTTTCAAATTTAGGGAGTCAGTAAAGATCAAACTGACTGCTCTGGTAATCTAGGTAAGAGGTGTACCAAGTTTCCGTGAACTGCAATATACATGTTGGTGATCAAATGAAAGAGAAATGACCAAGGACTTTCCGTACGTGCATGTAGTCTCCCCGAATGCTGTGTTCGTTGTATCACGGTTACAAGGCGGTAGACTCAGCTTCCTATGGATAACGAGATTGCAACCTAGTGGGGTCTCCCGTTATATAATCAATGGTACGGGGTGCACAAGTCCGTACTAGTGCTATCTAGAGCCAGATGGCGAATGACAGCTACTAGGTTTTAAGACGCCGGAACACGTCTCTAGCCTAGACCACTAAAAGTGTTCCATTAATGTTTCAATTCTTCCTTAGGTAAATTGAATAAATTTTAGAGTTGATCTTCAATTATGTTTCAATTTTAGGCCCTATCGAATGTTGTATCTCAAAATCCCCTAAATGCACACTACATGGCACAATATATCACTTTGTTCGATGAAGAGCTAACTACGGGAAGGTTGACAACTTTTCAAACAATAACAAAATGATCAGAAAAAATCCACTACTGTCTCTAATGCATGCTAATGAAACTAAAAAATTTTCTTTTAGAGTTATATAACACTAATAATGTAGAAAATCTTTCAATTTTCACTAACTAATCAAAAGCAAAGAGATTTGTTTTTGTATTTTTCAATGTTTTAGAGAAAATGCACCAAATGAAATGAAAAACTAATGAAGAGACCAATTTTAGAAATGATATCGGAAGAGTAGAAACAAGCAAGTTCACTCAATGCAAAACACACAATCAAAACTCAAATTGATGGAGAAATCCCTCTAATCAAAGAAGAATCTCAAAAATACTCATACAAACCATGTAATCTAGGCTCAAAATGAGACAAAGAGAAACTTGAATGAAAAAGAGAGCAATCACTCAACTAACGTAATGATACAATGGAATCCAACAAAACAAATGCAAGGAAGCAAAAACGAAGTTGAATGAACAAGCCAAAACCAAAAACTCCCATGAGAGGCTTAGTGCACTATAGCACCTAGAAGCCCTAGGGCTAGAATGCAAAACTGAGGGTAGAGGGCAAACACCCAAAGGGTAGAGGTCAAACACAGTCAACAAGGACTTCAAGGCACTCAGATAGTTGGAAAAATAACACCAGAACCAAAAATCAAACTCAGAGGGCTAAAAAACAAGTAAACCCTAACACCAAACAGGGTTGGCGCGTCTGTTTGGCTGTATCTTGCGCCAAAACATGGTTGGCGCGGGGGCCTAACTAGCAACAAGAGCCAGTTGGCGTGATTGTCAGGCTATAAACCACACCATTTGAGTTTACTAAGGAAATGAATGGAAAAGAGGAAACATAGAGTAGATCAGGTCTTGTGGGGGTTGAACAGGGGTTTTACACTGAAAGGAGGCAAAACATAAGAGAAAATCAATCAAACACAAGCCAAAAACAACCAAAAGAGACAAGACTAACTCCAATCAAGTCCCCAGCAGATTCGCCAGTTTGTGGAGAGGTAAATCCCCTCTATGGACAGAGGCGATCCCTACTATCCCAGATCGGGTCTAACAACAATCAGGTCACACAGTGACACATGTCTCTAGTTACGAAACGACAAAAACATAATGAATTGCCTACCTCAAGTCCTACGCAATGGTCGTTGAAGAAATGATGACGCTTCTTGTTCCTTGCTTGGCAGATCACAATCCTTCCGCTTGACACATCCGAACATTTGCACACATGCAAAGGATACAACGATACACAGTGTAAAATATAAATCTTGTAATCATACATCAGTCAGAGAGGATGTAATTCATTGCATCAAGAAATAGACACACGAATGAAACCATAGTCAAAGTCGCTTATCATGAAAATAACAAAGGAAAGATACAACCCAAAGCTCTGACGCTTGATCTTCCTTCGGCAGGGTTGACAGCGGAGCATGTCTCAACGAAGCTTGTTGGAAATGGGACAAAGCTCTCTCTCTTCGGCTTGGCTCTCAAAGGTTGTCTGGCGATAGTCTCCTTGCTACAAGTTCAGCTCTTCTCCTCTCTAGCTTGCTAAGGGAAAAGGCAAGCTTATATAGATGGTGGAAGGGGAGTTGGGATCCCTACAATCATGGGATTGGCCCTATCCTTAAGGAAGCTTCCATGATAGGTGGAAAACGACCTCCCATACATGAAGATCAGGAGCCAAACCTCCCAACTCATTTTAGAGACTCGTTCAGGAGTTTTTTGGAATCAAACTTCAGCCATTTATTTTTAAAAACACTCCTTATTAAGCTTGGAAAAAGTGAGACACTGGGACAGAGTGCCAGTTGCACCCCCTCTATGGTGGATTTTCCCAATTGATGCGAGGGTTGAACTGGCTGGTCGTGCCAAGGCTAAAAGATCAGTTTTTGGGGTTTTTCAAGGAAAAATTTCTTCAGAGGAATGATGTTCCTTGTCAAGGGGGATGCCATGAAAGTGGTTTCAGGTTATGTCACTGCTCACAGGTCACAGGGAAGGCCCTCCAATGTGTAGGACGGGGGATTGCAGGGACGGTGACAAAATGTTGTGTAACACCATGTTACAATGCAAGGGATTTAGGTATGAATGAACGTATGAATATACTCATTGATTTGAAGTGATTACTAACTAGTGCTTTGGTCCTATGAGTGTCATGCATGGAGAAGGACTTCAGAAATTTCACAGATTCTTCAAAGTAAATATTAGGAGCAATGTTGATGCAAGAAGGGTGTAACCACCCTCCTCCCAAATTTACCCAAGTTAACTAGTCCATTGGGGTAAACACGTGATGGGGGGATACTATGATGTGAGTCAACTTCCCAAGTACAATTAAGGAAGTGGAACTGACATGAAACAACCAATATGACCTTCCAAAGATGCTATGAAACCTTCAGGATCCAACCAACCCTTCCATGTGATCAATCCCTTAGAAAAATTGACATTTTACTGTTATGGACCATAAAAATCTCCCATGACAAGCCCTGGAAGTGATTGAGGCCTTCCAGTTGCTCACATAGCAAGGCATGCTAGCGAATGTGTACTTTTCCAGTTATTTCTGAGCCAAAAACCATAGATTTTGTGCCACTTTTTCAGGGCCAGGGCTCAGGCCTCTACCTAGAACTTCATGAAAATTTCATAATTGATAAATAAAAAGAGAACAAGGATACTAATGTAAACATTGGTACAAGTACTTTATTGGACCCGTACTATCCATGCCATAAATTTCATCAAACATATCACAAATATGCATTCTACAAGTCATAACAACATATATGATTATATGGGTCTCATAATTATCTAAGAATTTTTAAGAAGCATTGATGCCATATCACAATAGCTACATTATCAGTTATTAGGATATATATTCATTGTTCATCCATTTACTAATCAAAACATGATGAGAGACATACATCGGCACTGTTATAAAACATCCTCATAACCAACATATAACCAATAGAAATAACCAGGATATAACTACCATAAAACCACATATGAACAATTATTTTTACCGATCGAATACAAGAGGAAAGAAGCTCTTATTAACATATGCAAAATAAAACCAGGTCTGGGACTTCCATGTACCACTCGACCATAGATTAGGTTGAACCAAATATTTCTTTTAGCTAGTCACCCTCGTGCCATATTCTAAGCATGAATGTGGGATCTCATGAAAAATGTAAAACAAAACCAAACCAGGGCTTCCATAGGCCAAACCACCTCAACCCTAAACCAATGATTCCACCTCATGGTCAGACATCACTAACCATCACCAAATCGATCTCTACGTAATTTGTCCAGGGCTTCAGAGTGTTTGTTCCAACCAGGGCTTCCAAGACTAATAACTCAATCCAGATCTGTTTCCGAGCTTCAAGAGCGCTTGTACAAATAGGGCTTCCAAGACTAGTAACTAAAACCAACAAGGGCTTCTGGAGCATTTTTCCAACCAAGGCTTCCAAGACTAGTAACTCAACCCAAGCTATTACAAGGCTTTGAGAACGTTTGTTCAACCAAGGCTTCCAGGAACTAATAACTTAACCCACAACCAAAGGAACATGAGCACCAACTAGAAAACAAAGGTAAACACACAAGACCATGCCTATCTAGGAAATGGAAAGGCTATGAAAATCCACTGTCAATCCATAAAATCCTTCATGCCAATGACATATCATAACTAAGAAACCACATGCATATGCCATGCATGCCAAAACTAGAAAATAAATCATACATGCAACTCAACACCTTCAAGCAAAACCCATTGTATCCACTAATTTTGATGCCCTCTTGTACTTTTATTCCCTTCCTTTGCCTTCTTGCTCCAAATACAAAGTATGCCACACTCCTCCAAGAGTGCTCCAATAAAAATCTAAGTGTCCCAGAGTATGAGAGAGAGAGAGAGTAGAGACAAAGCTCCAAAACAGAACTGACAAAAATGGTACCAACTAATTCTCAGAAGCCTTTTTATTAATAAGGCCTCTATTTTCTTCAATTATCCATTATTTTCCTTCACTTTTCTTCACAACACTGTTACCAATGAAATAGGTAACCGCACTGTTACCTACTTTTTTTTGGTAGCATAAAAAGCACCCGATTTTGAAAAGTGGTGATGCAGAATCACCCTTTTTTTTTTTTTGTGCACACTTTTGACACTCTAATATTTTTATTTATGAAGTATGAATATTTGTTTTAAAATGTTAATGATTTTCATGCTAATTTTGAAACGTATTGATGTAGCATCAACTTTTTTTTTTTAGAGCGGTGATTTTCATGCTAATTTTGAAACGTATTGATGCAACATCAACTTTTTTTTTTTTTTAGAGCGGTGATTTTCACGCTAATTTTGAAACGTATTGATGCAGCATCAACTTTTTTTTTTTAGAGTGGTGATTTTCATGTTGATAATAAAACCAAACAGAGTATATATATATATATATATATATATTATATATATATATATATATATATATATATATATATATATCTATCTATATCTATATCTATATATAAACAATAAAAAAATCAATAAAAATGTTAAAAAAAACAAAATTAACTTGTAAAAATAAAAAATTTAAACAAAAATAAATAAATAAATAAATATTCGAAAATTATATCAAAACAAATGACAAAATTTGAAAAAAAAGAAAAAATAAAAAATTGAAACAAAAAATTAAAAAAAAACATAAAAAACATTTTTTTCCAAGTTATTAAAAAAACCATATAATTAAAAAAAAAAAATAAAATAGAAAATTTAAAAATAATTAAAATTACAAAATTAAAATTTAGAATTAAAAAAAAAGAAAAAGAAAAAAAGAAAAAAAAAAGAAAAAAAAGAAAAAAAAAAGAAAAAAAAAAAATAAATAAATAAATTAAAAAAAATAATAATAATAAGAAAAGAAAAAATACGAATTTTAAAATTAACAAAAAAAAAAAATCAAATTAAAAAAAAAATACAAAATTTAAAATTAAAAAAGAAAATTAAAATAAAAAAAATTATCATTAAAAAAAAAAAATATTAAAAAAACCACGTGCAAATAATTTAAAAACAAATATACATAAATTTAGTGTTTTCCTTTAAATGAAACAATTTATAAATTTTAAAAATGAAAAACTAAATAAACTAAAAAATTAAAAAAAAAAATTAAATTAAATTAAAATTTAAAAAATTTAATAAATAAATTTTAAATTTTAAATTTTAAAAAATAATTATTCTAAAATATTAAGTATAAAAAAAAAATAAAAAAAATAAAAAATTAAATTTAAAATCAAAAAAATTAAAAAAAAATTAAATTTAAAATCAAAATAATTGAATAAAAAAACAAAATTAAATTTTTTGAAAAAAAAAAGAAAAAAAAAAAAAAAAAAACAAACCAAAAAAAATTAAAACAAATTAAATTTAAAAAAAAAAAATTGAATTAAAAAAAATAATTTTAAATCTTAAAAAAAAAAAAAAAAAAAAAAAAACAAATTAAAGAAAATTTGAGCAAGTGGGGAGAGACCTTGAGTGTCGGGGAATAGGCCTCTAAAATAACTACCCTCGAAGAATACCAATAGTTTCACTTCTCCCTCACGCATTGTGAACACAATGTTAACAATACTCTTAGATTTAGCGAGAGATAGTTAACGGAAAGTATATCTATTTCTTTACAAAAGGAATTTTCAAACATACTAATAGTTTTGTTACGTTGGAACTAACTCAACCCTTTGAAAATAATTAATTCCTCGACACATAGAAATATCATACCCTCACATTGTATTCGATATCACATAATCTGTTTTAAAAGAGTTACGATATTGGACACCTCCGATATCAAATGCATGAGGTCCTTCATGTTTTCGATATGGTTTGGTCATGTATTTCTTAACTTATGTAAGACTTATTCATAACACGTTAACATATATTAGCTATGATGTTATATTTGGTTTAATATGTTTAGTGTATTAATATTTAATAAATAAATTCTATATATATATATATATATATATAATTTAACTAATTTGTAAATTAATTTGTATCATTTGAAAATAATTATAAAAATACATTAATAATTTGAATTTAATAAAAAGGCTAAAAGAGGAAAAATAAAATGATTATGAGATTATCTTTCACTTAACTACCTAATTCATCAAACTAATTTCCAGGCCATTTATCACAATCTATTTGTTTCACTATTGATGTTATTAAAATTCAAAATTTGAAAAAAAGGAAATGCTCTAGGTAAAGGATGATATATATAAAAAGGAGAGGGAAGATTCGTAAAAATAAAATAAAAATTATAAGATAAAAATGGTTAATAATAAAATAAATATAAAATTTGTACTTTTAATACTATATAGAATTATTAAAATTTAATATATTTCTTTAAATTTAATTTTTTGTTTTAAAATTTATTTTTATTTTTAATTTAATAAACATTTTCTTTTTCTTTTTTAATCTTAATTTCTATATTTTTTTTTTTTTTAAATTTAATATTTTTATTTCGTTTTTATTTTTATTTTTTAATTTTTATATATTTTTAAATTTTAATCTTTATTTATTTTTTATTTTTTAAATTTTTTTTCTTAAATTTTAGGTTTTTTTTTAATGTTTCAATTAAAATTTTTATTTATTTTTTTAATTTTTTTATGTCTATATATTGTTAAATTCTAAGCTTTTAAATGTTTTTATTTTTTAAATTTATTTTTTTCTTAAATTTTAGGTTTTTTTTAATGTTTGAATTTTAAAAATTAAAAAATGTTACTTCTATTTTTAAAAATGTCAAAAGTATGACACAATTTTTTTTTTGTTATTCCAGCATCAACTGGTTTTGTTTTGAGGGTGTTTTTTCAATCCTTTTCTCAAGAAACAATTTTGTTTTTAGCATAATTTTATAAAATGTTGAAATTTGACCTTAAAAAAAAAACAAGTGCGTTCTGGAATACACACTTTTTTTTGGGGGGTGTTTTTTCATGTTTTTTGAGTCTTTTTGGGCTAGAGTTCCCGTTTTGAGGTCAGGTTACCTATTTCATCGGTAACAATGTTTCACACATGCAACATGTGACCCTTCACCTCCCTTTTCTCTTATTTTCCATTTTTTTCATAAATAAAATGCCAATAAATGCTAATTTTCCTTTCCAAAGCCTTTTCCATTTCCTTTTCCAATTTCCATAGTCATTAATTAATCACAAGTGATCCCCATCACTATTTTTTTTCCCAAGATTCAACTTGGAATATGTGTCACATGACCAACGCCTTATTTTACCTTTATTAACTTTACATGTATTTTTGACCAGGGTTGTTACATAACCCTCCCCCTTAGAGGAGCACCGTCCTCTGTGTTCCATGACACCTACAACCAACAAGATTTATGAATGAAAAACATACTACATGTTTAGTCAATTTAATGTTCTTAAATTTCAAGCATAAATTATCGATCAGAGTCATTAAACTGATGAAGTGAAAGTGCACTATATGTGCTAGAAGTCTTCGTTGTTAGAGTGAGGATTGACTTAAGAGTTTTGTTAATTTTTGAATTTATTGATCAATGCTAAATTCCTATGGATCAGTGATTTTTTTAAAGAAATTTATCATCTATGTTAGATGTTAATTCTATGGTTACCTTCAATCGAATTGAGTTTAAAAATAGTTTGTGAGATGACTCTTTTCAAAAGAAATGATTAGATTAATTATTACTGTGTTTTTACCAAGTTGATTTTGAAATTTTTATGTTGCAGCAAACAATGAACTAATTCTAAATTATGAAATCATGAGATATGATACAATTATGGTTTTAAGAAAACATGAAAATTGAGATCTAACTAGAGACTTAAATCGAAATGCTATGAAAGCAGAGTTTTTATCTATTGAAAATTATAATCTGGAATGTAAATGAAAATGAAATAAACTAAAATATATAAAATGTGTTAGAATGAATTCAACAAATTAATCTATGAAATAAACATAATCAAAACACTGAACTAATTAAAATGAACTTAAAAATGAAGCATAAATCAAAGCATTAACCAAATTTGAACTAAGAAAGAGCAATGCGTTTGAGATGAATTAAAAATTGAAAGAAAAATGACCTGATCTGCTTGCAGGGGCCCTTCGCAACGTAGTAGGTTCTTAACACTATCAACGCATTAAATGCGCAAAAGAGGAACTTCAAATTAACATAAAAGTCTTCAAGCATAATGTTCAGGAAATAAAAGATGGCTCGCCCCGAATACACAGAGTTTCTATGGTTTTATAGAGTGCGTTCAACAATACACAAGCTCTAAGCATATATATCTCTATTATAATCCTTATAAAATTTAAAAACTTAAACGAAATATCGTTATATTTCGACTTGCTATTAGGAAAGAAAATCGACATAGTCGTGACATTCCCAGACTATGTTCCTAAGCACTGCAAATGTTGACTGCTATCTTTGACCATGTAAATGCGTGATATCCTTGGTGAATTGGTTCAGATAAGTAGGAGGAAATCCATGAGGGGATCGCCCTCTATCTACCCATATACTCCTATATTGAGCTGGTGCATTGAAACCATGTTATGATTGAAGGTATCTACGGATCTGTGGAATAACTGCGCAATTGTGTCAATTCTGTAGCTAAATGTAATATTTAACAAAACAATATTGCATATTAACAAGTATGAAAAATAGGACACACAAGTATTTTACATTGTCAAAATCATGTGATTGTTGCCTTATTAGGTTGATAGTGATAGGAAAAGAAGGAAAATATGGATGTAAAAAGGGTGTAAAAATCAAAACAATTCTGGGACTCTACACTACCCATGGAGCTTTATAACTTAGCTCATTGTAGTATTTACAATAATCAACCTGTGGAGAAGAAAACCAATATGTGAAACCTAACAACATGAAAAATATAACGACATGACACCCATACCTCTTATTGGAGATTTGTAACACATCTCATGGCGGTGTTTACATCCATATACATATATACATATACCAAAACAACACACGAAAATATATACCAAAAAAATTCACTTAACCAGTGAATAGAGAAGGATACATAACCCACATTTGATCTGCCATCTCCCATGTAGCTTCATCGGGCCCAAAGTGATTCCATTGCACTTTACCCTGCTTGATTTCTCGGTTCTGGAGCATGAGAAAATTTATTTGAAAAATGCACTATGGTTCCAACTGGAATTCTACTTCTGGCTCCACCTACAATATAGACTAGTCAATCACATGATCAACATATTTAACATACTTATTAAACAATGACACATGTAAAGCATCATGTAATTTTATTTTCGGAGGCAGTGCAAGTTGATAGGCTACTATTCCAATCCTTTTAATAATATTTTTAAGGTCCACAAAACTGAGGTGGAAACTTTGCACAAGATCCAATCCTGAAGGAGCTCTCTTAGGATTGATGCACAAGTACACATGTTCCCCAACCTGAAACTCCTTAAAAATTATGTTCTTATCTGCATAAATTTTATTTTTGTCTTGTGATTCCTTCAGATTCTTCTTTATTACCTGCATTTCCTATTCCATCTCTGCCAACATGTCTAGTCTAATCAATACCCTGTGTAATGTCCCAAATGGGGAAATTTCTGCTCCATCAGGAACATCTTAGATGTTCCTATTTTTTTTTCCACCTCCGGGAGTATTAAAAATCAACCTTGAAATATTTCAGAGATTGACTGCAGGGGAATTTACTGGATATTTCACCTTCACAAGGAAGGATGAGATCCAGAGGCTATCTGGCCCACTAGCAGACTCTGCCAATAGAACTTTTCGAAGGCTAATAATTCCCTTCAAGGAATTTCTGTACCAGTTATCCATGAGGACATTGTATAAGGGAGCCCATTTGAAAATAAGGCCATCCAATGCTGGGATTCCTTGGAATACATCTGATAAAAACTCCCTGTAGAATATAAGCCCAAAGAAATAGCCTTAAGCAGGTTATTCAAATCTCCCACCAACAAGTATACTGAAATAATGCTCAATGAGAAACCCTTCAGCAGTATTAAACCTCCAATATGAACAGCAGTGAAGAATACATCATATAATGATAGAAGAGTAAAAATCTGATACAAATGTATAGCAGCAAATATTATACAATATCCTTGAGGAAAAGACCTCTCAAGGTGAGTGCAAATCAACCTCCAAGGAAAATGTACATAGACATGAGAATACATTATTGCATAAAACCCATCTACTCTATAACTGTGCAGTGCATGAGGGAAAATGATTGAAAGCTGATATAAATAGAAGGATATGACATTATATGCTCAAATAAAGATGGGGGAGCAATATCTCAACCCTAGAAAACATTTTTTCTTCAATCCTCCAAGGGATTGGCTAAAATACATAAAATAGGAAAATGCCAGAGTTGCAGTGTAGCTGCTGCAACTCAAATATAATACAACATAGGAGAAGGGAAATAGATGCTGCAATGACAATGAATCCTCCTCCAATGATCTCCAAAGTGAAGGAGCTGATCTCCTTCCTAAATATTGCACTCACTAGTGCACAAAATGTGTTCCACCTGCAAACCCTCATTGAGAATAACGCTGTGAGAGAAAGGGACTGTGCTGGACATGAGAGGAAACAATGGCCCAATGCCAAGATCTGCAATAAAAGGCTCCAGAATCTCCTTTGTTGATCTCCTTAAGGAAGAGATGGCTTCTCCTCTATAGAACAACTCCAGAAGTGAGATGGTTATGGTCCCTCACTACAACACCAGCAACTCCAACGTTCTCTTGCTGCAAGAATAACACAGTAGCTGTAGATGAATGCTTTGGCCGCAAGCCATGGTGTGAGGAAGATTAAGTACAATCTCTCCATGGCCTCCCATGGAAGAGAAGGGCATTCCTAAACAGGAATCCCTCTTGTGATAAACAACAACAAGTTGAAGAGAGCTTCAAATTCGAATTCTATTCTCCAAAACGTATCTCCAAAATTCTCTCCTTCATCTTTTATGCAATGTGTGCATGGACCCCACCCACATTAGGGTTTCTCTGATTTCAAATTTCCCTCCACTCCAACTACACAATCTTCTTGTGCAAGCTTCCCCTCTTAGGGTACATTGTTGACTTTGGTCATCCATGGACTAGCTCACTTGCTTTTGGCCCTTTTCACACATAGGGCTGATATCTTAAGCCACTTAAGTGAATTTTTCACCTTAGGAGTGTTTATTAAGTTTCTACAATGGGTTCCCTCACCCATTTTATTCCTTTTATTAAAATAAAAGCAAGATTAATGTCCCAAATACTTTATTGCAAAATTTGGGACATTACAGTCCTCCCCTCCCAAAACTGGCTTGTCCTCAAGCAAGAGCAAGGATGAATTGCAAAAAGTCCTCCATTCAAGGCATGGAGTCTGAAATATCCTCCTGTAGATCCTCCATCCTCAAGCAATCAACCAACAAAATGAGTCACCCTCCAACTAGGCAACTCTTGGAAGTACTCCTCCACCTTGTGCTCATGAAATAGGTGGGTTGAATTTTTGAACTTGGTAAGCTTCATAGCCTACCCCATGCTGTCCTCTTCTCCGCTCATGATGAATGTGGAGTGAAAGATGAACTTGGGCTGCAATAGTGTTGCCTTCAAGAGGAAAAATGAAGTCTATATCAAATGTCCAAAGATCTCTCCTCCAATGCTGCAAATCAAGTTGGCCCAAATCATCTCATATGTGATGAGTTGGAAGTCATCCAAATATGGCATCCAAAAACCATATGGTCCACCTCATGAAGAAAATACATGGCTGAACATGGTGACCATATCATCTTCCATACTCCTCTTGGAGCATGTGCTGCAAAAGAAATGGAGGTCTTCTTCTCCCAAAGGGCACATCCACCCAATGAGTCTCTCCCTCCTCACGATACATGTGGGGCTACTGCTGATATATGGCTGAAATAAATGGCCTTCATGAGAGACCCAAGCCACCCCATCAATCATACAAACCATGAAATGCCTCCTCCAGAATTTTGAACTCTCCAAATAACCCCTCCCACATGAAGGAAAGAGATGAAGCTTGGAAATCATGGGCTTCCCATTGCTTCTCCTGAAACACACAACATGAAAAGTAGGGAGAATAATACTCCAAATGGGCATCATCAATTCTCATCCCACTCTCCAAACAAGCTCCCCATGAACAAATAAAAATCTGCAATGCATGGAAGCAAGAATCAATAGAAGCAAGCTGTCTCATGACAACCGGAAAGTGGATCATTGTTCCTCCAAGGGAATCTGCACAATGCATTCTTTCCCTGCATCAAAATGAAAAATAACATGTGATTTACAGAAACTTGTTTGCTGCCACATTCATCTTGAAATATGTGATCATGAAAAAAAAATTTGGTGCCAAGGGTGCACACCAAAATCCATGTGGATTTCCCCCACAACCCACTGCTGAAATAGCCATCATTCTGCTGCAATGAACCATGAGTACAACAAAACACAATATTCAAGAAGGAATAATCCCTCTTGATCGGATATTGTTCTCATAAAGATAAGAGAGTACAATGCATGTCACAAAAGTGACCTCCCTCATTATGTACTTTTGCCTTTGAGCTGAAATGGCTCCAATGAAAAGTCCCCCTTACTGCTACATGGTAGGGGAGTGGTTGTGCCAACCATCTCATCATCCCTTGGGCTATGCATCTAGCCAAATGTTGATATATATCCATTAGGAATCCCTCCCAAGTGGACTCCTCCATCAATAAATAATATGCATGAAAATGCATGAAAGAAGAACCCAAAATTCCTGCATGTAGATTCCTCTTCTTGTGCTTGTGCAACCAAGCCAAGAAAGTCAAAATGTAGTGAGGAATGCTTCCCTCCATTACTCCTTCATGCTCATCATCTAAATGCCTCCAAAGTACATTACTTGTGAAGTGGTTTGGAAGACACTCCTACAAGTAACTCAAGCTCTCAAGTGACAGCGTTGTTGGCCTTTGGAGTAGGGCCACTGTCATCTCAAAGCTTCCCTCTTTGACATGAATATTTGTCAAAGAATCCTCCCATCATGTTGCTGCAAATTTAGTGCTCCCCCATGAAGAAGGTGCTGTTTGGCATCCAAAATCAAAGAGAAATCCTCTTGCACTATGCTAGTGCCTCCTCTTGCTCCCACAACATGCAACAAAATATGAGCAAAAAGAGTACTGCTACTCCTCCCCATACTTCCACCATGCTAATCTGAAATGGGAACATAATGAGTGGTAAAAGAAATGCCACCCCATCATGATGCACCCATATTCTCCTCTTGTCCATCAAGAGCAACAATTGTGGAATGATCCTGGGAGCTGTGGGTTATGGATCCTCCACATTTCTGCTGGGCACACTCCATCCATAAGGCTCTACTATCTGGTGTAAGTATCCTACCATTTGGTACCTCTTTCACAAGAGCTACCATTGTCCCAAAACATATTTCTCCTTTTTCATTTCATGGGACATTGAAATGCAATCTCCTTATGTCAAAATTTCAAAACCCCACCCTCACATGTGATGCATGGCTCATTAATAGTGCATGAGGATGATGAGGGTTTATTTTATCAAAATGGCACAACGTAGTAAGATTCCCTCAAGAAAATCAACATGCAATAGTGTAAAACCCTCCATAATAGATGCAAACTCATGCATACCTTGGAGAGATCTGGAAGAATCTTGTTGCAAGAGTCTCCTCATCAAATGTGCTGGATGCCTCAATAGATGAAGGTGGAGGCTGCTCCTCCATGAATGTAATAGCGTTGGAATGTGCCTCTAGTGGTGAGGGCTCCTCCCTTTTATGTCCAAATCTTCTGATCAAGATCTGAGAATAATCAGCAAGAGTAGAAATCCTTGCATGCCTCTCATGGCTGAGCCACCAATTTCTTTCCTCTTTCTGCTGAAAAAGTCTGAAGAAGATAGAGCCTCTTGGAAGACTCTATGGTTTGTTCCATATTCAGCAGATACTCACTTAGAATTCAAATTCCAAGTGTTCTCCATGCTTCTGCTCTACTCCTCTGTGAGAATAGGAAGTGCATGGTCCTTCCACTTCTCCTTCTTCTATTTTCTCAACCTCCTTGGAGAGGTTTTTTATGGACCAAAAACCGATGAGATTGATCTCATATTCTGCATCATATCTTACCTCTTCTTCTCTTTATCTCGTATTTTGCATCAATTTTGAAGCTCTGATACCACTGTAATGTTCCAAAAATGGATTTCTCAGCAAAACATGCCTGAAAATGAATTTTTCAGGAACGTGTCCTTAAAATATCATAAAAAGTGTTTATAAACACTTAGAAAATAATTAAAAATGCTGCAGAAAACTTTACTAAGCTTTTATGGGCATAAAGGTGGGGAAAAGTGAGGATTTTGGCCCTAAAATAGGTGTATAAGAAAATATGCGTAAAATGAAGGGTCAAGGTTCTTGAATATGTTATATCAGGTCAATATGGATCTACATGTCTAATTTAACCAAAAAAAAAATGTGTTTTTCTAAGTTAAATAGTTCCTCCTTCTTGACTAGTCAAGAAAAACCCTAATTTCCCATGACTTGGAAGATGTAGAAATTTACTGAAGTAAGGGCAGCGTATTTTCTAAAGGTATAAGATGTAAAAAAGTATGAAAAATCAGAGGATGAGTTTAGGAACATGGCATAGGCATTAAGAAAGGTTAAACAACAGTTTTACATATAAAATCATTCAAGATTGAGGTGCTGCAAGACAAGAGAATGATCCAGAAACCCTTCAGCGTTATTTTCAGGAGGTTGAAGCTTCTTTTTATTATATTATAGAACTGATAAATACATGAAAAAATAGGTCTATAATGAAACAAAATTCCCAAAGGGATCTTTATTACATTTCCCTTGGGGATTTCAGCAGTACATGAAAATGCCGGAGCAGATCTGAGTTTTACTGCAGCAGTTCTGTAGAATGGTTCAGAATTTCTGAAGCAAAATCTTCAGTAAATGTATCAGATCAGAAATAGACTTGAATTGGTTGTCCAATCCAAGGATCACC
The DNA here is from genome assembly GCA_034641835.2 of Pinus albicaulis. NCBI lineage: Eukaryota > Viridiplantae > Streptophyta > Pinopsida > Pinales > Pinaceae > Pinus > Pinus albicaulis. Next base: position 1,253,031,549 of record CM076575.1, read on the forward strand.
CTTGATGCAAGGAGGCTTCCTTCACATCAGAGATCTAGCTCCATAAAAATGCCAAAAACCCTGCAACACTGCTCCTTCAGCAATAACGTAGATATGGGGAAGGAACTGCGAAGTATACCATGAAAAAAATATTGGCCTGAAGCAAAGATCTAAAATGAGGCTCCAATATTCCAATACAACCCTTCAATGGATTAGAACCCTCCTCCACTGAAAAGAAGTACTAAAATGATCTAGATCTGAAAATATCTAAACTCCACTTGATGCAGCTTACAAAAGCAATCAAACCCTCAAAAAGATCTGCATTGCAGTTGGAATTAGAATCTTGGCCAAATGCCGGATAGTGGATCAATGCTGCACATCCTCCTCCAAAGAGCTACTCCATGGAAGGAGAGAGGATTCCTAAACAGGAAACTCTCTTCCCTTTGGCTAAACAGCCAAGAGAACTCAAGTTGCCCAAGCAACCTCAAATTTGAATTATCATCAACAATCCTTCCTTGAGCCCTCTCCTTCCTTTTTATAAAATGAGGAAGTGAAAAACCCTGAACCACTTCACTTGAATTAGCCCCTTTCACATTTAGAAGCTCCTTCTAGAACTGCGCAGGTCACTTAGGAGGTTCAATGCACCTGGACTATCTTGTGATTTGGTCCTGTTGACCCAGTCAAATAGCTTAGCCCTGTTCATACACAAGTGGTTTTTATGCAACCAACTCATATTTAATCTTGTTCACATTGAGCATGTATTTATTTTTAGATCTAAGGAGTGTTGCATGTCCTCCATTAGTCTATTATTCATAAACATGAAAAATAAAACAAAATTCTAATGTTCCAATTAGCTTAGCTAATTTAGAAACATTACACCCTGTTAATTGGATCACTCAAACTAATGGGATTATTACAACTCCACCCATACAATTCTTCAAATGGACTCATCCTCAATGATTCCTGATACCCAATTTTGTAAGAAAACTAAACTTATATCCTCAATATGTCCTCCAATATCCTATTGAACCTATCTTCATGTCCATTTGTCTGTGGATGATAAGCTATTTTGAATGCCAATGCGGCACCAAAACCTGCAAATAACTCTTTCCAGAACCTAGAAGTGAACTTAGCATCCTTGTATGACACAATATTCTTCGGTACACTATGCAACATCACCACTTATCTGATGAAAACTTGTGCCACATTGCAAGCTAAATATATATACTTCACTGGAATTAAGTGTGCTACCTTTGTCAACCTTTCCACTTCAGCCATAATAGAATGATGTTGTCTAGATGTCCTTGCAAACTCTGTGATAAAATCCATAGAAATGATCTAACAAAATTCACTCTATAATTATAATAGGTTGTAGTAATTTACCTGGATGCTTACACTCTACTTTTACTTATTGACAATCCAAGCATCTAGCCACAAAATCTGCCATGTCCTTCTTCAGATTCAACTAATAATAAAACTTCTTCATTACTGTAAATGTCTTATGATATCTTGGGTGACCTGAATATGGTCTAGTATTAAATTCTCTCAACATAAGATTCTTAATATCACTACTATCTGGCACATATATCTTGTCCCTAAACCTAACTAAGCCATCTGCTGTGAGATGATAGTCCACATACTGATCACCTATACCTTGTTGTAACCTGTGCATAAGCTCCCTATACCTGTCATCCTACTGACCTACTTGTAATATATGATCCTATAGGTATATCCCATAAGAACTGATAACTGCTATATGATTTACCTGTATCTTCCCGCTAAGAGCATATGCAACACGGTTCTCCTTACCTTTAATGTACTTGATCTCAAAGTCGAACTCACTAATCGTAGAAAATGATATAGCTTGTCTGCCATTCAGATTTGGTTGGTTAAATAGATACCTCAATCCACTGTGATCACTCATCAGTATGAACCTCTTGCCGAGAAGATAGTTCCTCCACATCTTCAATGCATGAATGGTTGCTGAAAACTTAAGATCATGTGTCAGATAATTCTGCTCATGCTCATTCAGATTCCATGATTCATAGTATACCACTTGTCATTCCTACATAAGGAATCCACCAAGTCCTCTCTTTCAAACATTTGTGAACACTACTAACTCTTTTTCCGGATCCACAATCTTTAGAACTGGAGAATTTGTCAACAGTTGCTACAACTGCTCAAAGTTGGCTGCACATTTTTCTGTCCATTCAAATTTATTACCTTTCCTTTGCAATGATGTAATAGGATAAGAAATTTGTGAGAAGTTCATGATGAATCTCATGTAATAACCTGCTAACCCATAAAGGACCTTACCTCATCCACATTCCTAGGAGCTTCCCACTACATGATAGCCCTTATCTTTTATGGATCCACTGTTATGCCTTCATTGGAAACCACATGCTCCAAGTAATCTACAATTAGGGGAATTTTGAGGTCTAAAGTAGGCCTCCTAAGGAAATTATAAAATAATAGTAGAAATATTAAAATAATATTCGATTACATAATCAAATTTTAGAGGGAAAAAAGAAAAAACTACTTTTCAACCTATCTCCCTATTGGTGTGCTAAAATTTCAAGTGAGAACACTCGTTGGATGCAGAATTTTATTCGTCATCCAAGGAGTACCCATGTTGCATACTTTCAATGGACCCTACTACACAAAAAATGAGAAATACATGAAAAACATGATTGCAATCACATTTTTTCATGTATTTCTCATTTTTCATGTAGAAGGGTCCATCAAAAGTATGAAACATGGCTATTCCTTGGGTGAAGAATTAAAATTTTCATCCAAAAAGTACTCCCGCTCGAAATTTGAGTAAAACCTTATGGGGATAAGTTGAAAATACAATTTTAAAAAGTAGTTTTATTATTTTATTATTTTTTTAGTCTTTTTACGGTTTTACCCCAAAAATGGTGAATCGTCCCCCATGGTTGAAATCATAATCTTGAATCCTATTGGTTCTTATAAATTTTATTTTGGCTGTACATTTTTCTTAGGAGGCTCATTTTATACCTCAAAAGTTCTCTAATTCTATGTCTATAAAATGCACTTACTGAGCTTAGCATACAACTGATGTTCTCTTTGCAATCTCAATACTACTGCTAAGTGTTCGACATGTTCTTCCTCATTTTTAGAATATACCAATATATCATCAATAAATACAATAAAAAACTTGTCCAGATAAGGACACAACACACTATTCATGAAGTACATGAAAGTAGTTGGAGCATTAGTTAAACCAAATGGAACTACAACAAACTCATAATTCCCATACCTGGTCCTAAAGGTTGTCTTCTATATGTCCCCTTACTTGATTCATACTTGACGATATAAAGATCTTAGATAAATATTCGAGAACACTACTTCTCCCTTGAATTTATTGAACAAGTCATCAATCCTCAGGAATGGATACATGTTCTTGATGGTCACCTTATTCAACTACCTATAATCGATGCACAACCTGAGAGTACCATCCTTCTTATTCATAAACAATACCGTTGTGTCCCAAGGTGATACACTTAGCCTGATTTATCCCTTGTTAAGAATTTTCTTCAATTGCAACTTCATCTCTACCAACTCTAGAGTTCTCATCATGTATAGAGCCTTTGATGTTTATGTTGCCCCTGGTACCAACTCAATAGAAAATTCCACTTCCCTGTGAGGTAGTAAATCTAAATTATCTGTCTGAAGCACATCTTGAACTACTATAGAATTGGGTACCTTCTCAAGACATTGGTTTCCTCAACTTCCTTGCCTTTGTTACTATAAATATGAACTACAAATAACACATACACTTTCCTCTGACTGTGCTTTTCCTACATAGATGTCACCATTCTAATTGATGTTTCCTTCTTGTTTCCCAGCAATATTCTCTTCTTCTCATTATCATCCAAGAACTTAATAGCCTTTTCATAATAATCCACCTTGGCCCTATGGAGATAAAACCAATCCATACATATAAGCACACCATATGATCCCAACGACAGTACATTCAAATGCACTGATATAGTCATGCCATTCAACTCAAATGAACACGCTCTTACCCAATGATGAATTATTTTCTTTACACCTGTAGCCAATTTCACTAACCAAGATTCTGCATGCACTTATTTATCTAAAAAACACTTATTCACCAGGTTAGGATTAACATAAATATAATTAGATCCAAGGTAAATCAAAATATAAACAACTTGATCACAAATATTACCTTCCATATCGAGAATAGATGCTTGATGATTAACATGTGTGTGATATAATGTTGCATAAATCCGAGGAAGAAACTTAGGAAGACCCTTTCATTGAATTTAAATTTAAATTTCTTTGTCGGAACCTTGCATCCCCTGATCAACTCTCCCTCTAGTCTAGAGGGAGCTTTGCAATGCTCCTAAGCCTTCTCTATGCATGTGTTTCACAACAATGGTGCCACTCCAGCAACCACGTTTACCCCTTTTCATGAAAATATTTTTTTATTTATTTATTTTCTCTCCTATCAAAATTTGTTCGAGTTTCTCTTCCTTGATTGTTTGAGTGTCTTATGGTCTCTCAGAAGCCTGCATTTGGTTTTCTTTTGGTTTTTAGTGCCTTTGATAAGGATTTTTTTAGGTTTTCCTTTGTTCTTTTTATTAGGTCATCAGCAAAATGATTTGTTTTATCATCGAGTGCTTGAATTAATTGGTGTTTTAATCATTGTTATGGAAAGTTTGCTTTTATTAGTGATTAGATATGCATATTAGTTTTCATCATATTTGAAAATTAAGTGAAATCGAAAAGAAATATTTCTTTGCATTGGCATATAGGGTTTTGTGTGTGCATCAACATTGGAATAATTGCATTAAAAGGTAATTCCGCTTAGCATATTGTTTGTTGAATTTTGTATTTGTCTCTTTCCCCATTTATATAAATTTTCATTGAAAGTGAAATATTTCATTTCTTCATGCTAGCTTTCATTTTAGGGAATTCACAGGAAACTCATGGTGAGCCCTAAAAATGAAACTTAACTAAATATAAACATTAAAATATATTGAATCAACCTAAGGAGCATTTGTAACATTAATGAAAACATTTAGAGGTATAGGCTAGATATGTGTTACGATGTCAGTAAACGTAGGAGTTGTCATTGTTTGCTAGTGTTACATTTCGAGGGTGGTATATCATTCCTGATATGTAATTGTATCAAAATGTTATCCGCATACCTTTGGGTATATTAGATGGTGCTCCACGCATGATAATTACATGGGAGCACTCTCATCTAATGATTATGCATTAAACAACAATACTATGGACTTCACTTCCATGTACCGTCGAGTATATTTAAGAAGTCCACCATAAGTTGCTATCCTCTCCATAGGTAATCGAGTCAGTAACCTTGTATATTGTGATACACTGACCTCAACATTCAGGGAGGTTACCTGAACGTACATTAAGTCCTTGGTTCTTTGAGATGTATATTGCAGTTCATGGTTGCTTGGTAAACCTTTATGCCTATTTTTACCCATTTTTGTTTTATTTTTGTTGTTAATTCCTAAAATCAATTAATTTACCATAGAATAAAGTCCTCTTCTTGGAAAAAATCCTTAGTGGATCTTAGTTTGATACTAATGGAAACAGTTCTCGAGTCCATCATGGTAAGGAAACCCCTTTGACAAGAATCTTGGTCATTTTCCTTCTTTTGGAAATAGGTGCTCCTTATATGGAAACGTTGTCCCTTCCTGGATTTACCATTGGTTTTCCAGTTTGGTTGTTTTCGACCACTATGTTTTTGTGTTTCCAAACTACTCATCAACATATTTCTCCTCCACTTGAAAAATATCGACCTTAAGTCAATCTTAAATTTGACCCTTTTCCTTATTCACCTGTTGTTTATTCATCCCTTTCTTCCTCCTCGCCTAGTGAAACTCTCTATTCTAGTAATTAGGAAACTAAGAAGAAGAAGTAAAGGATGAATAAGAATAAGCAAAATAAGCAGGTGGCTAGCCAAGAAACAATTGCTACCCAAGAAACTAGTGTGGAAAAATATTCCAATCAACCCCACAAAATTAAGTTCCCTTGCAAGTTATGTAGGGGTGACCACCTTATTAGAGATTTTCCTAGTATTCCCAGGGTATTAGAAGTGTGGTCAATAGGCTCACATCAGCCTCTAGAAATCATACTGATGAAAAAACATATACTAGTGATAGTAAGGTCCATGGGAAGAATGGGAAAGTTATTTTTCCTTGTAATTTATTTGAATGGAATCATCCTATTCACCTTTTTCTTTATATGGATGAAGCCTAAAATTTTTTGGAAAATATTACAGCTTTTCAGCCTTATCTTTCGAGTGGTTACCAGAATATTTCTCCCAATCCTCCACTAGTTGATGAAGTGATTCATCAGAATCCATCTCTATTCAATCCCACTCTCTCTGAATGTGCATCCCATGAGTCCGTTCCCGACCAACCATTGGTTGAGAAAATGGTTGACTCACTTCCACCTTCATTTGATCATACCTTTCATGTAGAGAGTGAACTTCATACTGCTCAAGTTATTCTCGTTTCTTCAGGTTCGAATGAACGGGGGGGGGGGGGGGGCGGGGGGGAATCCTCCTGCTCTCACGATAGTGGAGGGAAATCCTCTCATTGTCAAGGAAATGGAGGGAAATCCTCATGTTCCCAAGGTACAGGGAAGTAGTTTTCTCATTCACATAGCACAAGGGTGTAGTTATACCTTTTCCACAACATCCCCTCAGGGTAGTTTGGTCACTTCCTTTGATTGGAGTTGACTGGCAGGATATCGTCTTCCTCCTTATGTTCCCTTGCAGGTCACAGTACATGAGTATAATATGTCTGTACCTGGAACAATCATAGATGAAGGATATTATGTTAGTATTCTATCCTCAACTACTTGGAAATATTTCATTTCTCCTAAACTTGTGCTTGTTACCTAGAATCTATTGGATTTTAACAATGGAACCAATCAACCCTTAGTGATCCTTCCTTAGTTTCCTATTAATTTGGGAGGAAATATTGTCTATGTCGATGTGATGGTAGTCCAAGGCCCTTTGGATTTTAATTTACTCCTTGGGGATGAATATGTTTATGTCATGGGAACTCTTGTCTCTTCACTCTTTCGTGTGATGTGTTTCTCGCATGAAGGAAGAATCATGACCATTAACCAAATTTCATTCATTGGTCCTAATTTGACTGCCATTCAAACAAATTCTCTAAATGGTCCTTATATGTAAGTGGTATCCCTCCCAACACATATTAATTATGTGGAAATTTTTTCCATGCCCATGTGTTATGATGATCTAGTAGGTGACGTAGTGCATCATTTAATTGGGGTATTAGAGTCTGATCTTTCCAGTGTATCCTTTGATACCTTCCAGAGTGTTGCTCTCCCATTTGATGAAAACATCTTGGAATCCATGGCCTTTTAGGGGCCATGTTAAGGTCAGAGAATAGTTATTTTTATTGTTTCAATTTCATTAAAAAATGAAACAAGGTTGGAGAAATGTTCCATTTCTTTTGTCAAACTCATTAAAAAATGAAACAAGGTCTGGAGAAAAGTTCCTTTTCTTGTTTCAAGCTCCTTAAAAAATGAAACAAGGTCCCCTGAGTAGAGTTCATTTTCTTGTGTAAAGCTCATTAAAAAATGAAACATGGTCTCATGAGTAGAGTTTATTTTCCTATGTTGAGCTCATTAAAAAATGAAACAAATATCCCTCCAATTCAAGTCTTCGATTAGATCTCGTAAATTCCCAGTTGAGTCTTTCACTTGATCTCGTAAATTAACCTTCATTCCATCCACACGTTAGTAACTAGTAGTCTACTTAGGTAAATGAAATGAAGGTTGGGGGGCATGTACCTCAAATTGAGTCATTATGTTGGGTGCATACACAATTATTTCAACCATTGTTTTTCTCATGTTTCAAGATTGTGTAAAAATGAAACCCCTTTCAAGCATAATTTCCTACGTTTCAAGATTGTGTAAAAAATTAAACCATTATCATCCTTTCACTCGTGATTTCCATATTTTTTAACATGTTTCTTCTAGATGAGCCTTTGTTTTCTCATTATATCGTCACCACAAGCTTGGCATACACTTTCACTTTCTTTATTTTTACCCTTTCTTGAGGAACAACTACGATGAGTGGTCGTATTAGCCAACCTCTTTACCTTTTATTTTTTCAAGAGAAATTCCAACATCACGAGAACCAGTTGCTACGCTTTATACCATTCGTTCCTCCAAGAGGAGTTATCTTTCAGCTCTTTTCAGACTCCCAAAATATGTAAATATTGCCAAGAAATTGTCTTTTCGAACTCGTTAAAGTAAATGAAAATACGTCTACTCAGTATAAGTTTAACCCTTTTCTGAACTGACATAGACTATCTATGAAAAAAGAATACCTTAGTCAACCATGGCTAAAAGGTTCTCTTGGGTATATTTTTTTGCCTTTTCTGACTCAAGGGACTATCTATGAAAAGGAACCTTTGGAGTTTTCTTTTCAACTCTTAATTAAAACTCTGTAAACATGAAAAATATGTTGAGTTATACCTTGAATGCACTTGTAAAAACATCAAACAATGATGGACTCATCGATCATGATAGGACCAAACCCATTATTCTCAAGGTTCATTAAACATACTTGGAGGGATTCATCTGAAGGATGAACTTACAAATCAAGCATATGTTATCCTCCTCAAGCTTGTTAAAAAAAATAAAGAGTTACTAACCAGTTGGTTGAGGAAATTGGGAAAATAGGGTACTCCACTTGTTAATGTTAGCGAGTATCACTTGAACATGACACTCTTGCACTTAATACTTGTGGTTTTTGGGTTGGGAAATTTTCTTGTCTTTGGCTCATCATACCTTTTCAAAGCATCCATTTAAGGTTTTGGTTCAATGCTACCAAATCCATTCAATGTCGTTGATATGTTCAAAACAAGTCATTGAGTCAATATTTTCACAATATTGTTAATCCTTCATTCCATGTTTGTTGTTCTTGATCTAGCTTTGTATCTGTTGCACTGAAAATTGTCATCTTGGAATTATGCTATTTGTATGAGCTCATTATCACTCATAATTCCTCCTTTTCAAGTCTAAAATATCATTTCCTCATGTCAAGCCTTGAAAATAATAGAAAAGTTCTTAAAAATATCCTTAACTCTGGTATCGCACTTTCTCTTTGTCTTGCCTACGGTCCCGCACCTAATGTTCATGACTTCTGCGTCGCTGAACGCACTTTCTCTATGTTATGGGTGTGGACCCCTGTAAAATATTAAAAAGGCGCAAGTAAACTCAAAAAGCTCACTTTCAGTAAATTCTAGAATCTTGCAGTGGCAGAACCGCTTTTTTGAAGTTCATGTATCCCTTACCTTAAGGAGCTAACCCCTTGATGTGAGGAGCTTATCCTTTGAAGGAGGATTCTATCCCTTCATAGTTGGAACTAAAACCTCCTCTTTTGCACTATAAAAAGAGGCATTGGGTAGCCTCAAAGGAGTTAAAAGCTTTAGAATTATTTGAGGTTAAGTGATGTTGGGATTCAGACTCATTTAACTGAGATTTTTGTGAGGAGAGATCACATACCTCTATCTATCTCGATTGGAAGAGTACAAGGCTTGTTAGAGTAGAGGAGATTCCTGCTTCGGACCTTAGGAAGGCCTGTTCAACATCAAGGCTAAGGTTGTAAGGTTTCCCTTCTTTCAAAGTTAATACAAATGAATTCATTTTTCTCAATAAGTTGTTAATTAACTGTTTATTTCATGGATTCCTTGATCACCATGATAGGCATGATTTATAATATTTACTATACAGGTGCTATTTAATGTTTTCTTGTTTTTGACTGCAGGTTTATAAAGATAAATCCTTCAAGTGACCGAGGGACGACAACTTCGAACAAGCATTGGATCTACGGTAAGACTTTAACACCTTTATAGTATTCTTTTGCAAATCACATATGTCTAGAGAAAGATAGGTTTATTTGGTTGTTTGTTACTAGATTACTTTTTGGTACTAGGGAGATCGATCTTGTCCACAAGATTTATTTATCCGCTCAACAAATTGGCAGCTCCGCTAGGGAAGGATTCTTTTTTTTTTGGTTTTCCTTTATTTTGATTTGAGAAAAGATTTTCTGTTTTTTGATTGATGGATATTTTCCTGGGTAGATTAGGTTTTCTTTTATTTTGAAAATTTTGAAATATTTTATGTTTTTCTTGAACTTTTCTGGGGACCGCACTTTGTTCTTTTGCATAGTGCGGGTAGTTTCACACTTTCCTTAAGTAACTAGTGCGGGACTGCACCTGTTACTTCTGGGAGCCTGCGGACCCTGTTAAAATTTTTGGAAAACTCCAGATTTATTTTTCCAGTTTATCTTTATTTTATTTAGGGTTTCTAGTATCTGCCCAAATTGGTATTTTTTCTATCCAAAGCCTCTTGTGAGTGAGTTCCAATAGTATTTGTGTTTTTGATTATTTTCTAGAAGTTTTGCATATTTGGATTGCTTTTCACTTGGTATCTATAGTGACTCAAAGATTGGAAGCTTTAAATACCTCAGATTACATTGGTCTTTTTGTCTTCTTGATGAGTCTGATTTGGTTGTGAAATTAATCCTTTCTTGAGAAATAGATCTAGTTGTTTCTTTGCAAATATTTGAAAAAACTTTGTTATAAGTTTTGAATTTCATTTTTATAAAAGGAAACATATCTGGATGTTTTTTGATTTGTTTGTTATTCTGGACAAATAAATCCTTAGTTTAGTGAACAACTAAGTAAAACATTCTTCAAAATAATTAAAGCTTTTATTCAATTAGATTTCTAAAGTTTGTAGATCTCAAAATTAGTTTTTGTAGTTTTAGTTGCTTTAAAATTTGTAGATCTCTTTTGAAGGAAAATTGTTTTTTGTAGTTTCAACTTTTTAAAGTTAAAGGGATTTATTGTGAGCATTGATTATTTGTCTCGTTTTGAGTTCTTATTGAAAAGAGAAAAATATTTTCTTCGATTTATTCTTTATGTTCAAAGAAAGAATTGTCTCTTAAAAAGAATTGCATTCTTGAACTCTTTCTTTAGCTAGAATTTCATTGAAAGAAAACGAATTGATTATCATTTTTAGGCGCATTTTTAGTGTTTTTGGAAGTCGAGTCTTCACACCATCAAAGTTTAATTTCCATACCTATTGACTTAAAAAACAACCCATAAAAACAACGCTTAATTAAAATTCATCTAGTAATCTTTTTATTTCTAGGGCTCTTATCACCAATATAGCTTAGGCTAGTATCTTGGAGTAGGGAGTAATTAACTCTCCAAGATAGTAATAAAAAACAAGTAGATAAATATTGCGGTAGGAAATAAATCCAATTGTAATTGGTACAATCTGGGAAGCTTCTCTTAAAGGAGTTAATCACGATATCATGTCTGAACCTTTGAGACAATCAATTTTGTTTCATTGGGTAAGATAGAAGATCTACGCGCATTACAAACGGTAAACCTCGGATTAACCATTGTCAAGGAGCCTGAGGTCACTTGTCAGTAAACCTCAGATTATCCATGTTGAGGAGCCTTCAAGGGGATTGAGCTTTGTTACTCTGCCCTTGCGCATGGAATCAGATCATAGACTATTCCCCCAGTTGTATTTGTTATTGTTGGTAACCTTAGTGTCCATAAGCTTAAGATTATTTCCTAAGGTGGCGGTGAAGGAAAGATCTCACTGTACCTGGAGCAGACGTCGACTAGACTCACTTGGACTCTCTGGGGGGTTCTCTTCACATGAGATGGTTTTGTGAAGAAACTTGTGCCAGTCTATTTCATTAAACAGGTTGTCAGGGTAACTGTTCCAACCGCCCTTTCTATATTAAATTTCTACTAAGTTGGATTTCATCACCAACTAGTGTTTTTAGTACGGAAAGTTATTGTTTGTGTGTGGTTTGAACTCTTAGATTTTTAGGCGTGTGATTCAGATGTTTGTTTCTTTAGATACTTTAGGTTTTTTTATTGAGATTTTATTTGTTTGCGTGTGATTGGTTAATATTTAATCGTGGCAGAATTACCGAGACAGTCCTGGAGACTTCAGGGGAAGCCCCCTGAATACACACCAAGTCAGCTTGAAGGGCTGCGTGCTCTAGTATCATCTAGTAGCGGTAGAATTAGATCAACAGAAATTGGAAGTTCATCTATAGTTGTTCATCTTGATCATCAAATACCCACGACAGAACACATTCAAGAACCGATTTCAGTTTCCGAAGTTACTGGGAGTATTTCTCCTTCTAGTGAACTAGCTGACAAACCTAAAATTTCTAAACCTGAAACTGAACATTCTGTTTTGGAAACATCCTCAGGATTTATTACACCAACTTCTAGTGATCTTGGTTCACCTAGGGTAACAAATATTGTTACTGAAGATCTTCCATCTGGCCTTATTTCTATTGAAGAACTTGCTAGTGCAGATGAAGAGATATCTCTTCCCGAATCCTCTCAGTATTTAAATCTTAGGGAGTGTGAATCCATTTTCTATAGCCCTATTCGGAGTGACGCTTGGTATCTATCTTTGACGAACTTTTTAGAAAACTCGGGTCTTTCTTTTTCTCCACCTCGAATTACATTTCATCCTACGCCCAGAGGTTACTATCCTTCATCTATCATGGTAGGAGAGTCATCGATGTTTTCACAAACACCGGAAGCATTTTTACACGGTGGTCCTTCTATTCCTTTGGGGTATCAGGCTCTTTCTGGTACTTTCTCAGGAGCAGCTCCTCGACTGATTGAACAAGTATTAGCATCTGGTCTTAATGGAATTAAAACCGAAACGTCGAATGCAAAGCAAATCTTTATGAAGTTTGGTAATATTCGGAATCCTCAACCTAAAGGTAGTCAGTTACTGCCTGGGGGAGAATTTCAGGGAAATGAGTTACCGCTTGGGGGGAAACCTCAGGGTAGTCAATTACTGCCTGGGGGGAAACCTCAGGGAGGTCAGTTACCACCTGGGGGGCAAGCTCAAGGTAACTTTTTCCCAGAACAAACTGTGGCACAATGTTATTTTGGAGAACAGCCTCAAGGACAGTACATACCTCAAGGTTATCAACCTTCAGGACAGTACATACCCCAAGGTCAACCCCAAACTCAGTATGTTCCTCAAGGTCCTTATCGACCCCAGATTCAGTATGCGCCTCAGGGTTATCAACCTCAAGGTCAGTACCCAACTCAAGGTTTCCAACCACCTTCTGGTCAATCATTTGTACAAGGAGCCAGCAATTTACCACTTACTTATCAACCCTACGTTCAACCAGGCTATGGTCATTATGTTTAACCTTCTACGGGACAATACCAAGGAATAAACATGGTGTGGGATCCGTCCCAAATTTGACAGACTATGCAACCTAATTTGTATTTGTCTACTCAACCTGGACAACCTTTGGTTTCTGGCCCAACCCAGCAACCTATCCAACCTACTATTCAAACCCCTGCACCTAGTTCTGTTCAGCAGTCTAGGCCTAGTACACCTCAGACTCCGCCTCAAACTACTGCAACTACTGCAACATCTATTCAACCTATAACACCTATCTCTGGAGTATCTGTAGCTCCTTCTATCCTTGTATATGTGCAAATCCCTCAAGTCTCTGTACCCCAGTCAGGACCTTCAATTCAGACTTCGGTCTAGATACCTACGGGACAAGCTGGTACAAGTACGATTGTCACAAGTCAACCGCAATTCATGTATCAACCATACCAGGGACAATATAAATTCGGTCCCATTTCACAAAACCCAGTTTATCAGTATCAACCATACCCTGGCTATACTTATCAACAGCCTCAACAACCATAGTTTGGTTCGGTTAATCCTGGTTTCCTGAGGGGTTATACCATTCTTAATGCAAATCCGATTCCCAGCTATCCTGGGTATCCTCCTCTCGGAACTGCTCTTGTTACTAAAGGTTTCCGCGACCCTAATCGTCAGTTACCATTTATTGCAACTTTGGATTTACCTGATTTGACACGTCTTATGAATGATCCAATTTTCTATCATCTGTATTGGCCGCCAATGCCGCATAAGTTGCCCAGTGATATACTGAAATTCAAGGGCAAGTCAGGAGAGGATCCTTCAAATCACGTTATGAATTATCACCTCTGGTGTGCATCCAATTCGATAATTGATGATTCAATTCGCTTACGTCTTTTTCAACGAACTCTTATTGGTCTTGCTGCCAAATGGTACATTGAGTTACCATGAGGCTCTTTTAATAATTTTAGTCAGTTAGAAACTGCCTTCTTAACTCATTTTCAGTTGCCTGTTAGATACGAAAATGGCACAGAACTATTGACTTCTCTAAAGCAATCCACATCCACATATATTTCTGATCATATTCACAAATGGCGACGTAGAAGACGTTGGGTGAAAGTTTACATTCCGGATCAAATTTTGGCGGAATGGTTTGTTAAATCATTATTACCCAAAATCACTGAAGATGTAGATAAGGCCGGAGTTTTTACTGAGGAAAAAGTCATTTCTCAAGCTTAGTACCTTGACCTCGTCTATACGTAGTCAGGTACTTTACATGAAAAAATCCCTGATCTTCCAAAACAAGGTCAAATAACTACAGCTCCTTCAGTGTCTCATGCCACTGATGGTATGATTGTTACAGTTAATACTAAAAGCAATAAGAAATCTTCGAAGAATTCTTCTCCTATAATAACTTTACCTGATTCCCCGAAAGGAGAGTCTTCTGCTAAAATTTCTGCCGACATTCATGTCGTAGAGACATCTATGGCCAAATCTAAATCTGGTGGTAAATAGAAGGGGAAGAATAAAAACAAAAATAATTCAAAAGATAAAACTGATAAAAATGAATCTAATGACGAAAAATGAAAGCCTCGCTTTCCTTGTTTCATTTGCGACGAGGATCATTTTACTAAAGAATGCCCACATCGAGCAGAGGTTTTGAAATTCATTAAAGGTTCATAACAACCTACTGTATTGAAGGATTCTTTTCCCACTCAAGATAGTAAGATGGTTGGTTCTACCTCAAATTCCTCAGAAGAACCTATTCTAGTGATGTATCATGTCATGATTGTGATGCAATCGCAAGATTATGGTAGTAAGAATCCTGTTGATGGTAAAGAAGCAGAATCTTCTAGTGCAAACACATCAACAACACCTCCTCCTGTTTCTGATCTGCTACAGATCGAGAAACCCAATCCAGAATTAGTAATCAAACTGCCTGCTAAAGGTGTTCTTCATAAATCAGCTTTCAATCCACATGCGAGAGCTACTCAGAATTACAACATTGTTGAGGACTTAGCTATTTCCCCTTCAGCAATGTCAGCTTTGGAAGTGCTGCAATCGTGCCCAGCATAGTGTAAATTACTTTTTTCTGCTATAGGAGCTGTCGATATTTAGGACTCGAACCTAATAATTTTCTATTTAGAGAATAGTACACCTCGCCTACCTCATCAAATGGATTTCCAGATTCCAGTATTAGTAAAAAACAAACCAATATTTTGGACTGTGATTGATGAGGGCGCTTCAACGTGTATTATGTTGATCGAGTGTTGGAAATCGCTTGGTTCTCCTACACTCAATCAGTCTCCAACAATTCTAAAGGCTTTTGATGGCTGAGGTTTCCATCCTTTCGGTATTTTTCAGGATTTATCTATAGGGATCGAAGGAAAAACCGTAAATCTAGATGTGGAAGTGGTTGATGCCCCTCTAGATTACAACCTTCTTCTGGGTTGTATTTGGTCTTATGTTATGAATGCTATTGTTTCTTTGGTCTTTCATCTTATCAAGTTTCCACATCAAGGAAAGATTGTTACAATAGATCAGTTAACTTATTTCTCCTCCAATCCAGCCTCTACAAAAACAATCCAGCACGTCGGTAAAAAAACTATCCCTTACAAGGATGTTGGAGTCGGTTTGATTAAATATTCTGGTTTACTAGGAAATTTTTCCTTTCCTCCTCCTAACGTATCACCTTCTATCGCAACTATTCATATGATTTCATCGAATATTATTATGTTTGATGATCCTTGGATCGTACCTTCTGACTCCGAGTTAGATTCATTTGATGGCACGATGCCTTTGAGTCCATTTGAAATTGCATATCAGGCTGTACAGTTTCTTTCCGATCCTTTTTCAATCGAAACTGATCCAATGAATGGGATCCATGAAGAATCACTTTCTATATCTAGCTCAGCCACAACGACATTTCCCGATCTTGTTCATACTGATGAGCAAATTCGTGAACTTTTGTCTGTTGAGGATTTACCATGGGAAGATCTACATAACCGATCTTCATTTTTACCTGAGCTGGGTCATTTTGAAAATAATTGCACTTCTATTTTTACTGTTGAATATGTCAAAGAACAGCAGAATCCATTGCAAAATCCTGATTTCGAGTTAAATTTGGAAAATATCTCCTGAATGATTCCTATTGACATTTTAGTTAAGCCAGGAATAATTGAAAAAATTCATATAGGTGCTTGCTGTACGGACGATGAAATCCAAACTTATAAAGCCCTATTTCAAGAATTTCGTGACGTGTTTGCTTTGTCATATGAAGAAATGCCAGGGATTGATCCGTCTATCGTTGTACATGAAATCAAGACTTACCCGAATGCCAAACCTGTCCGTCAACGTTTACGTCAAATACATCCGAGAAAAGCTGCTGCTATCAAAACCGAAGTTGAGAAATTACTTTGTGCAGGTTTCATTTATCCAATTCATTTAATTGATTGGGTATCAAATATTGTTCCTGTTAAAAAAAAACAAGGAAACATAAGAGTATGTATCGACTATAGGGATATTAATCGAGCTTGTCCTAAAGACAATTATCCAACCCCCTATATCGATCAAATTATCGATGATTGTGCCGGTAGTGAAATGTTTTCCTTTATGGATGGTTTTTCTAGTTACAATAAAATAAACATACTCCCTGCTGATCAGAAAAAAACAACTTTCATTTGTCCATGGGGGACATTTGCTTATTGCAAACTACCCTTTGGATTGAAGAATGCTGGGGCAACTTTTCAAAGGGCTATGTCTTACACATTTCATGACATTAAGCACATTGTGCAGCCTTATCTCGATGATTTACCTACCCATTCATCGCATAGGGCCAAGAAATATTTATGAGATGTAGACATTATCGGATTCGGCTGAATCCACACAAATGTGTTTTTTGTGTAGAATCGGGTCGCTTACTGGGATTTATTGTTTCAAAAGAAGGCATTCGCGTTGATTTGTTGAAGGTTGAAGCTATTTTCAATATACCTCCTCCTTCGACTCTGCGCCAACTCGAAATTTTGCAGGGGAAAGAAAAATTTTTACGTCGGTTCATTCCTAACTACGTTGAGTTAACAAAGGGTTTTAGCAGGTTGTTAAAACAAAATGTTCCATTCTTTTGGGATGAGATCGCTAATCTATCTTTTGATGCACTTAAACACGCGTTGACCCATGCACCGTTACTGCATCCTCCCAATTACAACCAGGACTATTTTTTGTACCTCGCCGCCTCTCATTCCACCAATGGGATGGTTTTAGTTTAGGAAGATGAATTAAACAATGAACATGTGATTTATTATCTTAGTTGGAATCTGCATCCGACTGAGATCAAATACACACATGTGAAGAAATTGGCCTTGGTAGCTGTTCAAGTTGTCCAAAGATTTTGACACTACATATTATTACACAAAACCACAGTAATTTATGATTGTAACCCTATGATGTACATCTTGACCAAACAATTGCTAGGGGGAAAGTATTCCAAATGGATAGTTATCCTACAAGAATTTGACTTGGAATTTGAAAAATCCAAGGCAAAGAAATCTTTGGTTTTTGCTGAACTGATGTGTGATATCCCCTCTACTGATACTGAAAATATGGCGGAACAACCCATTGCAGATGAATCCTTGTTTCTTATCAGTACTCTTGATCCTTGGTATGGAGATATTATTGTTATCTCCAAACCCAATATTTTCGGCCTGAAATCTCACGATCTCAGCGACAGACAATACGTTTCCAATCCCAACAATACAATATTATTGGTGATACACTCTATCGTCGTGGAGCGGATTCTGTTTTCCGACGTTGTCTTATTCATGAAGATGCTAAGAAGGTTCTAAATGACTGCCATTTTGGAGCATGTGGCAGTCATATGTTTGGGTATGCCACATCCCAAAAGATATTGTGTGCTGGTTATTTCTGGTCGACGTTATTCAAAGATTGTATCTATGCAGTCCAGAAATGCCACAATTGTCAGGTCTTTGATCGTAAAATGCATGCACCACCCGCTCCTCTTCACCTTATAATTGCTGTCGGTCCTTTCGCAAAATGGGTTATTGAATTTATTACATGTAACCCTCACTCAGCCGGGGGGCATGCGTATATTATCCTAGCAGTAGATTATTTTACTAAATGGGCCGAGGTGATGCCTACATTTTCGGACGACAGCAAGACTGCTGCAAATTTCGTGTTCAATCATATAATTTCTAGATTCGGTGTTCCTCAAGCCATTATTACAGATCATGGAAGTCATTTTCGAAATATCATGATGAATTAACTGACAGATCAACTTGGCCTGTGATACGATAGTTCTACTCCATATTATCCGTAGGCTAATGGTCTAGTTGAAGCTATCAATAAAGTTTTAGTCACTATGATTAAACTAATTATTGGTATTCATAAGTTGAATTGGCATTCCATGTTATTTTCAGCACTTTGGGCATATCGGACCTCAGTAAAAAACATCAACTGGTTTCACTCCCTTTCAACTAGTTTACGGTTTGGAAGCTATGTTTCCTATTGAATGCGAAATTATGTCATTGAAATTAGCCATAGAATTACTCCCAGCTACGTCTGAAGAGGAGAAACGTTTTTTGTACTTGGCTCAGCTAGATGAGAATCGACGAAATGCTGCATTAGCAAACGAGGCTCATGTCAAACGAATAAAGGCTCAGTACGATAGAAATGTTACCCCTCGTAATTTTTCAGAAGGAGACCTAGTCTTAGTGTACGATCAAGCCAACGATAAGCTAGGGGCTAGAAAATTTGTGCCCATGTGGCATGGTCCTTTCATTGTTAAGCAGACGCTGGCAAAAGGGGCCTATGAGCTGATAGATTTCGACGGTGTCCCTTTAGATAAACCTAGAAATGGGCTTTATCTGAAGAGATATTATGCTTAAATTTGGTGTGGAGATTTTTTATTAGATTAGATTTCTTTACTACTGTTGTGTCTTAGATTAGAAAAGCATGCCTAGTTTAGAGTGTGTTTTTATCACTATTCTTGCTTATCTGAGTTTTACTCTTGATATTGCAGATTTCGACATCTCTTCAAACCTACATTGGTTTTGCTGATGGTGCTTGTCATAGTACACGGAACATTTCTTCTGCAGCTTGGGTTATCTATTCACCCTCTGACGAGTTAGTATCCATGCATGGGGTAAGCCTTGGTGAAACAACGAATAACATTTCAGAATATAGTGCAGTGATTGAGTTATTATCTGAATCCATATCGTTTGGAATTTGGAGTTTGATTGTTAGGTTGGATTCTGAACTTGCTGTATTACAACTTAATAGGGTTTATGCCATTAGAAATCCAGTGTTATTATGGTTATTTTTAAGAGTTCATCTCTTGGAACGTGAATTTGATTACATTGAATATCATCATATTCCAAGAAATTTAAATACATTAGCAGATTCAGTTTTTTCTAGTATGATAAATCGACATTTGCAATAATCAAAACAGTAAATTAAACAACATTCAATAACGTGTACATAGATAGCCGGTAATAGTGATATATCATAGCATAGAAGTTTGTTTCAAAAATATACATCATCTTCGATCATAGGTTGAAAACACCTTATGATCGGCAAAAATGATATACAAAAGGTCAAAAATATGAGTCTACAATACGATCATCCTATCATTGATGATGATGACGATAAGAGACCACTGCCCGGGCCACCCTACATAGGAACTTCCTAAAATGTCCTGGGACACCAATCACATATCTCTGTAATATGAACGAAATATCATCTATGTCGGTCTCTGGAATGTCTAGAATCAGGCGCTCTAGGTGATGCTCTAAATTAGACAGGATATCTGTTGGTTGGCCCTCTAGGGCTGGTGCTGCGGCAGCTGGATGCCTCCTATCATAATGCTGGAGATGGGCTGGTTGCTGTGGACCCACATCTGCATTTAAAACTTTTGATTATTAGTTTTGAGACGATTAAAATACAAAAAAAAAATTAGAACTTAGAAATTTTTGAAAAATGATTTTTTACCTGATTCATCCCACTGTTCCCCTGTTAGGAGAGCCGTCTCTCGGTCGTTGCAGAAATATATCCCGGCGTATGGAAAGTCCTATATTACAAAAATTTGGCATTCCATCCAACGAAAATATGTAGAAGGAAATTGAACAACCTCGACTCCCTCAGCAGCATGACGAGCCATCAATGCAACCCAACGAACCATCCTAGGTTCTCGAGGTCGACTAGCATCAAAAGGAATGTTCTGTGGAGCTAACATGGGGATCCTCTCTAGAGAAAAGGTGACTACAATGGATCCATATCCAAATTTTTTTAGCTTTCCATTCTCTGCTCTGGTTATTTGGCCTTTTACATTGGCCAACACAGCTTCACACCAGTTGAAAATGGTGCCTCAAAAATAGTCTACAGCAATGCGCATCTGGGAACCAGTAGCCACATGCAACACTATGCTCCCACAAAGTCTAGTGATAGTAAATGCAATAACTTTAAGCTCGAGATGGATGATAGTTTTTATGTCAATCCATTTGTCCCGGGGGTCTGCCTGATCATTACAAAACTCTAGTCAAAGACTAGCGACAGACTGGCCACCTGGCTTAGTCCCAAACAGAGAAATTTGTTCTCCCCTCTTGGACAAACCAGTCAAAAAATAGACATCCTCCAGCTCAATTTCGAGCCAGTGGAAACCAATAATGAAACACTGGTCCTGTACATTCCATTTGTCTACTAGCCACGTCAGGAGGTCTACTTGTGCCCTCATGCCCTGAATGGCCCAGAATTTATACAAAATGCATGCTCTTAATGCCTACATTGTAGGCAAATGAAGCATTGCAGCGTCATCTACGTCTTCATGCTCACTTTCTCTCCAAATTAGCATCTTGTATATCCTACAATGCATAAAAAGATATATTAGAACAATCTAGTTTAAATTTTTTTGGGCGGAATTAAAGAAATTTAAGTTTAAAATTTAATTGCGCGGTGTCGGCACTCTGTTCTCATACACAATGCGTAGGAACGCACGGGAATTGTGAGACAAGTGCGGACCCACGACTTTTTTCTATGTAGAAAAAAGTTGGGGTCCGCAGGGCCCGCGTGTTGCACCTGCAGACTCCCGCGGGCAATTTTTTGAACCTATTTTTCCCTTAAAAACTAAATCTAAAGCCTAAAAATGAAATGTAAATGGATGAAATGCAAGATAAGGAGTTCGTGGATTAACTGGAGCTGACAGTTCTCGATTTCACCGGACGCATTTTCCATAAACTTCACAGGAACTGTTTTACCCAAAAGCTCTTACTTTTCACTATGAACTTAAATAGTAAAAATGAAGTTAGAAAAGTCCTTTTTATAAGTTTTTTCGAGTAAATGAATTTTAATTTGTTTATTTTTCACTTTAAAAAGGTTATTTTTGAAAACATTTTTATTTATCTTAAACAGGTATGTGTAATGTTTCAAGTTTTTGTGCAGAAATAGGATTTTTCAGGAAAATTTATCGTTTTTCAACAAAGAGCATACTTTTATCACTTTTTCGGACTCTTTCAAAAATTTACAAAAAAGCGAAAACTTGGAGTCCTCTTTTAAGCTCTTTTCATACTCTCGAAAATTGAAAAGATTTTCGAGCACTTGATTTTTTGAACTCGTTAAAATAAATGAATGATCGTCCCTTTAGTATAAGTTTACCCCTTTTACGGACTGAAATGGACTATTTATGAAAAAGGTATACGTTGACTAATTACGGTCAATAGAGTTCTCTCCCACATTATTTTATCCTTTTTTGGGCTCGAGAGACTAAATTTATGAAAAAGTACACTCATGGAGTTTTCTTAATTTTTTCTTCTGACTCCTTAAAATTGAAAAACACAGAGTTTCTCCTATATTGGACTCGTTAAAATTTAAAAATAAAGGATCTATTCAATTTCAAAACAGGAACGAACCAGTCCTTCTTATGGTTTGAATCTTAAACTAAGTTGGACTCATCCGAAGGATGAGCTTATAAACAAGCAAATGTTATCCTCCTCAAGCTTGTCAAAAATAAAGAGGTACTTGCCAGAAATGGTGGGGGAAAAGAGAGAAAAATGAACCTGTTTGTTGTATTTTGATTTTTCAAAAAGCCGTTAACCACTCTTGAACACGATACTTTTTTTCACCTGGGTTGGGAAATCCTTTATCTAATAGTTAATCAAACCATATTGAAAGTCTTTAGCCAATTTCTGGGTATTAGCTTTGGGTCAATTTTCACCAGACCATCTGCAGTGTTGTTATGTGTTCAAGAGGACAGTTCAAACAAACCATTCATTTGCAAAATATCTGTCTTCCATTTTGACCATCCCTAAGTCAGTCCTTGCTGATATATTTCTTCAAAACTTTATCTATGATTTCGTGTTGTGGGCTTGCCTACGAAAGATCACTTCCTATCGACGACAACTCATTATCTAGGAAAATGATCTAGAAATTGTCATTACCTTGAAATCTACATGCCTCAATGGCAGGTTTCTCGCCTTCGACGACAGGTTGCATCATTGACCTTCGATTGAATGATTCCATGACATGTTCGATTTCAGCTCATTCATTCACATCTCATGGATTGTACTGAGTAATTTGAGGGCCATTGACATTACTGGTGGTTACTCTCACACTTGTTAATAGTTTACATCATTGAAAATAATCAAGTGGTTTCTACCATGTTCGACTTCCACACATTCATTCACATGGATAGAATCATACTAGTTCGAGAAGTGGAAATCAAGACCCTGGATCTAGTTTCTACCATCCAGGCTGCGAGGAATTTTTCTATCATTTATACAGTGGAATATTCATAAACATATGGCTGCGTCCATACTGTGTCTACATATGTCTATACTGTTGATATATTGAAAATCATTCCTGTATCAGAACATTTTAAATCAGTTTTAGTTAGTTTTGATCTGAGTATGGGAATGCCTACCTTAGCGATGATATGTCTACATATATATATTTTTCATTGAATTTTTTTACAGGTTCCGACTGGGGTGTCCACAGGATGATCCTTGAAATGATAAAGTATTGCACTCTTCATATATGACAGACTTTAGCTTCATCTATTCCAGACTTTGCACTTTAGGGGGCAATCTATTGCACTGAAAATTGTCATCTTGACATTCTACTATTTTTATGAGCTCATCATCACTCATGCTTCCTCCTTTACAAGTCTAACATATCATTTCCTCATGTCAAGCCTTGAAAATAAGAGAAAAGTTCTTAAAAATCTCCTTAACTCTGGTATCGCACTTTCTTTTTGTCTTGCCTATGGTTCTACACCTAATGTTCATGAATTCTCCGTACCTGAACACACTTTCGCTATGTTATGGGTGTGGACCCCTATAAAAGATTAAAAAGCGCAATTAAACTCAAAAATCTCACTTTCAGTAAATTCTAGAAGCCTCTAGAAAGAATCTTGCGGTGGTAGAACCACTCTTTTGAAGTTCATGTATCCCTTTCCATAAGGAGCTAACCCCTTGATGTGAGGAGCTTATCCCTTTGAAGGAGGATTCTATCCCTTCATAGTTGGAACTGAAACCTCCTCTTTTGTACTATAAAAAGAGGCATTGGGTAGCCTCAAAGGAGTTAAAAGCTTTAGAATTATTTGAGGTTAAGTGATGTTGGGATTCAGACTCATTTAACTGAGATTTTTGTGAGGAGAGATCACATACCTCTATCTGTCTCTATTGGAAGAGTGCAAGGCTTGTCAGAGTATAGGAGATTCCTGCTTCGGACCCCAAGAAGGCCTGTTCAACATCAAGGCTAAGGTTGTAAGGTTTTCCTTCTTTCAAAGTTAATACAAATGAATTTATTTTTCTCAATAAGCTGTTAATTAACTGTTTATTTCATGGATTCCTTGATAACCATGATAGGCATGATTTATAATATTTACTATACAGGTGCTATTTAATGTTTGCTTGTTTGTGACTGGAGGTTTATAAAGATAAATCCTTCAAGTGACCGAGGGACGGAAACTTCGAACAAGCATTGGATCTATGGTAAAAATTTAACACCTTTATAGTATTCTTTTGCAAATCGCAAATGTCTAGAGAAAGATAGGTTTATTTGGTTGTTTTGTTGGTACTAGGGAGCTCGATCTTGTCCACAAGATTGATTTATCCGCTCAACAGTATCAACAAAATTCTATCTCAAATCATGATTATTGTTTTGTGTTGTTGATGGGGGATACATAAAGGCCCTACTGTGATAGGTCACTTCTTGTCGAGATTAGTTCATTATCCAGGAAGTTGACCTAGAAACATCCTCCCGGTACCTTGGTGCTTACATACATCAATGGCAAGTTTCATCACTCTCGGCGATAGGTTTACATCATTGGACTTCAATCGATAAATTCTATGTGGTACTTGACTTCAACCCACTCATTCATACCATATGTACTGTACTATGGTACCTTGAGATCCATTAACATCATCATTGGTTTCTCTAGCGCCTATTAATGACTTATATCATTAGCTGATAATTAGAAGGTTTCTACCATGTTCGAATCCAGCTCATTGATTCACATGGTTAGAATCGTACATTTGATAGTTGTGTGAACGAGGTAGCAGAACCTGGATCTAGTTTCATCCATCCAAGCTAAAATTTCAAGATTAATACAAGATCAGAAAATATGACGGCTGTGATCATACAATCAATCATCCAGTCATGTGTCCACAATTTGTCATCAATGGATGTGTCTTTTGTATCATTATTAGATATGATGTTATCTTATGTGTTGAGTATGGGTATTTATCCCTCAATAAATATGTCATGATGTAAATTTATTGTAACAGAAGATGATCTCACCGGTTGTTCTTGATCCTGACTTATCACAAGGTAAAACTCTCCAATCATTAGTTTTCATTTCTGACTTTGCGCTTTAGGGGGGAATTTGTTAGAGGCCATTTTTTTTGCATATGGTCAATAGGCCTTCAAACGATGTCATTCATGTCCTTTGAACACTTTATCATACTCCCTACACAAATCCCTAATCATGACTCTCTCAAAACCTTGAATTTATGCCTTTAACTACTTCATTTTAGTGATATTTAGGCTCAATGCACCTTGGCTATTTAGATACCAACGTTCACCAACAGGTTGGCTCTCTATAGACATGTGTTTATAACCAGTAGGTTTTCCCTTGCTGGGGGTGCATCGATTCTAGAAACTCAGGAAAAATAAAAATAATCTTGAAGCTTCCAAGAGTTGTTGTAACTATTTACCTTGGATGAAAGTCTTGAATCCTATCCTATCCTACATTGGTGATTTCAACCTTTATCCCTTGATCTCATCCTCCCATCAAGGGTGGATCTCACGCCTGGATTGGTAAATGGATAAGAATTCCTAACCTACCATTCTCTTCTATATATTTACTTCCATCCATAAGCTAGGGGTTGGGATTTTGATATAAATTCTACCCTCATGCTGCTTCTATGAAAGTCATTATTCCATGTATTAGGGTGACATAGAGGTACAATTTGTGGCAAGGAAGGGAAATTCAACTTGCAGGACCTCTTATACAAGATCAAATCCTATATTTGGTTGTAACTCTTTCCATTTCTATTAATACAAAGAGTTCATTGCTTTCCTATATGTGACATTATGATTTCATATATTTAAATTCCATTTTGATCCAATAAATAAGGTGATTAGATGATGCTACATATATTTCGTATATCATTGGCTTGTGTTGTTTGAATTTGTGGGTTCTAATTATAACGATTAGCTTGGATTGGAGCATACAAGCCAAGAGAGTAACGATGAATACGACAAATTCTAGGTAGGCTTCATCCCATTGTTTATTTAATTTAAGGAAAACATTAGCTTCTTTACTTTCTGTTGTTTTAGATGAGGCCATCAAGTCTAGGGAAGATACTTCCGTTCACAGTCATAGATTCCACATAAAAAATTGCTTATGTATGCCTTCAAGTTTCTCAGAGTATTTGTTATTTGAGGGAAGTACTCATCACCATGTTTCTCATCTAACCTATATGGAGAATCTCGTGAATTGTAGTCTGCCATTATGCTAGTCATTTTTACTATTATCTTCCTTCAAGATATATCATGTTAGTTAATCAAAATCATAAACAAGCCAACATACCTCAGTTTAGTTTAGGGGGGGGATATCTCATTTGCAATATCAACCATATTAGCGCAATACATATTCAAACATAATCATATCAACATATAACCATAATTTCAACCATTATCCATTAATCCATGCATGACCATACTAAGCTCATACCATGATCTCATGCTTGTCAAATATCACCATGTCAATATATTCATAACAACATATACACACTGACATACATGACTAATGAGCAACCAACATGCACTCATGACAACCACATCCAAAAAAAACACTGAAAACTTTCACATGGTGACACCACTGCAACTATGACCATGCCATGAATATGAAAAAAACAAATATACCACAAGCATAAGGAGCACATATGTAATTGACATGTATGCATGATGAACACACACTGCCCATCTAGTCCAAGAGTGAACCTGACTCTAATAACACTTTGTAACCACCCTCCTCCCACATTTACCTAATTTAACTGATCCGTTGGGGTTAACATATGACGAAAGGCTACTATGATGTGATTAAAATTCCCAACTACAGTTAAGGAAATGGAACCGACATGACACAACCAATTTGACCTTCCACGCATGCTACAAAAAATTTAAGATCCAACCAACCCTTCCAGGTGATCAGCCCCTGATAAAACTTGACATTTTACTGATTTGGACCCTCAATCTCTCCCATGACAAGCCTTGCAAGTGAATGAGGCCTTCCAATCAATCCCACAACAAGGAATTCCAATGAATGTGGACCTTTCCAACTAGTTATGAGCCAGTGATCCCAGATTCCGTGCTAATTTTAAAGGGCTAGGGCTTAGGCCTCTACCCAGAACTTCATGAAACTTTCAGAAATGATAAATATCAAAGGAGCAAGGTTACTAATGAAAAAATTCGTACAATTACTTTATTGGACCCCCACTAGCCATTACAGACATTTTTTCAAACATATCACGAAAATGCATTCTACAGGTCATAACAATAGATCTGAGCATAAAGGTCTCATACTTATATGAGAATAATTAAGAAGCATTAATTCCTTATCACAATAGATGCATTATCAGCTGTTAGGTCATATATTCATTTTTTAGTTATTTAATAATCAAAACATGATGAAAGCCATACATCATCATCGCTATAAAACATCCTCATAACCAACATTTAACCAAAAAAATAACCACGATATAACATCCATAAAACCACATATGAGCATGTATATTTACTCATCGAATATGTTATCACTCCCCCCCTACTTCCCAAGGCTGAGAGTGGGATTGAAGGAAGGTAACCACAAACCAGGCTATAGGTTAGGTATCTAGCCCTACTAGGACTAGAGAGGGCTCTTTCAATGTCACTTTTCATTCAATTAAATGATAAAATATTTAATTATCTTATGCTAGGTATAAAATCTTAGTAAATGTGGTTTTTGTTTGATGTTTCTTGTCCTGGATAGGAAATGACAGTTATGAGACTAGGTCTAGGGTTTAGGTCAAAATTCAAGGTCAAGTTGCAGAGAATATGGATGAGGCCATCTAGGTAGCTTGAAATAATTTTTAGTTTGTAATTTTGTATAGGATGAAATGATATAAAATATGAATGATCATTGAGGTGAATTCATTCATTTAGAAGAACATATACATACAAAGTAAATCTTGTTAAGGCAGAGCATGAAAAGGCATGATTTCTTCTTATAGACTCAAAAGATAAGATAATAATATGAAAGAGGAAAACATATCACTCGACATGATAAGATAAAAATATAGAGAAATAACAAATTCTCCAAGGCATACCACGGGATTCTCAAAACAAATTCTGCAACATTACCTTTGATTTCATTCCAAAATGCTTTTACAATAGCTCCACTGTAAAAAACCACTATCCAACCCAAGAAAAGACTAAATAGGGTCTACTTATAGAAAATATCAACAATGATACCTCATATGGTCTAACTCCCATCCAAAATGCATCATAATTGCATAATATGAGTCACTTCCTATAATCTAGGGAGGTTAGAAACCGTTCCCTTAAATTCAGCTAAAGACTAGGAGTGTGTGTCCTCCACATTAAATTACATGTTTCCTCATGATAAGAGGAGAAAAACAACTCAATTACTCCAATTCTAGCTCAAAGGACAGAAAAACCTTGAAAATATGACTTTTTCTAAGCTTGACAACTGTCCTGAGGAATCCTATGCGGATGCATAGCGCCGTTTTACAGATGCGTAGTGCCACTTTGTAGCTAATATTGAGGGACTTTTAGGACTACAAATATAAATATAAAAGATAAGTCAAATATACACGTGTTCTTGCTTCCAGAACATCTTGAATTTTTAAAAACCACCCATTTTAATGCCTCCAAAAGTTGATTCTCCCAACCTTACTCCAGATGTGTAGTGCCATGTCAAAAACAATGGCAGAAGCATAGAAAATTGGTGGTTTTTTGGATTTTTCTGCAAAACTAGAGCTTGTCATGAAAATCGAGTTCCTGATCTATGATGTACTCATCAAAATGCATCCAAACATGTAAGACATTCATCATTTATGTGCCCTAGGAAAACGTGTAGCGCCTTGGTGCTACGCATCTGTGGAGGAAGAATTTCCAGATTTTCAAAACATTTTCTACAAACATAGGGATTAAAGATGGATATATATCTCTCAAAAAATAACTTTTTTTGTAAAATTGAGAGAGGTTTTCATTATTTGGCATGTTACGGATAAAAAATGGCTCTGGTTTTCCACAATACTTTCCCATTTTCCAAGAATCCACGTTTGAAGTTGATCACTCACAATTTGCAGAAACATAGCGCACTCTGAGCAGAAGAATAACACACATTCGAGAGGGAGTTTGGAGGCCTTCACAGATTATTTCAGGGATGAAATTTGGATGGTTGGAAATATTAGGATGTTTATACAAAATGGAGTCATCACATACTGCAAACCCCTGCTCCATACGCCTGAAAAATTGACTTGAAGACAACCTTTTCAAAAGTGAAAAAAATGACCTGGAGAAATTGTATTTTAAAAATTTCTCTCAAATAATAAAAACTGTGCATAAATTGAAGAATTATTTTGTTATTTGGCTTATGATTGACAAAAAAATCTTTCAGTTTTGGAAAATTCATCACCATTTCTTTAGAAACTGATTTTGAAGCAAAACTATCCCTGTGTGCAATGTAAACCCTAGCAAATGATCATGGAGCTCTAAAAATGATGCCATGGGTCTAATTTGGATCAAACCTAGAATGATGACCTCACTTATGGGATTTAATATTCTCCCTACATGTTTTTTGTTAACAAGATAACAACATAGCTAGATGAAATTGGTACGGAAGGTGTAGAATTAGGAAAATAGGGGATAATGGTAGGGTGTTTTTAGGGGCAAAAATGGGGTAGAAGGAGGCTAGGGAAAAATCAATAAAAAAATTGAGGAAGTGGGGTGATATGTTAGCTCAAGAATACAAGTGGAATCACTTGAAATGGGTATGGGAAACAGGGTCAAAATAGGAAAACACAGAGATATTCTAGTTTTGTTGTGAAAGTGTAGTGAGGAGTTAGGGTTTTGATGAAAGAAGGGTAAAGGGAAATATGAGTGGTAGAGAGTGTCAGGGTAGGGTTTGTGAATGATGAGTGAAGGTTTAGTTAAGGTTTAGATGGTGGGAAAAGGGTCTCCAATGGCCTAAACCAATCAAGGAAGGAGAAACCCTAGAATGGAAAGCAAAACCATAGGGATAAAAAACATCCATACAATGATTAAATGACTCGAAGAAAGCTTTGGAATGTCAAATTACTGGTTTTGGAGGTCACGTGAGGTTTGCACAATAGTTTTGAAGCTTGATAAGCTGATTTGGAAGACAAAATCCAAAAACATTTCACATTCCTAGATGCATACCAGAGCATTCCAAAAGCGTAACAAAGGTCTATTTAGAGAAATTTTCTTGATTTTCTTCCAACCCTTGACAATTATGGAGCAAGATGAAGGTAAGAGAGGAGCTATACCAAAGATGAAAAGACAAAATGAGTTGAATAAGCCTTATTTTCTCTTTATAACATATTGAAATGACCTTTTTTGTCTTTTAGTGAAACCAAAAACTTTAAGGAAAGTTTTTCCTTTTTGAGAAAATTTGACAATGTAACAAGTTTTGAAATAAAAATTCTCTTACTTTATTTCCATACCTATGCTAACTCCATTTAAATGAATTTTATGATGAAAATTAAGTATTTTTTTCCCTGTTTGATGACATAATTGGAATTTTTAGTGATGAAACAAGGAACTTAGACATAGACCTAGATGGATATGGAGTGACTGATCTGTGGCCCTACATGACAATAAATGACATGAAATATAAGATGGTGATGGCCATGAATGGGATGAGGGGAGTAGCATTTCATACCTAGACACATTCAGTGAACAAAAGTTTATTTGAAAATTGACTTGAAACATGAAATTTCTACCTAGGACCACTACCAAGTAAATATGAAAAGAGTATTTTTGATCACTGAACATTAAGACACTAACATTGGATCTATTTGGGGGTGGCAGCTCCTTTAGGATGTGTCAAGAGCACCACATATTAGGTATCCTTAAACATTGGGTGATTGAGTCAAAACTAGAAACTGAAAAACTTTGACAAACTGAAATGACTAAATAAAACAGAAAATGACTTTGACTCGAAAATTGACTTGATTGCTGAATGAACTTACTTATGGAAGTAGACCATCAGGATCTTAGGGCCTTCACCTCGGGCTTCAAATATTGATGATAACCACCAACCTAATGAATATATATATACAATCATTCGATATGATCCCTCTAGTGTAACTAATCTAGCAAATGGCTACTTGCTTGAATCATGCTCACACTTTCCTCGTGTAGGAAAAAGGAACAAAAGATAGGCAACTCAAAGTGTCCACTGAACATGTGCTCATGATCCATAAATAGAAGAATATTTATCTTATCATATGGCTACAAAAAACTAACCAAAGGATCATGAAGAACATGCAACATAAGATTTTCTGGACGACTTAAAATAGGAAAAAAAACCTCCTTCCAAACTGTTGATTTGTCTATGTGCTAAAACTGATCACCTTCATCAATGAATGCTGCAACATCAACCTTCATTACTGGATATAAAAAACTGTCAATAGTGTATTCAATAATATCAAGAGAAACTGAAGTTTGTTCTTGAAAATCTGTGTTTGAAGTAGCCATATTATCAAAAGAAAAAATGTGCACATCCATAGGATCCAGGACAAACTCCTCTTCTTCAACAGACTCTTCAATTTCTGAACCTGGAGGAAGATCATCATCTAAAAAAGGCTCTAAAACAACCTCTCTTTTTTCACTACTTTCCTGTAACCTATGATGGTCAATTTGAAGCCTAGCATCTTCAAAATCCGAAGGTACATGTAGCACTCTTTCAGAAAATGGATTCAGGAGTAATCATTCATGTGAATTTGAATTAAGAGTTTCTAAAGTAGCAGATTCATTAGGTATTTGAAAAATATTAAATTTAATGGACTTTTCAGTAACCAATACAATAAGATGAAATTATATGTCACATAGCCCTTTAATCCCATCGTCTTGGGCTGAATTCTCATGCTACTAAAAGTATGAATTTTTGAAAGGATTTGTAATCTATTTTTCCTCGATAAGTGACCTAGAAGGTGAATAAACCAATGGACTGTCTATTTCATTTTCTTGTTTAAAATATTTCTCATACTCCTGATCATGAGAAGACAGAAAAGGCCACAAAACGTTGCTAACTTCATGGGATATAACTTGACTGTTAGGATGCAGATTTGTTTCATCTTCAAGAAAATAAGGAGTTGATGCATGTTTTGAATGATCCTTTGCATCAAGGAAACTAATCTCTGTTATTTTCTGTTGAGAATAAAATTCATGAAGGGCCTCTATGATCTCTTAATCTAGATACTCTTCATCACCAAAAGCCTCTTCAAGGCATTGAATGAAAACTTCATAGGATTCACAACAATATTTCAACAATAGGAATGAATGGTGAGACTTTCCATAAAACTCAAAGAATGTTGTGTGGAAATATTTAAGAGAAAATAAGCTACCTAGCTTCAAACCCTCATACCATGATATTTCTTTCCCTTCCAGGGTATCCATAAACATTTTCATAAAAAAATCCTCATGAAACCTAATCCCAAGCTTATGTAGATGCCAATGAAATTTTATTACATGCATAATAGCCTCATATTGGTTTCCATCTATGAATTTGGGCACAAAAGTTTGCAAATCTATGCAAGGAATTAAATTTGGAAAACCAGGAATGTGAACATGATTCATAGGGCCATACCTTCTAGCGGTTGAATCCACCTTGAAAACAATGATGTCATCAAATTTTTCTTCAAGCTACCAGTTTTTGAAAAGTGGATTCACCATGAAAACTATGAACTTTTGGATTGTTCGACACTAGAGTCGCCAGGTGAAAGATGCATAACCTTTCTTGTGCCTGACCACTATTCACCATCAGAAATCAAAGCTAATATTTGTCTTTATTTCCAAGAAATATTTAACCTTCGCTCCCCGACAATGATACCAATAATTTTATCACTCCCCCCTACTTCCAAGGCTAAGAGTGTGATTGAAGTAAGGTAACCACAAACCGGGATTTAGGTCAGGTAGCTAGCCCTACCTGGACCAGTGAGGGCTTTCTCAATGTTAATTTGCAGTCAATTAAATGACTGAATATTTAATGATCTTACTCAAGGTATATAAGCTCAATAAATAGGGTTTTTGTTTGATGTTTCTTGTGTTGGATAGGAATGACAGTTAGTAGACTAGGTCTAGGGTTTAGGTCAAAATTCAAGGTCAAGTTCAAAGAATATGGATGAGGCCAGGTAGGTAGCTTGAAAGAATGGTTAGTTTTTCATTGTGTATAGGATGAAATGATAGAAAATCTGAATGAGCATTGAGGTGAGTTCATTCATTTAGAAGCACATAGATATATAATGTAAATCTTGTTAAGGCAGAGAATGAAAAGGCATGATTTTTGCGTATATTATGAAAAGATAAACGCATAGAAGCATGTATATGAAATAGGAAAACATATCATTCAACATGATATGATAAACATACAGAGAAAGAACAAATTCTCCAAGGCATACCACAGGATTCTCAACACAAATTCTTCAACATTATCTTTGATTTCATTCCAAAAGGCTTGTGAAATAGCTCCACCACAAAAAACCACTATCCAACCCATGAAAAGACTAAATTGGGTCTAATTATAGAAAATATGAAAAATTACACCTCATAGGGTCTAAGTACCATCCAAAATTCATGATAATTACATAAGACGAGTAATTTCCTAGAATCTAGGGAGGTTAGAAACCATTCCCTGAAATTCAGCTAAAGACTAGGAGTGTGTCCCCCACATTAAGTTACATGTTTCCTCATGATAAGAGGCAAAAACCAAATCAATTAGTCCAATTCCATCTCAAAGGATAACAAAACTTAATAAATATGACTTTATCGGCTTGACAAGTGTCCTAAGAAATCTTATGCAGATGCGTAGCACCATTTTACAGATGTGTAGTACAAATTTGCAACTGATTTTGAGGGAATTTTAGGACTCCAAATCCAAATTTGGAAGACATTTAAACTAACATGTGCGACTAGTTTCCAAAACATCTTGAATTTTAAAAGCTTCCCGCTGGAAGGCCTCCAAAAGTTGATTCTCCCAACCTTACTCCAGATCTGTAGCGCCATGTCAAAAACAATGGTAGAAGCATAGAAAACTGTTGGTTTTTTAGATTTTTCTGTAAAACTAGATCTTGTCTGCAAAAATAGTTCCTGATATGTGATTTACTAATCAAAATTCATCCAACCATGTAATCCATTTATCATTTAGGTGCCCTAGGAAAACATGTAGCACCTTGGTGCTACGCATCTGTGGAGGCAGAATTTCCAGATTTTTCATAACATTTTCTACAAAAATAGGGCTTAAATATGGATAAATATATCTCAAAACATAACGTGTTTTTAAAAACTAAGAGACATTGTTTTTCTTTGGCATGTTATGCACAAAAACACCCTCCAGTTTTCCAAAATACTTTCCCATTTGCTCAGAATCCAAATTCGAAGTTGATCACTCAAAATTCACAGAAGCTTAGATTGTGTTTTGAGAGGGAGTTTGGAGGCCTTTTGAGAGGTGTTTAGGGCTGAAAATGGTATGGTTGGAAATATTAGGATGTATTCTAAAAAACCCTGGTTTAAACCCCTAAAATATTGACTTGAAAACAACCTTTTCAAAAGTGCAGAAAATGACATGGAGAAACTGTATTTTTGGAATTTCTCTCAAATCATAACACCTATGCATAAAATAAAGGTGATTTGTGTTATTTTGCCTATGAGTGACAAAAATTTCTTTCACTTTTGGAAAATTCATCTCCATTTATTCAGAAACTGATTTTGAAGAAAACTTGTCCCTGTGTGCAATGTAAACCCTAGAAAATGATTACGAAGCTCTAAAAATGATGCCATGGGTCTGAGTTGCCTCAAACCTAGAATGATGACCTCCCTTATGGGATTTTATACTCTCCCTCCGTTTATTTTTTCAACAATATAGCACCCTAGATAAATGAAATGGGTAGTGGAGGTGTAGAATTAGGAAAATAAGGGATAGTGGTAGGGTGTTTTTAGGGGAAAAAATGGGGTAGAAGGAGGCTAGGGAAAAATCCCTAAAAAATTATGGAAGTGAGGAGATATGTTAGCTCAAGAATACATGTGGAATCACTTGAAATGGGTATTGGAAAGTGATTCAAAATAGGAAAACACAGAGATTTTCCAATTTAGCTGTGAAAGTGTAGTGAGGAGTTAGTGTTTTGGTGAAAGAAGGGTAAAGGGAACTATGAGTGGTAGGGGGTGTTTGGGTAGGGTTTGTGAATGATGAGTGAAGGTTTATATGGTGGGAAAAGGGTCTCCAATGTCCGGAAACCAATCAAGGAAGGAGAAACCCAAGAATGGAAATAAAAACCCCAGGGATATAAAAAATTCATACAATGATTAAATGACTTGAAGAAAGCTTTGGAATTTCAAGTTACTGGTTTTGGAAGTCACTTGAATTTTTCAAAGTAGTTTTGAAGCTTGAGAAGTTTATTTGGAAGCCAAAATCCAAAAACGTAGCACATTCCCATATGCGCAGCAGAGCATTCCAAAAGCGTAGCAGAGGTCTCTTTAGAGAAATTTTCTTGATTTTATTCCAACCCTTGACAATTATGGAACAAGCTGAAGGTAATAGAGGATATCTACCAAACACGAAAAGAAAAAATGAGTTGAATAGATTTTCTTTTCTATTTATAACATCTTGAAATGGCCTTTTCTATATTTTAGTGAAACCAAAATCTTTGAGGAAAGTTTTTCCTTTCTGAGACAATTTGACAATGTAACAAGTTTTGAAATCAGAAAAACTGTATTAATTATTTCCATACCTATGGTAACTCCCTTTAATGATTTGTATTATGAAAATGAAGTCTTATTTTCCCTGTTTGATGACATACTTGGATTTTTTGGTGGTGAAACAAGGACACTTAAACATAGACCTAGATGGAGATGGAGTGGCTGATCTATGACCCTAGATGATAATGAATGTCATGACCTCTGAGATGATGATTGCCATTAATGGGATGCGGGGAGTATAATTTCAGACCTAGACACATTCATTGAACAAAATTTTATTTGAAACATGAAATTTTTACCTAGGACCACTACCAAGTAAATCTAAAAAGAGTATCTTTTATCACTGAACATTAAGACACTAAAAAAATACAAGAGGAAAGAATCTCTTATTGAAATATTCAAAATGGAACGAGGTCTAGGACTTCCACGTACCACCCTACCATAGACTAGGCTGAACCAAATATTTCTTTCATCCAGTCACCCCCATGCCATATTCTAAGCATGAATGTGGGATCTCATGAAGCAAATAAAATAAAACCAAACTATGGTTTCCAAAGGGAAAACCACCTCAACCCTAAATTAGTGATTCCACCTCACAGTCGGAAATCACTAACCATCAGCATATCAGTCTCTACCCAAGTTGTCGAGGGCTCTAGAGCGTTTTCTCTAACCAAGGCTTCTAGGAATAGTAACTCAACCCACAATTGTTGTTAGGCTTCCAGATCATTTTTCCAACCAGGGCTTCTAGGACTAGTAACTAAACCCATGAAGGGTGTTGAGAGTGCTTTTCCAACCAAGGGTTCCAGGACTAGTAACTCAAACCAAGATTTTATAGGGATTTTAGAGTGTTTATCCAACCAAGGCTTCCAAGAACTAATAACACAAACGAAAACCAAAGGAACATGAGCGGCAACCAGAAAATAGAGGTAAACCAACAACACCATGGCTATCCAGGAAATTTCAAGGATAGGAAAATATACTGTCAATATAGGAAATCCTCCATGCCAATGGTAGATCATAACAAAGAAAGCACATGCATATTCCATGCATGCAAAAACTAGCAAGGAAACCATACATGAAACTCTATACTTGTAAGAAAAAACTATTGTATCTGATGCTTATGAAGTCCTCTTTCATTTCTTGATCTTCCTTTTCCTTCTTACTCCAAATCCCAAGTATGTTACACTCCTCCAAGAGTGCTCTAAAAAAACTCTAAGTGTCCAAGAATATGAGAGAGAGAGAATAGAGAGATAGTTCCAAAAATGAACTGACAAAAAGAGCACCAACTAATCCTCAGAAACCTTTTTATTAATGAGGCCTCTATTTTCTTCAATTTTCCATTATTTTCCTTCATTTTCCTTCTCAAAAGAAACCTATAACCCTTTACCTCCCTTTTCTCCTATTTTCCATTATTTTCATAAATAAAATGCCAATAACACCACTTTTCCCTTAAAAAAGCCTTTGCCATTTCATTTTCTAATTTCCATAGCCATTAATTAATCACAAGTGCTCCCCATCTCTATGTTTTTTCCAAACATTTAGCTTGGAATACGTGTCCCATGACCAAGGTCTTATATTACCTTTATTAACTTTAATACATGGATTTTTGACCAGGGTTATTACAGAGGGGGAGTAATAACGTATGCATCTAGGAAATTAAAGAAACATCAGGATTTGTATGCTACACATGACTTAGGCTTAGTAGCAATCACGCTAGCTTTGAAACTTTGGAGGAATTACCTTGTCGAGATCATCTTTGAGCTAAATATTGATCATAAGAGCCTAACACATCTCTTCACTAAATTGGATGTTAATGTGTTACATGTCCTAGACAATTCCCCTATTGTAAATAGTGTAACCAATTTTGTTAAAATTAAACTGGTTGAGATATTAGGAGAAAAATTTCAGAGCTTGGGGAGGTAGATCTTAGGAATTTGGTTGTTAATGTCAATCATTGGAAGCTGACTAGTGTGCCTTAAATGAGTTGGTTTTACCTTGAAAATATATGGAGAAAGAAAGGATGAAAAACATACCTTTCTTGGAAAAATTAGTAAGGGAGAGAGGAAAAATTAAATTATGGTGGGATGCGCTAGCATGGTGGTCGCACTAGTTACACTACAATAAAAAGGACATTGGTGAGGGTAATGGTTGTGATAGACCTTTAAGGTCTGTCACCAATGTCACATATGGTGACAATCCTTAAAAAAACATCACTGTAAGTGTATATAGTGATGGTCCTTTAAGGTTCATCACCGAAGCCATTTTCAATGAAAATTTTGGTGAGGGTCATTAAAGGCCCATTAATAATTCTCCCTTTGTTACTTTTGGTGACGGTCAAAAAAATGTTCGTCATCATTGATCATTCCAATGAGTTTTTGATGACGCTATGTGCCTGTTAATATATTTTTGTCAAAAGATAATGATTTAAGACCATTATTTATGGAGAAATTTTATAATATGTCCAACGCCATAGTGGTTAGAGTCAGTCAATTTGTAAAGAAGTAATTAGTGTGTATCATTTTCATCAAGTAATGATTAGTCAGATAGAGTTTTCCTATGAGTCAACACATGATTCATGTCTATTAAGTTTATTATCTAGAAAATTACCTTTAGATAAATTTCCACTAGTGTGTGTAGGAAATATATTATTTGATACTTAATCAAACTTTTTCAATTCTATTAATGATAAATACCTATCACTCCTCAATAATCTGGGCACACCTTAAATTAATGCTTTGGAACACACTAACATTTCTTAGCACCTTACATGTCTTGGAACATCTTTGTACCTAGAGCATATTTTCATGACACTGACACCCAAGCACATGGTGGAATGTGCTAGCACAACATAGAACTCTCCTATCATGTGTTGGCATGCATGTAGTCCCTAGCATGCCTTGTAACACCTTGGTTGCATGCATTGACATAAATTAGCACTTGGCACACAATGCCACTTGGCATGTATTGGGACCTATTATTAGTGTTCCTAGCATGTTCCTTTTGAAAAATATAAAGTCCTGAGTTATTAACCCTCTTATCTGTTCACTTCCTTGCATTTTAGCTTGGTTATTCCTTTTATTTCCTTGACACTTCTTGACACATATTGATATACCCTAGCACCCTGCACATCCTTAGCACCTAACATGTATTGGCATATCTTGGCACTATTTGGCACATATAATTAGCACACCTTGGAACTCCCTAGCACACTTGGGAACTTCTTGACATGCCTTGATATTCCCTAGCATGCCTTACCAATTCTTAGCATACCTTTTCACTCCCTCCTTGGCATGAAAACTAGTACTCATTAACACTAGTCCCTGGCATACGTTCCTCATATTCCTTAACTTCCATGAATTTTGACCTAGTGCTCCCTTAATTTTTTTTCCTAGTACTCCTTAACACTCTTCAACATGCATTAGCACTCTCTAGCACACCTTAGCACTCTTCAACATACCCTTCCACTTCATAGCATGAATAACACTCCCTGACACATATTGGCACTTGGCATGTGTTGGTGCTTGGAAAGTCTTATCATGTATGGAATACATTGAGATGACTTAGTATGATTTGGGGTTTAACATTAAATTTATTTGAGATTAATTGTTTGAAAGTAGATGAGAAGGAACAAAGGAAAACTTGGCACTTAGAATGCACTAAGACTTTGCACTTGGCACCTATTGGCACTTACTGTTGGTGTGCCTAGCATGCCCCTCTTGGAAAAGGTAAATTGATGACTTATTAAGCTTCTTATGTGTTCATTTCCTTGTAGTTTAACTTGTTTCTCCATTTTTTTGCCTTGACAGTCACTAGCACGCATTAACACACCCTTGGACATCTTAGCGTGACTTATCACTTGGAACATCTTAGCATGTTTGACATGCCTTCACACTATCTGACACATCTTAGCATTCCCTAGCACGGCTTAACACTCATGTCCTCACATCTATCCTTTACATGTTTTCATGACTTGGGAAGCCAATCAAGTCCTTGGCTACTGCAATTCATGTGACAACATTGGCTTGCTTCAACCACAACGACTTGACCAATTGCACCTACTACAAGTAGATTGTGCCTTGTTCACCTAATAATTGCCTATAACTCATCTTATGGCACTCATGTCCAAGCTAGACTTGTCCCACTTAACTATTTACCAAGAAAATGATCACTTTATATAGCCACGGCCATAAAAATAATAAGCAACATAGCTTACACAGAAAATATTTCACATGTATGTTTAGTTTATATAAACAGTAGACCATTAACTGAGAGTTTGCAAGAACCAAAATATGCACAAGGCACAGAAGATATAAGTTGGCACAAGCAAAGTTACCTAAATCTTATACACAACAATGTACAATATGAAATTATCTAGAATAGTTTAAAACATGAGCATGTAGCCAAAGTGTGCCAGATGTCATATAAAAAAAAATAGCTAAAGGAAAAACAATGTTGTGCCTAGCATAAAGAGATCTCCCTTTGTCTAAAAATTCTATGTCGAGCCCCATATAACAACTATAAGCTTGCCTCTTGTAAATCCAATTCTAAAATTTTCCTAACACACTTCGTCCTTAGAAAACTTGAACTCACTAACACTCCCTGGCACACACTCTTAGTTGTTCCTTTCCATGCATTTTGACCTAGTTATCCCTTGATATGCCCCGACACTACCTAAAACTCTATTTCGACATTCATTGACATTTTCTGACATGTGTTAGCATGTAGTTTCATTCCTTTTCATGCCCTAAACCTCCCTAGCTATCATTCCCTCACAATTACCCTTGCTTAATTTGAAACTTGGGAACCCAACCAAGCCCTCTCTTGACTACAAGAGATTGAAAAAGTTATAGTTACTACAACTAGACTATGTTTTTGAATTGTGTAGCTTGGGAGGTACTCCACAAGCCTAGTGATATGAGTTTGTGTGAGTTTGGTCACAAAAGGCTTAATGGGAAAAGAAGCCAAGAAAAGGGATTTTGGACCTAACATGGGGTTTAAAATCTAAAATAAAATTAAAAAGGAAAATTAATATTTCCTAAGGTCTAAGTGGATAAAACCCGTAAGTTCTATAGTGTTCCTAAGAGGTCTAGTAAAAAATATTTAAGGAGTCCTTAGGATGAAGGAAAGAACATCAAGTGAGAAGGAGCTCATTTGATCAAGGGGACAAAGAGAGATGTAGTCCTAAAGAGGCCATTATCATTAACATGTCTAACATTCATTAAGATGCCTCGGTATGCTTTGGCATGGTTTAATATTAAAGTTATATCAATTATTGGAAAGTAGAAGAGAAGTAACAAAGGATGATTTGGCACTTAGAATGCACTAACACTTTTCACTTGACACTTATTTCCAACTAGTGTTGGTGTGCATAGCATGCCCCTCTTGTAAAATGTAAATTGATGACTTATTAACCCTATGATGTGTTCATTTCCTTGTATTTTAACATATTTATCCTTTTTTTTGCCTTGATAGTCCCTGGCATGTATTGTCACACCCTTTCACATATTGGCATACCTTAGCACTTGCCACATCTTGGCATATTTGACATGCTTTCGAACTATCTGGAACATTTTAGCATTCCTTGGCATGCCTTGGCACTCATGCCCTCACAAGTAGCCTTACATTTTTTCACGACTTGGGAACCCAATCAAGTCTTTATATATGACAATTCATGTGACATTGGTGTACTTCAACTGTAAAAACTTGATCAATTGCACCTACTACAAGTAGATTATGGCTTGTTCACCTAAGAACTGCTTATAGCTCATCTTAGGGCACTGATGTCCAAGCTGAAATTTTCCCACTTAAGAAATTACCATGACAAGGATCACATCTAGCCATGGCCATAAAACAACTAAGAAACATAGCTTACATAGGAGATATTTAACATGTATGTCCCGTTCATATAAAAAATAGAGCATTAATTGAGAGTTTGCAAGAACCACAAGATACACAAGACACACAAGATATAATTCGGAACAAGACGAGTGCCCCAAAAATTATACACAACAATTTACAATATGCAATTGCATAGAATAGTTTGAAACATGAGTATTCGGCCAAAGTGTGCCACATGTCATATAAAAATAATAGACAAAGGAAAAATAGTGTTGTACCCAACACAAAGTATCCCTTTATTTAAAACTGCTTTCTCGAGCCCCTTATTGCAATTGTAGGCTTTCCTCTTGCAAATCCTATTATGAAATTCTTCTAACACACTTCATCCTTGGCACACTTGAATTTAGTGAAACTCCCTGAATCACTCTCTTGTTTGTTCATTTCCATGAATTTTGGCCTAGTTATCCCTTGTGATGCCTCGACACTCCTTAACGCTCCTCAACATGAATTGACATTGTCCAACATGTGTTAGCACACCTTTTCATTCCTTGGCATGCCCTAACCCTTTCTAGTTGTCATGCCCTCATAATTACC
Organism: Pinus albicaulis; assembly: GCA_034641835.2. Classification (NCBI taxonomy): domain Eukaryota; kingdom Viridiplantae; phylum Streptophyta; class Pinopsida; order Pinales; family Pinaceae; genus Pinus; species Pinus albicaulis. Next base: position 1,253,073,720 of record CM076575.1, read on the forward strand.
CTTACTTGATTTTCAACATGGGAACCCAACCAAGTCCTCGCTTGACTATAGGATCTTGACCAAGTTACGATTACTACAACTAGACTATGTTGTTGAATTGTGTAGCTTGGGAGGTACTCCACAATCCTAGTGAGATGGGTTTGTGTGAGTTTGGAAACAAGAGGATTTGTGGGAAAAAAACCCAAGAGAAGGGGCTTTGGACCTGAGACAGGGTTTAAAATATAAAATAAAATTAGAAAGAAAAAATAATATTTCGTAAGGTCTAAGTAAATAAATTTCATAAGTTCTAGAGCGTTCTTAAGAGGCCTAGCTGGGAAAATCTATTTAAGGAGGCCTTAGTATGAAGGAAAGAACATCAAGTGAGAAGGAGCTCATTTCATCAAGGAGGCGATGAGAGATGGAGTCCTAAAGTAGGTCGAGTTAGAGGGCTCAGTAAGCATTGCTAAAGGGAGGCCATGATCATCCACCAAGAGTAAGATCATCATGTGAGGGTTCAAAAGAATTTCACATATCTTAATGGGTTCGAGATAGGAAGTAGGATGGAGTTTTGTTGGTTCTCTTATGGTAGATCAAGATCAAGAGAGGCAAATTATGAGAATTTTAGCATGTGATTTTAGTGGTGTTTCTGTGTGAAGGCCACATCAAATTTTGAAATAGTAGAGAGGGTTGAGACCCTACCTTTTGGTGGTTACTAGGTTGCAAGGTATGTGATAAAGACCAAGAAAAATGGAGGAGGGTCTGCACTAGAATTTAGGGCCAAAACAGAAGTAGTCGCAGGTGTAATATTGACTGAGGTAGCCGTAGTTTGAGGGTCATATATATCTAAAGTTTAGTTCAAGATTCAGTCAAAGAAATGACCAAAATCTATGGATCCATATTAGCTAGGCCAAGGCTCTTATGGAGGAAATACTTGCCATTTTTTCTATGGGTGGATATGGTTTTTTCTAAATAAATTATAATAGAAGTGTAATTTCCTATTTAGGGAGGTTTCCTAGCATGTTAAATTCATAATCTATGCCATTAAGACTGTGACAAATCTGCATAGAATAAGAGGGGTTGTGACTCTTAGATATAGGTGTATATCTGCAATATATACCACAAATTTGGAAGATGGTTTATGTAAGTATGTGTAGAGATAGGAAATCCAAAGTAAGGCAGAACCTGAGTAGAAGATGGAGTAGAAGAAATGTGCCATATGAGGAAGGGATTTACATGAAGAGGAGTTGATTTTTTTTTACTGTCCATAGAGTTTTGGACAGATATCTGAAGCAAAATATAAAATTTTTGTCAATGGACTGTTAATGGATGGTGTGTGGCCCTAGCTCATGCATCTACAGATTTTTAGAAGGATGATAAGATGAGTGGTTCATATTTGTTCATAGATTGGACAACAAAGAAATTGGTACACAAGGATAGTGATTTTGAGAGGACTCAAATCACTATTAGGTGGAATATTTGAAAAGCCCTAGATGAGGGAAGTGTTGTAGGCACTAGATTAGTAAAAACATTTACTGTGGTTGGGAAAATTTATGGTATTCCAAGTAAAATTGGAGGGTTGTTAGGTGACTGTCAAATAAGAGCTCTAAGACCTATACTTGTGAAGGAAAACATGACTAGTAGAAGGGTAGGTGTATTGGGCCTAATGACGTGCAGGCTTTGAAGGACTAAAGTAGTAGTCAAGTGGGCTAGACAACTAGCCCTAGTTCACTATATTGTAGAGGATTACATCATTGAGAAGAAGGGAAACCTCCATATCCATAGACTTGTCATCTTGGAGCAACAATATGACAAAAGTGGGTGGAACAAAGAGTTGTTCACAACAGATTTGTGAAAAATTGTTCGAAAACGTTAAGTGTTGTAGAACTCAAAGGAAAAAAGAGGTAGATAGAGGGAAATTGTTTTTAAGCTGAGTTCAATAACATAAAGGATTTGAGTTCATTGATAGAGGAAAATTGAGGAGTTGAATAATAGGAGGCAATAGGACCTGCAAGATGTGCTCAAGACATGTGGATTGAAAGGTATATGTGTGGCCACCATCAAAAAGTGGGTCAAGTGTTGTCTTGTTCAAGATAGATTGGTTGTCAAAGGACTAACACCAAGCCCTAGTTGTATTCCTTGTATCAGTGTGATTGTAAAGGGACATCATCCCAGGTACGATAGCTCTAGCCTATTCTATTATAGTTTGTAATTTAACAAATAATAGTTTTAAAAAGTTAATTTTCATGTGCACCAGTTGATTCCCTAATCTGTGTATATTTCGTTTTGGAAAGTAGATGTGTTTTGGAAATTGAGTGCGTTTTCATCAAAGATTCTAATACCAAACCCAAATTCTCATGTGTCGTGGAAATTCAACATATGCCTTGTTCACCTAAGAACTACATGTAACTCGTGTTAGACTACTCATGTCTAATCTCAACTGATCCTACTTAACAAGTTACGAAGACAAGGCTGATCACATCCAACTGTGGTTGTAAAGAAACTAAGCAACATAGTTTACATCTTGACATGCCATAACACCTGACATGTCTTAAATACCTTGGCATTATGTGGCATGTGTTAGCATCCCCCACATTCCTTGACATGATTTAACACTCCCTAACACACCCTAGCACTTCCTTACACACCTTGGTAGTTTAACATATCCTGGCATTGCCTAGCATATATCCTTGTCACTCCCTCCTTAACACACCTAGAACTCATTGACACTCCCTATCACACACTCCTATTTTTTCATTTCCATGCATTTTGATCTAGTGCTTGTGTGCACACAATGGCACACCCTAACAAATTCGTGTTCATTCATTTCCATGCATTTTTACCTAGTGCTCCCTTGTGTTTCCATAGCATTCCTTAACACTCCTTGGAACGTGTTGGTACAACCTATGACCTAGGACATCTTGGCATGTTGCCCTGGCCTCTAGCATGCCTTAACACTACCTAGCATACCTTGTCACTGCCTCTTTAACACACCTGGAAGTCACTGACACTTCCAATCCAAAAATCTTATTTTTTCATTTCCATGCATTTTGACGTAGTGCTCCCTTGTATTTCCCTAGAACTACTAGTTAACACTTCCTTGCACGTGTTGGCACATCTTGGTTGCATGCCTCCCTAGAACTCAATCATTCCTTAGCATTGCCAAAAATGCCTTGTCACTCCTCCTTATCAAACTTGGAACTCATTGAAACTCCTTGTCACACACTCTTATTCATTCATTTTCGTGCATTATGACATAGTGCTCCCTTGTGTTACTCTGGCACTCCCTAACACTTATTGGCACACATTGGCACACCCTGGAACTTGGCACATATTTGCATGATTTCCTAGCACTCTATCATGCCTTGGAATTTCCTAGCGTACCTTGTCACTCTTTCCTTAGCACACCTATAACTTGCTAACACTCCATATGACACACTCTTATTCCTTCATTTCCATTCGATTGAAACTAGTCCTCCATTCTATTTCCCTGGCACTCCCTAGCATGAGTTAGCGCCAAACCCTAGAACCTAGAACATATTGGAATGCCTAACATGCCTTGGAATTTTATAGCATGTGTTAGCACTTCATGGGATTCCCTGCACACCTTGGGACTCCCTAGTTGTCATTCCCTCATAGATAACCTTACTTTTTTTGCGACTTGGGAACCCAACCAAGTCATTGAAAAAATAGTGTTGTGTCTAGCACAAAGTCTCCCTTTGTCTGAAATTGCTTCACACATTCACTTATCGCAATCATAGGCTTTCCTCCGTCAATTCCTATTATGAAATTATCCTAACAAACTTCTTCCATGGGACACCTTTTCATTCCTTCGCATGCCTTGGCACTCCTTAGCTATCTTTCCCTCAGAACTACCCTTACCTTTTTTTTATACTTGGGCATCCAACCAAGTCCTTCCTTGACTATAATAGCTTGAACAAGTTACAATTACAACAACTATACTATACCATTTTCACCTAAGAACTTCCTATAACTCATCTTCTCATTTCCAATCTCAACTCATCCCACTTAACAAGTTACCAAGTCAAAGCTCACATCCAACCGTGGCCATAAAACAATTAAGCAACATAGTTTAAATCTTGACATTCCATAACAACTAGCACATTTAACACTCCCTTAGCACTATGTGGCATGTGTTAGCATCCCATACATTTATTGGCATTTTTACCACTCCCTAGCACACCCTAGCACTCCCTGACATTCCATAACACTCTAGCATGCCTTGGCATTGCATAAGATATAACCTTGTCACTCCCTCAGAAGACTTGGAACTCACTGAAACTCCCTATCACACACTCTTATCCATTCATTTCCATGCATTTTGAACTAGTCTCCCTTGTGTTTCTGTGGAACTCCCTAACACTCCTTGGCACACATTGGCACACCCTGACACCTGGCACATCTTGGCATGTTGCATTGAAACTTTAAAATTCCTTGGAACTACGTAGCATACCTTGTCACTCCCTCCTTAGCACAACTATAACTCACTAACACTCCTTGTCACACACTCTTATTCATTTCCATGAATTTCAAACTAGTGATTACAGTTGAATGGGTGTTCACTGCAGCTCCACAGCTGTGTAATTTAACTAGTTGTGTGGGCATGAATGAAAAGCAGGAAGTATCCAACAAATTCACTATTAGTCCCCATGTGGAGCCTTCTTTGACTGCTTTCTCAAATTCCTCCACTCAACTTTGCACATTTCTTCACCTAACAATGGTGTGCTAAACTGATCCTTGTGAATGGGTGTCCTGGAATCTCAGCCAATATGTGGGAGTCATAATAGTGAGCTACAACCTGTACAATTCATTGGGCCCTAAGAGCTAGATATGCACTGTGGAACACACGTGAATCTACAAAAACACTATCACAACCCAGATACACCACCAAGGCAACAATAGCATGTGTAGGGATGCCTCTTGTTGCAAAAATTACAACATGCAACCTTTCCAGTTGTTTGGGTTTGCCTCCAAAGCTCAGAGGGAGAAACATTTGTTGAGAGAAGGTAGATATGTATCATCACCAAGCTCTGTAGCTCACATATATTACCCAAGGTAGACCTTGCATGTGCTACTGCTTCAATACATTCCAAGTACAGGATTCTCCTTTCACCTTTATCACAAAAACTCCTTCAACAATCCTTCTTAGAGCCTCACAAAGGTTCCAAAAACCATAGACAAAATTCATACGTGAATTATGTCTCTTGATATGTTGTATGTCACTTGCAATAGTGAGCACTAGACTCTCATTGATGTAATCAATATTGATGGCCTCCATGCAACATCAGAACAAAGGGAGAGTCACACTAGTCACACTGGTATCATTTTCTAGGGCATTCATATGTAATTATGTACTGTGATTAGTGGAGGTCCCATTGGTCACTAGGTCAGGTTGGTTGCACCGACCCCTGATTCTTGAGGCTACAACTCAACAACTGATCGCATTTGGCCAGAGGTCACACCACCCATCTGTTACTTGAGGCCGCGACTCAACGAATGACTTGTATCCTCTGCCATGAATTAAATTCCATCAATGCGAGTCTCGGCTGGCTTCAACTACAATGTGTGAGACATCCTTACATGCCAAATTCATTTGGCCAATTTGGTATTCCTGAGATAGTGATTGGATCACCTCCTTTCATACTATCCTTAAAACACTAATGAGATCGGTGCTGGAATTGGGTGATCCACACAGGCAAGCATAATTTTTCAAATACGCGATAGCTCATAGAGGACCACCTTCACAAATAGACTCAACGTTACCAAGGCATCAAAATGAATATGGAACTACTTCAATCAGTTACACATCTGGAAGTAAGTAAATCGATAATCCTACCAACGTAGTTGCAAACAAGACCTTATAACTTGGACTATACCCCCCCATCTCAGGACACAAGGAATCACACACATTAATGTAGTGTAAGGTGCCCCATCATAAAGAAGATTTTGATGGGTGGACAAAGATAAATACTGTTCATGTTTCCAAAACCTACTGCGACCACTACAACACTGCTTGCATTAATATTAAATATTTTGATTTGTATTCAGTCCCGGAAAGCTGATGTGTGACATAAACTCATTTCCCATGGCTTGTATTATCCAATGCATTGGTCGCATCCACAACTAAAGAGGTTGTATGATCACACACTACAAGAAAAAATCACATTGGTGAGGGGCGAAAATGGTCACCATAAGCTCATTGGTGAGGGTCAAAAGAGCCTTCGTCACCAAAAACTAAACGTCACCAAAGGTGGTGTCGCCGAAAGTATAGGTGTTGTGGTGACATTCAAGTTCCGTCACCAATAATTATTTATAGTGACGAATAGTAACTGTCACCATTTCATATGAGCAATGGTGATGGACAATAGCAACCGTCACCAAAAAACTGAACGTCACCAAAGGTGGCGTCGCCAAAAGTATAGGTGTTGTGGTGACATTCAAGGTCCATCACCAATAATGATTTATAGTGATGGATAGTGAGCGTCACCATTTCATATGAGCAATGGTGATGGATAATAGCCTCCTTCACCAAAAAAATGAACGTCACCAAAGGTGGCGTCGCTGAAAATATGTGTTGTGGTGACATTCAAGGTCCGTCACGAATATTGATTATAATGACGAATAGTGACCGTCACCATTTTATATGAACAACAACAATTTTTTGTGATGGACATTTCATGGTCGTCACTATTGGTGCATATATATATGGTGACGTTCATTGACCATCACCATAAACTCATTGGTGACATCAAGGTCCGTCACGAATAATGACTATAATGACAAACAGTGACCCTCACCATTTCATATCAACAACAATGATTTATGGTGACGGACCTTTAATGGTCATCACTATTGATGCGTATATATGGTGGCGTTCGTTGACTGTCACCATTTCATATTTTGGTGAGGGTCGAAAAATGTCACCATAAGCTCATTGGTGATGGTCAAAAGAGCATCCGTCACCAAAAACTGATTTTCGCGATTCCCTATATATGAATATCAGGGCACGATGGAATCGAACCACCAACCTCCTGCTTGTAAAGCAAGTGCTCTTCCATTGAGCTAGCACCCTTTAAAAAAATAGAATTTAAACTAGCAATTGCCCCTAAAGGTGCAAAGATACACCAAAGGAATAAGAACCTGGAAAACTGAAAGAATTCAGTGTCCTTGCTCCTATTTTTATTCTACGACACTCTACAAAGTATGATCTTGATCTATGACATATTTTTGTCGAGTGGTTCTAATTTAATAGTAAATGTTATATTCAGATAAAATAAATGAATAACTGAGAGGCCTTACAGGCTAATTTTTAATCCTTACACCAAAATCTCTTAATATTCAAGTCTATGGAACAACTGATTCAAAGTTAAAACTGAAGTAGATTTTAAATGGAAAGCCTAAAACCAGCTAAGTAGTTTACAAGTTAACATTTTGGATATAACTTCTGTTCAATTTATATGACAAGTTATGCCATAACCTTGAAACTAGTTTCTTAGCTAAAATACTTTCTTAAGTCAACAATGACAAAGAAAGATAGTCATGGCAAGAAAAATTCTCCTGTTTTTTCTAATGAGGGTGCATGTAACTTGATAAAGGTTGTATGAGGGTATCAAACCATAAATAGTTTCACTAAAACATGAAAATGACAAAGTCTTGTTAAGCAACAAAATTTTAGTTGAATATATGAAAATCATCAAGCTAAATGATATAATTAAACTAAAAGTAAGTGTAAAAAAATGAAATTGCCATCATATACCATTTGGTTTGGTTAGTTCTTCGGAAAGAGAAAGTGCAATTGCATGCTCCAGCTCCTCATATTGATTATGTAATGGACCATCCTGAACAAAAATGTCCACATACAACAATCAATGTTATTGTATTGGTAAGAATTTTGATATAATCTATCAAAGCATGCACTATGTAGGGGAATCACTGGTAGTTGAATTACTTCTCTACTCGCATGTACTTCCTTTGGTAGTTGAATTACTTGGAAATAGAAATCCTTATTCAAAGGTAACGCAAAGAAAAGCAGAAGCCTTTGAATATGGATGACCATCTTGATTTTATAGAGTTATAATTTAATACTAAAGGACTAGGAATGTTGCAACGAAATAGATGGATGGAGTGTAATAAAAAGAATTTGGATAATTTAGGTTGCACATATCTTTAAATGGAACCACATTTTCCTTTTGGATTCCCAGTCTTTAATATGCAAATAAAATTTTTGATTCAACCAAAGAGCACAATATTTTGAAGTCTTCGTTGCCTGAAACAGGGTAAGGAAAACATTTGGAAACGGGGATGACTTTTGAAATGACCACTTTCAAAACCTTTGGAAACAGAGCAACGAGCACTTCCACACACAGGTCCAAAATTCATGACTTAGGAGCATGAGCACACCTAATTCAGGGATGATTAAATATAAAATGATTTGGGCTGCAATTATACTCAATTAAACATAAAGAAATGATTAAAATCTATTAAAATGACTTAGAAGTCAAACATGACAACTTTGGAATATGGTAGAATGTTGGCATAAAAAATTTGTTCATTATACATTCTCTTTCGTCCAGTTTTGATGCTTTACTTCCAAATTAGGTGTTTTCTTTGTTGGAGATAGCAATTTGTACATCTAGGTCGAACCATTAATGATGCCCACAATGAAGGGGCATGTAGCTCAGTAGTACAGCAGCACACTGGCTAAGGGAAAATATGGGGTAAATCTTAGTATGTATAATTTTCAAGACGAGGATAGAGCTATTTTTGCTTGAGGTTAGCCAGGGGACCTTAGCCAAAGTGTGGCCTAACGACGGTGTTGGAAATAGGAATACACACATCTATGTTGAACCCTTAAGGGTGTCCCTCATGAAGGGGCAAGTGGCTCAGTGTTAGATCAATCCAACTAGGCAAGGACTTAAAAGTTTCGGAAATGTTTCAAGTAACAGACATTGTTAATTAGCCTATTGTGCTAGACCAAACGATGGACGACCTGCATTGGAAAGTGTTTGCATGGGGAAAGTGGCTCAGTGTTTGAGTAATCCAACCAACCAAGGACTTAAAAGTTTCAAAAATGTTTCAAGTAACAGAAAATTGTTAATTAGCCTATTGTGCTAGGCCAAACGGTGGGCGACCTGCATTGGAAAGTGTTTGCTGACCAATATTGAGGCCCCACCCAGGTTCGAAACTCAGTTAACCCACCTCATGAAAGGGCAAGCGGCTCAGTGTTAGAGCAATCCAATTAGCCAGGGACTTTAATGTTTTAGAAATGTTTCAAGTAATAGAGAATAGTTAATTATACAGTGATATACAGTGAACAAGTAAACGATAAGTTTCATTGGGTGAAACTAACGAGACCATGGTTCAAATCCCATTGAGAATATGGCCTCACTGGGTGAAACTAACGAGACCGCAGTTCAAATCCCATTGAGTATATGGCCTACTATGATCTCGCCTCAAGGAATAGACTCCCCATTTCCTAGTCTCCGCTCTTGCTAAATCATAAGATCTGGTATATCTGGTTTATATCTGGCTTACAGGTTGTTGGATATACTCTTGGTGTTATAAGGATCTTGCTAAATCATAAGATCTGGTATATCTGGCTTATATCTGGCTTAGAGGTTGCTAGATATACTCTTGGTGTTATAAGGCAGCGACAAAGGTTGATCCAGGACCTCCCCCAGATTAGTCCAAGGAATAAATTTTTTGCTGAGCAATATTGAGGCCCCACCTAGGTTTGAAACTTAGTTAACACACCTAGCGTGTATGTGGGCAGTTTCATAATGCATTAGGTTCAGGAGTATAGGTTCAGTCCCTCAGACATGACCCTGTGCCTCCTCAGAGATAGGCAGTAAGTTTAGGAATTCTCCTAATACCCAAAAAATAAAAAATAAAGGAAAAAGAAAGAAATTATCCTAATACTAAAAAAAAATAAAGGAAAAAGAAAGAAATTCTCCTAATACTTAAAAAATAAAAAAATAAAAAAAACAACAGTAGTAATTATCGATTCTTGTGATAAAAAAAAAGAAACGAAAAGAAAACATACAATAGTTAATTAGTAGTTTCCAACTTTTCACTAGCATGTCCTAACATTTTTTTATGTATATGCAAAAAGACTTTGACTTCAGGATGACTCAGGGGTTTCTTTGTCAAAGTTTACTTGCATGCCAAAAATTGTTCTGATGTCAAACGACATGGATAAAACATGATCATAAAGAGATAAAATTTGATAAAACTTCAACAAAAAGCGTGGATGAAGTTCACACTCGACAACAAGACTGACGTGGGAAGAAACATCTAAAGCAAACTTTTTAAGGTTCCATATTTCCACTCCTTAATGATAGGTTTAATAAAATAATCAGTTCTTAATGAAGGTGCTACCTCCTCGTTAAGTTATAACCTTTTTTTCCCACATTTTAAGAGTAAAAGATAGCATCTCAAGGCACTGGGGCTGTTATAAGTGAAATTGTAAGTAGATAGATTGTGATAATCGGAATTTGTAAGTGACTGGTGTGGAATTCTTAAGCCATGGGTGGTTATTAAGCATGGAGTTAAGCTTGAACCCTAGGGTTTGCCAGTTCATAATTAAGATAAAATCTATTCAATGGTAAAAAATTGAAAATTCAGAAGTTGCGTGAAGAGAAACATAGAAGAAGCACCTGGAAAATAGTCTTGGAGAAGAAAGTATACCTGCAACAGAATGAGCATCGACCCATGCTCAACTTCCAAAGGCCAAAATTATAACTAGTATGTATGGTAGAAGATGGGAGAAAAACAATGAATTTTTCCACTAAATACAGTTTCAAATTAATCACTGGCATGGTGCTAACTTTGTTAGAGGTAACAGATAGAAGATTGAAGTTTAAAATACAATACACTCTGATGAATTAGGGATTACCATGGCATTAGAGGGCACATGCCAAATTACATTGTCATCTCCAAATGCACCCCTACGTAGTGTCCATCTGACACTTTGTGACTTGAACCTTTAAAATGCTTGCTCAGCCACTTCATCATTCAAGATTTATTGTGAGAGTATGATGGTACAATGTGACCTGCATGTCCCAAATAACATGAGCCAACAATGAAAACCATAATTAAATTATTAATGCCTTACTAATTTAATCCTTTAAAAAACGAAAAACATGAATCCAAGAAAGAAAATGATAAGGTTCTCATTAACCAGCTATTATATTTATAGATATGGTAGAATTTTTGATTGGTTGTTTCAGAATTTAAAGCATTTTACTTATTCTCTCAAACATATGAAAAGACACTAAAATTACCAAGGTCATATTTCAACAAAAATCTTGCACAAAATCAGATTGCAACTATGAAGATATTGTTCTAAATTTTCAAAATTATAGTAATAAAATCTATCTTCGACATGACTTTAACATTTTATATCATATTAGAAAAATTTCGAGTCAGGGAACAAGTACAAGGTTCAAAGTTAAATTATTAAGGAGATATCATATACAACTTTATGAGTTGAGGTTATCACTAGAGAACGTAGTCTTGAGTCGTAAACCAATACTTAATTAGGGACTTATGGAAATAAATGGGTACAAAATGTGAATTCATCCCTCATGAGTCATGGCACACACACAACTCCTAAGGCTTTACAACAACTACAGCTGGACCCATCACACTACCTTTTTAGGCTGAATTGTCCACACCTGAGGATTTGCAAGTTGCAACCACTGCAGATGCACCCATCACATCACCTTTTTAGGTTGAATTTTCCACATGTACTAACCCACAGAAGATGTAGTTGAATAGTCTGTTGTGCTGAATTCCACAGCTTTTTCCCACAACTGACCATAAGTCCTTGCATGTGATGAGTGCACCAGACATGTATCATGGGAGCCACAAAACCTGCAAACAAAATTATCCATAAGTCCAAAATGGGGAGGATGTAACTGGCAATAACAAAGCTCAGAAAAATTCTCCCTTGCAATGAAATTCCAGATGTGACTCCTCATGAACAGAGAGCCATTCTTATCAAAATATTCTAAGAGAAACATGTTTTAAAGCTAAATGTATACAATTCATTAACTTCCCTTCCATCCTACCGTGTCATATCCCTTGAGCACCCCCCAACACAGTGACTCCCTTGGTAGAAAAGGCCCAATAACTAAATAAGTTTTCTCAAAAATGTAAAAACAACATCCATATATGGGAAGAATACACCAATTCCCAACATGCTTGGGACTACCAATTAGTAGCAAGGAGCTTCACACCTTTGGTCAAGATTTCATTCTCACAGGCTTCACCCATGGGAGATAGGAAGGGATTGAACTTATGGAATTGGGAGGTGATGAACCATGTGAATATATTGCAAACCCAAGCCTACCCTCATTCTCCTTGAGGCAAACACTACCGACCAAGTTCCATTCACATAACTTTTACCCAGCACGTGGAGGTAATCATTGAACTTACACCATCAGGAAGTGATTAAAGTCGTGTACATGTTATGGACCTAGGGCCACCCCGTGTTCTCCTTGAGGCCTGCCAGAATATGTTTGTCAAGCGGGTTGTGATCAAGTTGTAAATCAAATTTGTTATCATCACGGAGACTCAAGTGTAATATCCCCTCAAGAACATGATGTTGTGATTTAATGCTGTCAATTTGTGTTATCGTCTGATATCTCATCAATAACTAAGCCTAGGTAGTTGGTCCTAGGCAATGTCCTGCATAATTTTGATGAAATAGATACAGATTGGTCATGGAATTTAGGCAAAAAGTAGGCCTTCTTCATTAACAAAGGCTTATTTACTAACCAGAATAAAAGGGGATGAATATGTGAAGGAATAAATGAATAGGAGAAGGGATAATAACATACAAAGAAGGTTCAAATTTGACACATATTGCAAAGTATATTTGTTAGGCCTAAAATCATTCAATCCATGCATAGAATGGTATACTAAATAAAGAATTGGAATAGAATGCACATCATACCATGTTTAAACCTAGGCAAGTGCAAAATCATTCCTGTTCTTCTCTAATCAAGAGAGTCCACATCTTAAAGATCTCCCCATTGATTTGTCAGATAATGTTATTCTAATGGGAGTGGATGTGAAGAAACTGCCTTGAAAAGCATTCCAATGAGAAGACATACACGTGGCACAACAAACCCTAGCATTTGGTCAAATGAGCACATTTCATGGGACCATTTTGGCTAGGAGGATGAAAAAAGGCATCACGCAGAAGCTCTCTCCATTGTAAAGGCATGGATGGATTAATGGGAAATTCCCGTGAGCCTAGTTGAAGATTTACTGGAGAAAGAAAATTCAAGGATTTATTTTGTAATATCTGGTTCATCATTGCATCCATATTTTTGTTTGTCTATTGCTGGAAATTCATTAAAATTTTCCCACAAAATTAGGCTTCATATTAGGGAAAAGTCTGTCATTTGAAGAAGGGCTTTGGTTGAGGTGTTCCTATCAATTTCCCTTGCCGATTACTATTAAGTTAGACAAATTACTGCTGTCATTTCAGTTCATGGTAGGACACATTTGTAGTTTCTAGTACAATCACCCCTTTTGTTGCCATGAATGTGTATTAAGGAGCACCTTTGTAAGGGCCCTCTATGTAATTTCTGCAATTTGGAAAAAAAATTCATAGGTTGAGTTTTTGGCATGTTGTAACAGCACTATCGTGCCATCCACATTCACAATTTCAAACCCTCTGAAGGTTGCCACTTGACTCCATTTGCCCTAATTGGATAGGAACTAATCCCAGTTGGGATTACAAAAGGCATCACACAGAAGCTCTCTCCATTGTAAAGGCATGGATGGATTAATGGGAAATTCCCCTGTGAGCCTAGTTGAAGGTCTACTGGAGAAAGAAAGTTCAGGGATTTATTTTGTAATATCAGGTTCATCATTGCATCCATATTGTTGTTTGTCTATTGCTGGAAATTCATTAAAATTTTCCCACAAAATTAGGCTTCATATTAGGAAAAAGTCTGTCATTTGAAGAAGGGCTTTGGTTGAGGTGTTCCTATCAATTTCCCTTTTCTATTACTATTAAGTTAGACAAATTGCTGCTGTCATTTCAGTTCATGGTAGGACACATTTGTAGTTTCTAGTACAATCACCCCTTTTGTTACCATGAGTGTGTATTAAGGAGCACCTTTGTAAGGGCTCTCTATGTAATTTCTGCAATCTGGAAAAAAAAATTCATAGGTTGAGTTTTTGGCATGTTGTAACAGCACTATCTTGCCATCCACATTCACAATTTCAAACCCTATGAAGGTTGCCGCTTGACTCCATTTTCCCTAAATGGATAGGCACTAATCCCCACTAATCCCAGTCTTACATCGCAATCTATCTCATATTTTAATTAAGGAAACCCCCCTTGTTCCAGGCAATAGACAGCCGAACGCAAGAGAGGACAATATTGTGGTGGCAACAAACAAACCCTCTTAGTTCCCCTAAAGGTTGTACATGTGTTTTAAGGCTTTACCACTTAAAGTGAAGGTTTTTGAGGTAATAAGAATCATCAATGTATCTTAGCATTTTTATAAATGTCAATGCTGGGCATTGACTTAGTTAGAAACAAGAAAGTTGAAACAAGCAGTCTTTATGTTAGATAGAAAAACATCTCAGGATAGTAACTGTGGATTCACCCCTTCAATCTTTTAAAATATTAGAGTTTGTGCTTTGTTTTTGGTTTACAGTTTCATCATTACCATAGATCCATTTTAACAATATGTGATACCAGTGCTTTAATGGTGTAAATTCAAAGAAAACAGATGACCACACTGCATGGATGTGATCTTTCAAATCATATGACATCATCTTGACAAGTAGAGGCAAAATAAGGATGAGTATGAGAAATGTCTTCTTTGTAATAGAATGGGTGAGACAGAATGATGGCCCGCAAAAGTAAAAAACTTAAAAGAGTTGCAAGATGCTCTGCTTACACTCAAGTAGATACACATTTTCCTTGAGAGGGATCACTACAATGTGGTCCCTCAAGGGGAAATGACAGTTTGTAAGGAAATGGACTGCATTACAAGGGATGCCAGGGTGCATTCTCAACTATAGTGGATTTTTTGAAGGGGATGAAGGATCCAAATTCCAAAGTATACTTTGACTACTTGAAAGGAAAAGTGATAGTTAAAAGATTCTCCGTTTGCATCAGCAGGATGAATCTCTTGCAGAGGATCAAAAAAAGATCAAAGGCATGTTCCGATTGCATTTTCAAAATATTTTCTCTTAATTATTTTACGCATAATGTGGTGGATGTCAGGAATGCTCATTGTGGAGCCATTCCATGCAATATTTCTATCTATTGGTGTAGTGATTGAGTCAAATTGGATAGTGACTTCTCGAAGGAGAGGGGTTTTTTTAGCTCTTAGTTCTATGAAGAATATCAAGTCATCGGAAATGGATGGCCTTTGTTGTGATATTTTCATTAGGAATGGATGGCCTTCGTTTTGATTTCCACAAGGCCATGTTGAACACAATACAAGATTATTTATATTGTTTGATAGCTGAAAATTTCTCTTCTAAAAGGCTATCTAAATCTCTCAACCAAGGCCTTAGTAAACACATTACCAAGAATGTAGCTAGGGGCACTATTGGAGGTTGGAGCCTCATTACTTTCCTTGGTGTCTCATACAAGATCATGGCTAAAGCAATGGCTCTCAATTGCATGGAAGGTAGTTCAACAAGAGTAGACAGGTTTTGTACAGGGTCCAATTATTCTAGACATGTAATCTAGACTCGAGAGGCCTTGGAATGGGCTTGAGATAGTGGCTACCAGCCTTGTTTTCTGCAGATTGAAGCTTCATCACAGACATGTTAGTTTTGCTTGTACTACCGCCTGACCCCGCACTATTCATTCCAAACTGTATTTCCCTTTGGCCTTGTTGTTACTTGCTTTATCTACAGTGTCCGGTCCTTTATACCTTACATGAATGACATTAATTCCACCAAATAGGTTGTGAGCACTTCCCAATATTTCCTGCACAGATTTTAGATTGGCCATTTAAACATTAAACCTGTCATATGGTTCGTCACAGAGAAGATGATTAAAGGTTTGGAGGATACCTGATAAAAACCTGCAAGGAACAATCTCATGTATTACGGTTCTCCTTCACACAAATGGTGCACAAAGAGCACACTTTCAACCTTCCCACTAGGTCCAATAAAGTGTTTTGTTTTTCCATCACTGTCACATGTAAAATCAGCCAAGGTTGCCTGTGTATTTGGATTTTCATGCAATTGATGCAAAGGCATTATAGGGAAAACTTGATTTATGGCCCATGAATCAGGTATGGAACGGAAAATAGATAATTTGATATGATATGTCGCTGCTAAGTATTTCTTAAGCTTATCTACTTCATCTGGCAACTCAGAGTCTACAAAATTTTAAGACACTAAATGAAATAGAATCATAGACATCTTCAACTTGTTCCCTATGCTCAAGACTTAGGAAACCAAGCTTAAATAAGCTATGGGCTTCTTTTTTTAACCAATTTGCATCATTGTAAGCTTCCTGTACATTTTGTTGGCAGATAGTTTTTTTGATATCATATAAAGTTAATTCACCAGGATTGCAATCTTTCCGAAGCTTTGTGTTTGTATGATATGGAACAAATGAACCTGCATGCAATTCACTTGAATGCAAATCCTCTTGAACAGCTGTACCTGAAGTTTGGACCACGATGTGTGGCCATGGTAAACACACTACTCTCTAATGCATCAACATTTCTCCTTGTTAGTAACTCATTATCCCCTGAAATTTTGCTAAATCAATCTATTTGTCAAGGGTGCCCCTTTGCCCCAGATTTGTATATTTGACAATGGATGCCTTGGCTCACCTATTTGAAGTTGCTGGCATTCAGGGGCAAGTGAAGGACATCTTACATCCTGATGGGTTAGACATGGTCAACAATAATTTTGCTAATGGATCCTTTATTTCTATGAGTGTTAAGTAGAGCTTGGTTAATGGTGCTCATACTTGTTTGCACATCTTTGGATCTACATTAGATGTTGTGGTTAGTCACCACGAGACAATTTTTTATTTGTTAGAGTTAGACTCTCAGCCTAGTAGATTCCCATAGCTTGGACTTATGTTCGACCAAGGGTAATTGTGAGGTATCTAGGCATTGTATTTGAAATTTTGAAGTGGGGCTTTCATCAGTGGCTATCCAAGATTGGTGTACCGTGTCTTCAACAATTTTAGAGTAAGCATTGATTTTGGCATCATAAGGACCTCTCATTAGATGGGAAGTTGACAAGGGGGTTGGACAGATCCTCTATGCCTCACATGTTTATTATGTATCTTGTTGGTTGCCTAGTAAGACTCAATTTCAGCATTTAGAGCAGATCATGCAATCATACCTGTGGTAAAAGTATGGTGGGAAGGACAATATTCCACAAGGATGGGGGGTCTCATCCTTTGCCCAATGTGTTGAAAAATAACATTGCGACATCGAGGCCATTTTGCAGGGATGCGGGGTGGATCTTTGGTTAGTCCTTGCAGTAGTATCAACCACAAAGGCTTTAACCTTTGTTGCTTTAGCAGAATCTATTAACTCCAACTTTCAATGCAAGATGGGGTGTCGGTTGATCTAGAAGATAGGTGAGCACACAAATTACACCGTTTCTAATTTGTTTGGAAAGATAATCAGGACCAGTATTTAGTTCTCCTTCAATGCTGCACTCACTAGTGTGCTGCCTTGTTTGGCAATTGTAGCTATCTGGTCCACTCTTCCTTCATTGGGATTTGGCAGTGATTGAGAGTCTCTGCTCTGTTTTCCCTAGGAATATTAAGTGTAAGTTAGAAAAAATTTAGTTATCTGTCTACTTTTTGTTCCATTTATTTGTTTACATTTTGTTCCATGTGGTGTAATGAGGTACATGACTAGCTATTAACTGTGGATGAATTATTGATAAGAGATGCTCAATATTTATATTCGGTAACCTATACAAACTTAATTTATGCTTTTCTAGTCATCATCAAAATGGAACCCCCAAAGGGAGGACAATTTAAGTCAAATTTTGATAAGGCTGCAAAAAGAGATCCCAGAAGAGAAGTTAGTGGAAGGGTAATAACAAGCAGGAATGGGGAGATGATTGCAGTATATATGGAAAAAATAGGAATCAACATCAACAATCAAGCAGGAATGAGGGATCTTATAGCGGAGTTAAATTTTTCCTAGGCCTAGCCTAGAAAGAGTGGCAATGGAATGGAGTGGAATTCTCAGATTATAATCAATGTTGTGATGACCGAATGCATTTCTTCTCGAATTTGGAAGTTTTAACCCCCAATGTAAATGGATTAAAAAGAGGTTTCAGTAGAAAGGTTAGAAATAGATCTCATTATGCTACAAGAGCAGCCAACAAGGTTGCTGATTGGCTTTCTAACATGCCATTGAGTGGCAAGTATATGACATCAAGATTTTCAAAACCTGAGGTTCAAAGGAAGAATAATGAATTATTGAAATTAATAGTAAGTCAAAATGTTGAGACTTAGAAAAAAACACTAGGCCTTGGGGAGCTGACATAGATGTCCCTGTTTTTTCAATTAGAAAGATTAAGGTAGGATACCTTAAGTTGCAGGACAACAATTTTTGGACTGATTGCAAATCCCTCCATAATTTGTGACAATGGTGGCAGCCATTAGTGAGTAGTATAAATCATAGTTTACTTCTTATGAAGTTTCTGTTTGTTTTCACACCTGGAGAAGAACTGGGCTTGTTAATTCACTTTCTCTCTGCATTATCTCAGTCTCTATTAGCCATTAGCAATTATAAGAAGGCTAGAAAGGAGAGGAGGAAAGCCCAAATGCTCCCTCAAGGAGCTGTGAGGAAAGAGGGTCCTGCCTATCAATTGCATAATTAAAAATGATGGAAATCCTCTAAGGAGACAGTCCAGATTGACAAGCAATATGTTCATAGGAAGGAAGAGTCCTCCACGTGGAATGATACTAAGAAACCCTTTGGGAAGTGAAAATTTTCCTTGAACATGTGCTCCTCAAACAATAAATTCACGAGTCACTTGTCAGTGTGGGTGAGAGATTTCAATGACTGGAGGATAATACTCTGTTTTTTAGGTTGGAGGTGAGAGAAATCATCAGGGAGGCAATGGAAAAAGCTACGACATAGTTTTCTAAGTGAGTGTGGAAGCATGAGGAAGACAAGAGGGTTGCTGATATTGAGTTAAGGATAGAACATTGCTACAAGCTTGACCACATTTTCCATCTTTCCTAGTTCAATGCAAAACTAAGTTCAAAGTCAAGGATATTAGATTGTACACTGATGGTTCAAAGAGAACAAGCGACTAAGTGGATGCCAACAAGGTGCTACTTAGCCACTGGGAGAGGTGCTTGGAGCAGCTACCTCACTTAATCATTATGCCAGTGATAAGCTCAAACAAAAATGATGACAACCCAAGCCAAAAAACAAGGCAATCCATAAAATGTACAATAAATCCCCATTATGGTTATTAGTTGTTAAAGGAGGGACAAACAGTCTTTGTATTGCTACTGCTCTTAATAATGTTGAAAAAAAATTGATGCAAACATCAGAAATACTCTGAAATCCTCTTGTACATGTAGCTGATAACAATGTTGCCAGAAGCAAGAATGTGGATGGAAAAAAAAATTAGGAACAGGGAAGCATGAATCCCAAAAAATAGAATTTTCAAAAAAAAAAAAATGAGAACATGAAAGATAAAGAAGATATAAAACGGTATAAATGAAAATATATTTCAATATTTTACTTCTTAAACGATAAATCATGAGAAATTACATCATGATTCATGGTTCATATGAAAAGGATGAATAACGTTTTTTTTCAAGGAAAACCTCCCAAGATCCCGCCACCCCCCCTTCCCCCAAATATCCAAATGGAAAGCAGGACAATCATTAACCACAACAGCAGCTGGAAACCCTAACAGACTTGACTGGCTTTGAACCTGTGACCTATGCCATCCCCATCAACAACATGCCTTTGGCAGACGGTTCAAATAATTGAGCCAACCCTTGGGCCTACATAACTATTATTTATTAGCCAAATTTTGGAATTTAAAATGACTACACACCAAATTGTGGAAGCTGCAAAAAATGAGTTATGAAGATCAACTCAAAGCATTAGTGCAACTGCTCCACAATCTCATCATCCCTGTAAACAACCAAAGGCCACCATGGAGAGCAAGACAACCACCAACCACAACAGCAGCTAGAAACCCTGACAGACTCGACTCGCTTTGAACCTGTGACCTATGCCATCCCCATCAACAACATGCTTTTGGCATATGGTTCAACTAATTGAGCCAACCCTGGGGCCTACATAGCTATTATTTATTAGCCAAATTTTTGAATTTACAATATGACTACACACCAAATTGTGGAAGCTACAAAAATTGAGTTATGAAGATCAGCTCAAAGCATTAGTGCAACTGCTCCACAATCTCAACACCCTTGTAAACAGCCAAAGACCACCCTGTGTTCATCATCCAATTTCTTGTTTACTTTGCAAGCCAGAGCCTACATCGTAGTGGACAATACAGTGCCTAAAGAATGGATGGATGAATTAGCTAAAAGGGTTTTTATTCCATTCTTTGGCATTCATATGCACATCCTAATTTATACATTTGTTCAATGAACTTTCAACTTATGTACTCTTTTATTTATTACCTCATTTTAATCTGACATAGGGAAATGCATTTTTAACTTTGATATGTTCACTACAATAATTCTTGGTAGGGTCCATTATTTGCTGATATAAAAAAAAAATTGTAAACAATTCTCGGATGATGTTTTTAAAATATATCCCAGAAAAATTCCACTAGGCCAGGGAAATGCTACTTCTTTTATCTTTTTTTCCATCCCTAATACCCTCCCTTCATACCTGACTGTCGACATCTTCAACTTTATCTCAATTACCAAGATAACAGACATTACTTTGACAATTCAATTGGTTATATTTCCTTCTCCATAGAAAGCTCTACTAGTGATGTTCCCAATACATCATTCTGAGTGAGACAGAAATGGAGATGGATAGATTAAAGAAAAATGAACCCCGATCCTTGAAATAAACATTATGGTCATTAAAAAATATATACTTAACAGGGAAGACAAAGTAATAGATAAAGATAAGATAATTTTATTAATGTCCAATGAATGACCACAAAAAGTTTAACGAGACTGCTGGTTACAATGATTACAACATACTAGCTGGTGGACCAAACGGTCCCCTTTCTTTATAAGAGCAGGAAAAGAAAAAATACAAAGAATACGAAAGTAAAAGTCTAGATGACTGAAACATCTTGACAATGAGTTGTGGTGAAGAAGTCCTGGAGGAGAAGGATGAGCCTCCTGAGTGGGGGGAGACTCCTTCTCCTAGCATCCGAGGCCATTAGAAGAGGACTGAAGGAAACTTGTCAATGTCTGTTGCCCTGAAGAGGAGCTGGACTACTGCCGCTGTCATCGGGAGGATTTGGGGCGCCCCCTGGAGGTGGGGGGGTGCCTGGTTCTAGATCGCTAATGGGGTCTAGTGGGATGAGATTCCCGGATGCGCACTGAACTGGAGTCATGGTCTAAGGATCGATTGGTGGCTCTCTTGGTGCCCTGCGATGCTGGGAGTGCTCTAAAGAAGTCGGTGATCCTCTGGGTGGTGGCCAAGGCAGACGGAAGCTGGAGTAGAGTCAAACGGCGTCTGAAGGTCTCTTGGAGGTAAAGTGCCAAGCATCTCTAGTCGATGTATCTAAGGAAGCTGGCTGATAAGAAATAAAAGCACCTGCGGATCCCATAGTAGACGGGGCATCTAAAGATGAAGTGTGACTCAGTTTCCACCTCTTGTAAGTGACAAAGTTGACAGATCCTCTTTGTCCTGTCAATATGGTGGTTTGTTTCCACCCGAAGCTTGTGCGATCCAACTCTAAGCTGCCCAAGGGGGATCTTGATGGCATGCATCCAATGTTGAAGGGTATAAGGGGGTCGAGTGATGAGTCCATCTCTACTCTCCAGGAAGTGCTCAGCGTAAAAGGCCATCTTTGGGCGCAAATTGCCCGGAGGATTGATGCATTTAGTCCCTTAGTTAAATAAGGGACTCAACCTGGAATAATAAAAACCTGTTTAAGACCAAGAGTGAAGGATAGTAGATATGAAAAAGAGACCCCTACCTATGAAGTACACAGCTCACCAAAGAGATAAGGTTGATAAGGAAGCCTAGAAAACTGGAAAAAACTGAAATCTAGATAATTAATAATGTACAAACACAATAATTGACCAAACATCACAGAATTCCACTTGAAATCCAAAAAATAGGCACTCCACGTAACATGCTTCTATATGTCACAAAATAATATCTACTTTGAGATTTGCTAATAAAAACCACATCATAATATCTTTCAAGATTTGTTAGTAGATGTTGTATAACAATATCCTTCTAGATGTGTTAGTCATTCAAGTCTCCATTAAGAAAAACCTAGGAAATGGAAATAATGTAGGGAATCACTCCCCTCGCTCAACTTTCAAGAAAGTATTTACAATAGTGCACTCCCAAAATACTCCTGATCAAGTGTTTTCAAGCAAGGTTACTTGGGAGCGGGAGCAGGAGCGCCATTTTCAAAAGCTCCCAGTCCGGGAGCATTTCGAGTAGCGTTTTTTTAATATATATATATATATATATATATATATTATATTTTTTATATTTTGATGCATATATGTCAACAAAATCATGTAGAATGATGAATTAGACATAAAAAAACATATATTGAACCAAAGGTATCTTTATCATTACCTCTAGATTCGTATAGGGATCTTTTTCATTAATATAACCCTCTAAGCATTGGCTCTGGGAGCGCACTTCGAGATCAGGTTCGAGGGAGCGCGCTCAAGGAGCGGGTTTGATAGGGGGGAGGCACTCCCCCGCAACCTTTTTTTCAAGAACACGCTCACAATCTGCATATTCATATTGTCTAGAGAATTTTGAACACTCCCCAAAGAGTAGGGCTAGTCCCAAGACAATTGGAAAAGCTATTTTTACTTTTTTTTAAAACAAGTTGGGGCCTATGAGAAGGCCCCAATAGGCCTCATGCGCTCAATGAAGGGGGTTTAGAGCTTTATAAATGCCTAATTCCTCTTCATTTCTCCTTGCATTTTTCTTTCCAGAAAATAAAGGTTTAATTGTTAAAGGTCATCAATTTTGGTAGAATATCTACCATTCAAACTCAAGAACTAAGCCAATGGAAGTCCCTCATGGGAAAATTTCTTGCAGTAATTCCTATAATTAAACAATTAAAAAAATGTAGTTAGCTACCTCTTGAGTGGGTTTAGTAGCCTCTATAAGCTTCTCCTTTAGCATAGAGGCTTAATCCTGCTTGTCTGAGTCCACATCATTTCTTCAAGATCCAATTTCTTTGCTTTGGGACCCTTGGGAGCATGGGTCCAAGCAAATCTGAGGCCATTTTGCATTATGATTTGGTATGTGTGGTTCGATGCTACCATAGCAAGAGCTTGCAGTACACCATGGAGTCTCATAAATCTCAACAAAGGTCTCAAGTACTGTGTTAATAAGAATAATACTCTATGCTATGGTGTTGATCAGTGCCAGGTGCTATATCATAATGTATAACCTCGGCACTTCTAGGTACTGTGCTCACTAATGTTATCATGCTAAGATGCTCGAAGCTACTTGGTGTTGAAAAGTGTAACTAGGATTGGTCTTCATATTGACTATGTAATTATGTATTTATGTAAAGAAGAAGACAAAGATAATAAAATGTATTTTTGTTGTACTTGCTTCATGGGTTTCATGAGCAATATTTTATTATAGGTCAATAGACTTATTATTGATGTCTATTAGGATTCGTCTTCTAGTTATAAATGTAATTAAGGGTCATAAATATGAAGAGTAGTCATCAAAATGCTCCAAGACCTTGTCATGTTCACCCTCATTAAACACTGGAATAATTGAACTATATGTCAGCCTATATACACAGTGATCTAGTTGGCCTCCAATTAGCTTGAAGGGTCGGCCTAAAAACAGTGACATGATGCTTATATATACAGTCAACTCTGTGGTCATTTGAACCAAGGAATTGTGGATCTCCAGACAGGAAACAGTGCAGATTTCAGGAAGCATAAAAGTGTGGATTTCAGGAAGGAGAAAAGTGCGGACTAAAGGACAGAATTGTGGACATTCCTATGATAGTTACCTCATAATAAATTCTGGGTTAAAATACAAATTGAAGCAGTAAGTGCAGTTCTGTTTTGTGTAGCATTCTGGAGCAGTGAACGTGGATTAGTATGAAGAAGATACGGTCAAGTGAAGTGCGGTCAAACTTGTAATGAATTCACTAATATTATAAGGTCAATGTTCTATGTATTGTAATGACTTTAAGCATTCAAATGTTATGCTATGCGAAGGGCTAAGATCAACACTCATGATGTGATGATAAGTCTAAGGGCTAGTATAAGTATGGGAAAAGGAGGAAGGTAAATCTATGATTTACCTTCCTACTCTCAGAAAGGTTACACATCTCCAAATGCATGACAAGTGAACAATGAGACTTCAAATGATTTGGTCTCTTATATTTGAATAAGCAATAAGAAGTGTCTGAAGACGAACTTAGAAACCGAGTTCTCTAAGGTTGATGCAGATCAGTGCAAGTTGTTGAAGAAAAGAAGGATCAGTATTGAAGGAAGACTTAGAAGCAGTGGCAATGTCTTGGAAGCATTAATAGGTCAAGGGTCTATGTCTTGGTCATGGTACTTGTCATCTTGAAATTCTATAAGAAGAATTTCTCGTGGGGTTTCCTCTCCAAGAGGGAGAGGTTTTTCCCTGGCTCGAAGAGCCTAACTTTGTGTCTTTTGTATTTTGGTAATTGACTTGATGAAAGACTAAATAAGCTAAAGAAGAGAAGACAAAAGTAACTCAAATAAGCTCACAAGTAATTATCAAGAAAAGAAATTGAATTAATCACCAGCCCCCTAAATTCTCAACACTTGGTGCTACTCGGTGTTGTAGTGATAACATGAAGTTCAGTGATGAATCACTATGTTTGGATGTTGCTATAGGGATTATGATTTGAAGATCAAAGGATCAAGGAAGACGACTATGTCTTGGTCTTGGAGTGGCGAAATAGGTCAAGGGCCTTGGTCTTGGTATTTGTCAATTGGAATCTCTATAAGAAGAATTTGTGCGGCTTTTCCTCTCAAAGAGTGAGAGGTTTTGGCCCTGGCTCATAGCCTACATGTTGTGTCTCTTTTCTATTTATGTTTATGCATTGGTTACTGTTTGATGAAGAAAGAACACTAATAATCTAACAAGAAAAAGATCTTAATCTAAAGAAGTTAAAAGGCATTCACAAACAGTCACTAATGAAGAGAAATCTCTTAACACTAAATCCCCTAGATTTCTCAACATTGTAGTGGTCAAGGGCCTTCTTTTAAAAGGCTTGGTGCAGGCCCGCCCTTTCTCCAGTCATAATGAGTGGCAGATAGTTTTGGAGAGTTGTATGAAGCTGAATCCACCTTCCCCCCCCAGTTGTAATCAGGGATTCATTTCTTTTGTTTTTCTGAGTTCTTGTGAGACCCCTCTCAGGGGGATACTATGTTTGCAAGTGCGAGCTATGAATCTGGTCTCCTCCCTTGCAGCCAAGATTCAAGAATGGACTGGGATCCCCTCTGCCTTATGCATCTCCTTTATGAGGGCCAACAACTTTAGGATACAAATAAACTAAGTGAGCACGACATAGTAAACAACACAGTAATAAATCTAGTTTCTAGATTGTGAGGCAAAGCTCAAGGAAGGGGTGGCCCTCTTCTTCTCAGCCCAAATCTTTTAAAAGAAGCGTTAAAGCTAGGGATTGTGAACCAGCCTCCTAAGGAGCTCTTAGTGCGAGCCTTTCTTATGGATCAAATAGATAAAATCCCATCCACTGGAGTGCCAAAAATTTAATCCGACTCTCTCAGTGTTGACTACATGGAGCATGCTCTAATTTTTCGATTTAATGGATTTTGGCCTTCAGCATATGTACTTCGAGATTGGGTGGCTAAGACCTGGTCTAAGCACAGTTATCTGTTCTTCTCCTTAGAGGGATACTTTATAGTTTGTTTCAAGAACCAGAGGGATCGACAGGGGGTCCTTGAGCTTGCAGCATGGTTTTGGGCTGATTAGGGCTCTCCATTCAACCATGGTTTGTAGATTTTAACCCCTAATAATGCCAGATTTGGCCATTCTTATTTGGGTTCAACTCCCTAATTTACCTCTTAACTTAATGCACCCTGATATTTTAGCCGATATTGGGAATGCCCTAGGCCGATTCATTAATATCAACATGCACAAGCTAGCGAAGGGTATTGTGACCTTTGCACGGATATGCGTGGAAGTTGATTTCAACAAGGGATTACCTGATAAAATCCTCCTGAATTGGAGGGGAGCTATTTACTCACAAGCACTAGATTATGAGAACACAACCTTTTGTTACAAGTCTGCCAATAGCCAAGTCACCTCCAAAATGTATGCCCTTCTTCTCAAGGGCCCTCTCCACCTCACCAAGAATTTATTGCTAGTGTTCAGTGAAAAAGAAAAAAATGTAGAACAATAACACTTCACCTTTTCCTTCTTCTGGTTCATACAAATGGTCTATTCAGACACACATTTATTTGAGAAATCTAAAACCTATACCAAATTTTCTACAGGTCCATTGGAACAAACCGTTGTTTCATTCACTCCTTCGTATGCCTAAAATGTTGATGTTATGTATTTGACAAAACATCAAGTAGTAGGTCTGACAGGTCTCTGACTTATCCTTCCAATTTAATAAATTTCTTGAAATGCTTTCTCCTTTGACTTTGTGATTGTTATATTTGAATTTGGGTCAATCTTTCCAAGTTTTACAATCACTGGATTGTTCAATTTGAGTTTTCTATGCGACAAGTTTCTTGAACTAGATTTGTGATGTTGTTTGTTTCTCGAACATACGCTTTTATTTTGAATTAGACTTTTCTAATACTTTTAGGATAATAGAAACTTTCATAGCGAGGTTAAGTGTTGCCTTGAAAAAACAGGCATCTTTGCAGACTAACTTTTCAATGTGGAAGATCTATTTAGGAGGGTGTTTCTCCATCATTGTTTTCTGAAATATTCCTTTACCTAATAACACAGACTTTCTAAAATGGTCTTCAACTTTTCACCATTACACTTATAAAAAATTGTATTCTATAAGAGTTGCAGTCTAAACTTGTCTTTGCTTGAACAAACATTGTAATTGTAGCAAAGCATAGATAAACATGAAACTCTAATGTGTTTGGAAGAAAGTTGGTTCATGCTTGTAAGAAGACTTAGAGAACATTGTGGCAGAGAACTAACTATTATTCAAGAACCTCTATCATTTGCTAGTGAAAAAGATGAGGAAGAGGATATACATTCAAACCATTGTGCTCGCCAAAAATCTTCAACCAGAGAAGCAAATAAAAAAGTCCACTATAATTAAAATGACAAAACCGATGAAAATAATAAAAATTAAAAAACAAATGCTAGAATGGCCTTAATTATTTTCTTAATTGCAGTATCCAATTCTTGAAGAATTCAAAGCCGAAGCATAGAATGGTCGGTGTAGTAGTATCCAAGGTTGCACTAATAGCTGTGAGCATGCTCATAGTGCTTCAATTACAACATACAACACTATGATCCCTAAAAGGCTAAAGGAAGTGGTAGCAACAAAAGTTTAAGGGTTGCAAAGAATACTAGACATTTAAAAAGGCAAGAAGGACATACCAACATTGAAGATCATTTTCCAAAAAATTCAATACGTAAAACGACAAAGCTTATTGGACAATACAATTTCAAAAATTTAGATGTGTTAATTGGTAGGAGTTGGCATGCATTACAGGTCCCCTTATTTGTTGTGACTAATCAATCAATAACTGCAATCACGACCTTAGTACATGTCAAGGGGTTCTGTATTCTAAATTTTTTATCCTTATTACTTGGTAGAATGGCTTTCATTCACATTGTAGGTGGGAGCCTTATGAAGGAAAGGAAGATTCATATTTAATGTTGTTTCTGTTTTTTCAAACATAAAAGTTTTGCAGAATTACAGCATAGATTGTGAAATGTGTGGTATATGAATTAAATACATAGTGCTTCTTAATAGGGAAAATTTCTAAGATAGTGTAGTGTGGTATTTGAAGATGCCTGATACAGTTTGTCGAAGGAGGTTGTCAACGAATATGGTCTTTTACTGGCTGATTGACTACTCTTGTGCATCCAAAAGTTTGCAAAATCACTCTAGGTTTGATTTTCTCTTTTACTCACTGAGTGATTACCCCTTTACATCCCAAAGGCTTGTGGAATTGGGCCTCACAGTTTGTGAGAAAGAGTAAAATGATTGCGGAGTATTGGCTTATTTCACTCTTTGCAGAATATCTAAAAAAAAAATAAGTAATTTCTAATATGAATCATACTTTTTAAAAATAAATTCTACTTATTTTCATAATTTAAGAGGTTTCACCGATCTAAAAATAGAGAATAAATAAATGAAATAGAAGCTTACTGATGGTGACATTGTCATCGGGGTCTCTGAAGCATCTTTTCTATTCCCTTGAGGCTGAGTGAGGTGCAAGGGATTCTCACAGAAACTCTGTTGGCCGCAATGTTGGCCTTCATCTAAACCTTTCATTTAGGTCTTCTATTCTTGCTCCTTTATTATGAAAAATGGCCTCCCCATCTCATCAGAAGCCAACGTCATCCCTGCAAATAGTAACAAAATGCAGCACAAAGATTAAGCCGAAACATACAAGCATGGATGCAAAAAAAATAGTAGAACCAGATACCTGTGTGTACTCCTCTCTGTGGAACACTAAAAATTGTGGAAAAGCAGTGAAAAAATGTAGCGCCGTCAATCGTCAATGGACTGAACATCCGATGGTGGGGTTCGAGATCGGATATCCGGTCTGCCCTGGTAAAAATCCAAATCCCAACTCTCTTCAATCTGGTTTTCTCTCCCGCCCCTGTGCAAAGGGAAAATATTCTATTTAAATAATTTGAGAGTAAATGTTTTCGTTCCCACCCTGTAAAAACCGGAAAAACATACTACTTCGGAACATTTGGGTTGCCATGGGTTTTGTAAATAATCCAAAAAAAACAAAAACAAAAATCCCATAATTTTATTTCCAAAGTTTTTTTAATAGTAGTTGAAAGCATTTATTGTATATTTTTGGTTGTGATGAAAGCATTTTTTTGGTTATATTTTGGCATATTTATTATTATAATAATAATATATTTTTAAGATTATTTATTTTATGTAATGATTTTATTATTAAAATTTGTTAGGATAGAAATGTTGTATTTTTTGAATTTTAATGTGAAAGTATTTTTAACTTAGTTGTATTGAAAATTTATTTTTTTATTTTTATTTTTATTTATTTATTTATTTTTAATATTGGGTGGGTGTTAATAAAAGAGGGTTTATGGTAAGTGGGTTTAATAGTTAAAAAGTGTTAGTCTCTTAAATGTCATATGACAAATTTGGGAGGAGTAGGGTGTATATTCTTCTTTAGGTTAAATATATTCAAATGGTTGTGTGAATGGGGTTGTAAGAGCCTATGTTTTCATCTTGAGAAAATAGAGTCATCTCGAAGTCACTCTCATAGTTTAGGTTGTCATAAGTAAAATATGTGTTATGTCTTAAGATGTGAACATTTCATCTTAGGGAGTGTGATAATGTGGTTTTAGCGAGGCATTAAAAGATGGAACGAGCATGTACATTTGGTATGCTAGTGTTGTGTTCTTCTTGAGGCATGAGTGCACGTCTAAGAAGACTCTAACAAGGGTTGAAGAGGTGGAATACTTAGAGAAGTTTTGGGGGTTGTAGTCTCACTTAGAGGTGTAGAAAAGCAAGTTAAGCACCATGAGAAGTTTTGAAGCAAACTTAAGATATTTGACAAGTTGCACGAAGAAAACTTAGTAGTGGTATTAATTGAACATTCTTTGATCGAAGTTGATACCCTCTCCTTGGCACTACCACTTTGCAAGACAAAGAATAAATGTGAAATATATGTGGAACCCACTAAAGAAGTTGGAAAGGTTGTTGCAACATATATAGGTGGTTTTGTCGTGTTGCAAAAGGAGTTATTGGAACTTAGAAGGTGACCATTGGAGTAGATTTTTCATGGGGTGTAGGGGAGGTGCAAGGGTGTAGGCCACATCTTACGGGTATCTTGTACTTTTGGTGTGCATTAGCGATGTTAGTGCATTGTGTTTGATGAGAAATAGCTATATAATGTTTCATGAAGGAAAAAATCCACAAGTTTGAGATGTCTTAACCATTTGGCATTGTAAGATGTGTTATGCCCTAGTTTTGAGGAGATAATTAGAACCCTCTCAGAGTATGATGGATTGTACCATGGACTTAGGTCCACTTGCATGGGTTGAGGTGTAAAGGTGCCTCGTGAGTTGAGGAAAATGATTGCAATGCTTACCTATATAAAGTGTTTATGTCATAATATTAATGATTTTTTTTGGAGAATGGAAGAGGAAGATAAGAAAGGAGAGGCACTAAGGTTTATTGTAAATCAATCAAAAGGAAGGAAAAATGTCTCCTATTGGAGATATTTTTCAAGTTGCCTCTTCAATAGTATTAAATTTCGTTGGAGCTATGGAGTTAGCCTCAAAAACATTGATTGGGTACTCGAGAAATCCAAGACCTGACATATCCAAGCTAGTCCATTAGATAGATTCGTCTTGGGTAAAGGTTACAAATTCTAAGGTGCAAATCTCCCATTTTTAATGTGGGTTTTAAACCTTTGATTTGAAAATGATAAAAGCAAGGTCATGATCTTGAAAGGAGGTCCTTAATTTAAACAAAACTCAATGCCAATGTTTAATCCATGGTGTGATTCTTTCTATTTTGGTTTTGCCTTAAACATTGAGATCTATCTTTGGGTCTAGCTATTAGTCTATCGTTTCATTTATGTGTTGAGAAGGTCTTAAGGGTTGTAGGGGATGCGATGGTTATTTTCCAATACCCCTCCCTTAAAACCTTATGAAGAGATAGTGTGCCCCATTTTTTTGTCGTAATATTTCAACCATGAGCTCTTCTTATGAGTATGCCCTTGAAGGGAGGGTATGTAAAGGAAGTAGAAAAAAACAAAATTTCATGTTGAGTCGAAGGTGGGGTATAGATTGTAGGTGTCTCTAGAGGTCTTGACAAAGGTGAAGGATAAAGGAGTTTACCTCTTATTGAAATTGCTTCCATTCCACCATTTGAGTTGCTAAAGGGCACTGACTTTAAGGGTCATAGGTGAGTTCTCACGAAGATCTTAAAAATAAGAAGGTAGGTGTGATTTAGCATAGGATTTATTCTTCAATGGTTGACTTTTAGGGTGAGATTTCCTAGTAAATGGAAAAAATTGAAGCCCTACCACCATATATTAAGTAGAGTATGAGAAAATGTTTCCTAAGTTTCAAAAATTCTCACTGTATATTGTCCATGATATCCATAACAATTATGTTCAATTGTCGATAACTCATGTTATGATATCATCTTTGATTCATGGCACATATACTTCTTCAACTAGTGGTGGAGAGTCCAACCAATGAGTAGGTAAGGTTGTTCATTTACAAGGTTGACATAAATGAAGTATTCTCCCTCTCTGCCCAACTCTAAGAGGAGAAGTATGCATAATGGACTTATTATTGTAAACAATTGTAAATATTGGGTTATCTTGAAGTTCAAGGGCTTGAAGTTTTGCATCAATGACTTCTAGGTGTGTTAGGTGTCAAGGCATGGTAGGATGCGCTAGGGAGTACCAAAGCATGCCAAGGAATTCAGGGGATTCTTACAGGTGCCACATAGTGCCAAGGGATTGTTAGACGTGCTAGGTGTTATGGCATGTCAAGATGTAAAATATGCTGCTTAGTTTTTTTACGACCACGAATGGATGTGAGCCTTGTCTTCGTAACTTATTAAGTTGTTTGATTTGCGATTCAGCATGAGTATCCTAAGATGAGTTATAGGAAGTTCTTAAGTGAACAAGGAATAGTATAGTTGTAGTAACTGTAACTTGGTCAAGCTATTGTAGTCGAAGCAGGATTTGGTTGGGTTCCCAAGTTGCAAAAAAATAACGGTAGTTGCGAGGGCATGATAAATAAGGAATGATAGGGCATGCCATTGAATGAAAAGGTGTGCTAAAAAATTCTAGATAGTTTCAAAGCATGTTGAGGAGTGTCAGGGAATCACAAGGAAGAACTAGGTCAAAATGCATAGAAATGAATGAATAAGAGTGTGTGCCAAGGAGTATCAGTGACTTCTAGGTGTCTCAAGGATGAAGTGTGTTAAGATAATTTTAAAATAGGACTTGTAGGAGGAAAGCCTACGATTACAGTAATGGGCTAGACAAAGCAATTGAGACTTTGGGTTAGGCACAAAACTATTGTTTCAATAACTTGGTTGGGTACCCAAGTCACAAAAAAGTAAGGCTATCCATAAGGGCATGGCAATTAGGGAGTGCCAAGGTGTGCCAAGGAATTTCAATAAGTGCTAACATATGTTAGACAGTTCCATTAAGGCATGTTAGGCACACCAAGACATGGCAAGTGATAAGGAGGGAGTGACAAGATATGCTAGATAGTTCCAAGGTATGCTAGAGTGCTAGGGAAGCATACCAAGATGTGTCAAGTGCCAATGTGTGTTTAGTGTTAGTGAGTGCCAGGAAACACAAGGGAGCACTATGTCAAAATGCCTGGAAATGAATGAATAAGAGTGCGTGATAGGGGGTGTCAGCGAGTCTCAGGTGTGTTAAGGAGGGAGTGACATGGTATGCTAGGCAGCGTTAAGTCATGCTAATGTGCCAGAGTGGCATGCGGCCAAGATGTGCCAAGTGCCAGGGTGTGCCAACACATGCTAGGAAGCGCTAGGGACCCACAAGTGAGCACTAGGTGAAAATAATGCATGCAAATGAACGTTAAGAGATTGTGATAGGAAGTGTCAATAAGTTCCAAGTGTGCTAAGGAGGGAGTGACAAAGTATGTTGGGCGGTGCTAAGGCATGCTAGAGGCCATGGAAACATGCCAAGATGTGCCAGGTGCTAGGGTGTGCCAATGCATGTCAAGGAGTGTTATGGAGTGCCAAGGAAAAACAAGGGAGCACTAGTTTCAAATGCATGGAAATGAATGAATAAGAGTGTGTGACAAGGAGTGTCAATGAGTTATAGGTGTGTTAAGGAGGGAGTGACAAGGTTATATGCTAGGCAGTGCCAAGGTATGCTAAACTACCAAGGCATGTCAGGAAGTGATAGGGTGTGTTAGGGTGTGTGAAAGCATGCCAAGGAATGTAGGGGATGCTAACACATGCCACATAGTGCCAAGGCATTTAAGAGATGCCAGGTGCTATGGTATGTCAATAAATAAACTGTGTTGCTTAGTTTTTTTACAACCACAGTTGGATGTGATAAGCCTTGTCTTGGTAACTTGTTAAGTGGGATGAGTTGAGATTGGACCTGAGTAGCCTAAGATGAGTTACATGTAGTTTTTAGGTGAATAAAGTATACGTTGAATTTCAATGAAATACGAGAATTTGTTTTTGGTCTTAGAATATTTGATGCAAACACACTCAAGTGCCACAACACATATACTTTGCACAACGAAATCTACACACATTAGGGAATCAACTAGTGCACATGACAATTTTTAACTTTTTCAAACCGTTCTTCGTTAAATACAAACTATAATAGAATAGGCTAGAGCTCTTGTACCACGGATCATGACCCTTTACAATCACACTGATATAAGGAATACAACTAGGGCTTGGTGTTAGTCTTTTGATAACCAATCTACCTCGAACAAGACAACACTTTAACCACTTTTTGATGGTGGCCACACATAGCCCTTTCAATCCACATGTCCTGAACATCACATCTGGCAGGTCCTCTTGCCTCCCATTATGCAACTCCTCAATTTTCCGCTATCAACGATCAACTCCTAATCAATGTATAGATAGGATTTAGTTGGATTCATTTGTATCATCACTTGACTTGGGGTCTCTCTATCTTTAGATAACTTCACATTTTTCCTTGGAGGACTATTTTGGACAATGGATGCATTTTGATGTATGAATTTGGGCTATTTTTATGTTGGAGCTTTGTTTTTGCAAATGTGAAGCTAATTGGATATACTCTCTAACATTGTGAGTGATAATTTAACTCTATTCTTCTTCTTGTTGCATGCTATTGAATTCACTATAACTAGGGCTAATTGTTGCATGATGGAAATGTGGAATTATGTGTCTATTTAGCTTATTTAATGTATGGGCCATTGTTAGATGAATGAAATGTATTTTATACCATTGTATCTCAATAATATTGCACCATTTGTATGAATTATAAATTCTTGAAGTCACTTTTCGTATTCCTCTAACATTGGACGAAGTTGACTTTCTGGGCCTCCTTGACCAAGAAACCAAATTCTTTCTTATTATCATCCCTGAATCCATATCCCCAAGTGAATTAGGCACTAGTAACTCAAAAAGGGTGATGATTTCCCCCCATTTTTTTCACAATTTTCCATTTTTCCCTAGGTCTAGCCCCATTATGTCACCTAGGGCATCAATTTCCCATAAATCTAGCCAGAGGAAAACTTCGATCTCCTAGAGGCAACTGCGTTGATGGGTCCCCTCACTCTCCTCAGCATTTGGGCCAATTATGATGGTGGAATCTCCAGATACCTCAAGCCCTATCTCTAGGATCAAGTTTTGCCTAGGTGTTCCCAAGGCTAGAACCTAGTAGGACCAATTTGACCCATCGAAGTAAAAAATCTTGCTTGATACTTTCCCCTCACATTGTCCAGGATAGGAACATCATTGGTTGCTAAGTTCCATCCCTGAACCTTGGCTGGGTCCACTTGGCCCCGTGTGGTCCCATTTGGTGTCAAAGGCCTTTCATCAAGGACCATTTGGGAGTCCAAGTTCCCAAAGCATTTTATGGATTGATAACTTCCTTCATAAGTCATATTCTTCTCCCTCAACCCTTCAATCCCCCTCCTCTCTCCCTATAAGATCAAGTCCCTTGCTTAAAAGGCAAGGAAGTCCCACTCTTTATTATATCTTAGGGAAATGGTTTCTAGGGCTAGGGCTAGTTGGATGGCCCACTTGACTGCTACTTTAGTCCTTCAAAGTCTGCACATCCTTAGGCCCTATACACCTTCCCTTCTACCAATCTTGTTGTCCTTCACAAGTACAAGAGTTAGGCCTCTTCTTTGATAGTAACCTAACAACCCTCCAATTGTACTTGGACTACCATAAATCTACCCAACCAAAGTTAATTCTTTTTACTGATCTAGGGCCCACAATATTATCTTCATCTACAGATCTTCAAATCTTCCACTTAACAATTGTTTGAGTCCTCTCAAAATCATTGTTCTTTTGTATCGACAATTTGATCTTTCTTGCCCAATCTATGAAAAAATCTAAACTACTCCTCTTATCATCCTTCTAACAATCTGTAGATGACTGAACTAGGGTCATAAATTAGCCACTAACAGTCCATTGAATAATTTTGTATAGGTTGCTTTAGATCTTTGTCTAAAACTCTCTGGATAGTCCACCAAAATCAACTCCTCTGCATGTCAATCCATTCTTCATATGGCACATTTATTCTGCATGCTCAATCTTATGCTCAGGTTCCACCCTCCTTTGGATCTGCTATCTCCACACATACTGAATCTGCAAACCATCTTCCATATCTGTGATCTATATTTAAAAAATAAACCTCGCTCTAAGGATCACAATCATTCTTCTTCTACGCAAATTTTTCACAGTCTTAAGGGCATACCTTATGAACTAAACATGCTAGGAAATTATCCTAACTAGGGTTAAAGAAAAAATTGTGGTGATGTTTGGATGGGTGCTAATTTGTAGGGTTTTCCATTTTTATAATTTTCTTTGTTGCGCTTTGTACCATGCTACCTAGTTTCTTTCCTGTTGCCCTAGCATTTTAACTTTTTCGATGTCTATCTCTCTATTGTTTCTTGCCCCATTTGAAACGTCATCCTTATTTGGTAGGTGTTTTCTTCAATATAGTGTGAATATTTTTCCATCACACAACTTCTATGGCATTTGTCTACTGAAATAGCTTGTAAGGCCTATTCATCAGGGTATTTGATGAAATGAAATGATTATCGATGATCACCAACTAATGTTACCTGCAAATATTTACTCTAACAATTCTACAGTTTTCCTGTGCCAACAATTATACAAAATTTTAACCTCATGAACTAGTATCCTCTATTCTCTTAGCTGATGCTATAAGCACTTATTTTTGTTGTCAAAGCTTTTACTCTCTAGTCCCATTGAGATATTTCAGTTATTTGTGGACATTGATCTATTTTCATTTCATTTCTTCAATTTTTCTGACTGCTATGTGTTACCTTTGGCCAGTGAATTCTTTCTTACCTATGCTTTTTCTGCATAAGCATTCCAGCCAGCCAGAGCAGTAGGGGCAGCAGGAGCAACTCAGTCTAGCCAAAGCCCAGCAAGGGCATCGCAAAGGCAGCAGGAGCCGTGCAGGGCTGACGCAGGCCCAGTCAGGGTAGCGCAGGGGTAGTGTAAGCCCTTCAGGTGTGATGTAGACCCTTACTGAGCAGCACAGAGGTTGACATAGGCCATTCAGGCTGACGTAGAGGGATTCAGAGCAGCGTATTACTGCCATTTTTATTTCTCTGTTGGGTGAATCAGTTTTGGTGCCCAGGATTGTTGTACTTAGATTCTGCATAATAATGAAAACCCTCTAGAGCTAGCTGCATCGGTTTTCCTACATTGGGTTTTTTTTGGGGACAGTTGTCCAGAAAATTCGTCTGCCACTTTGTCTATGAGCATGTTATTCAATATTTGATCTGTATGCGTAGGTTTCTAGTTGTATTTACTATTTACTTTGCTAATTTATTAAATATTTCATAATTTAACTTGTAACTTAATTCAAGTAGGAGATGTAAATCAAGATATTGCAGTAGGGTTTCTTATATTAAGAAATTTTCACATTCCCTAGGTCTAGCCCCATTAGGTCACCTAGGGCAACTATTTCCCAGGAATCTAGCTAGAGGAAAACTTCTATCTCCTAGAGGCAGTTGCGTTGTTGGGTTCCCTCACTCTCCTCAGAACTTGGGCCAATTCCGACAGTGGAATCTCCGGATTACTCAAGCCCTAGCTCTAGGGTCAAGTTTTGCCTAGGTGGTCCCAAGGATAGAACCTAGTAGGATCAATTTGACCTATTGAAGTAAAAACTCTTGTCTGATCCTTTCCCCTCACCTTGTCCAGGATAGGAACATCATTGGTTGCTAAATTCCATCCCTGAACCTGGGCTGGGTCCACTTGGCCTCATGTGGTCCCATTCGGTGTCAAAGGCCTTTCATCAAGGACCATCTGGGAATCCAAGTTCCCAAAGGATTTTAGGGATTAAGAACTTCCTTCATAAGTCTTTTTCTTCTCCCTCAACCCTTCAATCCCCCTCCTCTCTTCCTAGAAGATAAATTCACTTGCTTAAAAGGAAAGCAAGTCCCACTCTTTATTTTATCTTAAGGAAAGGGTTTCGAGGGTCACTTCCCACCTATTCATTGACCTATATGCTACAAGTGACTTCCTAAACTACCAGGACTCGACCCATTGGTGAAATTCCATGAAGAGAAAGGAGCCTTAGCTGTGGTGAAAATGGGCTAAGCCTCCATCGTTTCCCTTGTCCTAGCAGTTGCCCTCTTAGGAACCCCTTTTAGGTTTACTACTAGTTTGAGTGGTAACAAGTTCTTGACAATTCCATTTGTGAACAACTCTTTGGTAAGCCCACTTTTTCCATATTATAGCTCCAAGATGAGAAGTCCAGGGCTATGGAGGCTGCCCTTCTTCTCTCTGAATCAATCCTCTACAATATAGTGAACTAGGGATAGTTGGTTGGCCCACTTGACTGTTACTATAGTCCTTCAAAGTCTGCACATCCTTAGGCCCTATATACCTACCCTTCTACCAATTTTGTTGTCCTTCAACAGAACAAGAGTCAAGGCTCTTCTTTGACAGTAACCTAACAACCCTCCAACTGTACTTGGACTACCATCAATCTGCCCAACCACAGTCAATTCTTTTTACTGATCTAGGGCCCACAATATTGTCTTCATCTAGGGCTCTTAAAATCTGCCACCTAACAATGGTTTGAGTCCTCTCAAGATCACTGTTCTTGTGTATCGACAATTTGATCTTTGTTGTCCAATATATGAACAAATATGAACTACTCCTCTTATCATACTTCTAACAATTTGTAGATGACTGAACTAGGGTTAAAAATTAGCCACTAACAGTCATTTTACTAATTTTTTATAGGTTTCTTCAGATATTTGTTTAAAACTCTATGGAAATTCCACCAAAATCAACTCCTATGCATGTCAATCCATTCTTCATATGGCACATTTCTTCTGCATGCGCAATCTTCTGCTCAAATTCCACCCTCCTTTGGATCTATTGTCTCCACACATACTGAATCTACAAACCATCTTCTAGATCTGTGGTCTTTATTGTAGAAATAAACCTCGCTTTAAGGGTCACAACCCGTCTTCTTCTGCACAAATTTGTCACAGTCTTAAGGGCATACCTTATGAACTAAACATGCTAGGAAATTGTCCTAACTAGGGCATTATACTTATGTACTTCTAATTGTTGTAGAACAAACCCTATCCACACATAGAAAAAACACGACTCTTGCCTCCATAAGAGACTTGACCTAGCTCATATGGATCCATAGATTCTGGGCATTTCTTTGATAGAATCTTGACATGAACTTCATATCTCAATGTCGACCCTCAAACTAGGGTTAAATCAGTCAATATTATGCCTGTGTCGACTTCTGTTATGGCTCTAAATTACAGTGCAAGCCCTCCTCCATTTATGTTGTTCTTTATCACAGACCTTTCCGCCTGCTAATCACCACAAGGCAAGATGGTATCAACCCTCTCTTCTATTTCATGTAGAAAATCTAACCAACGAGATTCAATCTAATCTTGTAATGTACTAAAACAAGATACTGAATCCTTCCTACAATTTGTGGAAACAAAACACGATCGCACAATCACATATAAGTAAGAGAAACAAGTTATCAATCACACAACACTAGATGTATCTGGGGAAGCAACTGCTCAAAACCCTCTATCTCTATTTTGTGTTAAGTCAAGGAATCATAAAACAATACAATGCTTAATCTCTCTTGATATTCTCCAGCGCTCTGCCAATTGTCTCCTGCTGATCTAGGAAAAATCGGTCTAATACTTAGTCAATTCTCAGCCTACCTTGCTCACGCAATTCCTATGGAATTATCTCCATATTAGTTAGGAAAATCGACCTTCCTTGATTGTGCAATCCATCATGGCATCCCAATGACCTTATAATTGCACATGGGAAATTTTCTATAAATACAACTGATAGTTATGTTCCTCTTAACTGTGTTACAATAAGGATGAAGGGTATTTTTTATTATTTAAAAATAAGATAAAACCCTAAACAACCAAAACCCTAACCCGAGGAGATGTAACACCAAGAGTTTATGGGCCCCGTTGGTGTTAGTTGGGCAGCCAACTTTCCGGGGTCGTAACTTGGTCATATGATCTTCGTTTGACGCACATGATACCTCGTTAGAAATATCTCTCCAAGGACTACAACTGCTAATGCGATTTCTAAGACATTTCCAAAAATTTCATGCCCAAAAAACGTCGTTTGTGGCCTCAAAACGGCTCTGAAAGTTCAGGACCCGAAAAAACTGACAAAAATAGTAAATTGTGCTATAATTAAGGAAACTGGAAAACTGAAAGAGACAATGGCGAGGGCCCAAGTGGAATAGGCGGGTGGCCACCAATATCCACCTTGATCACCTTAAATTGAATTTACTGAGCTAACTCAATCATCATGACTTAGTTAACTGACACAAGTTGTTATGAGATGAAATTAAAATTTATTGTCCAATTTATTTAAGTGAAAAATAAATTAGACACCTCACATTCCTCACTCCTGGTACATCAAAATTCCTCACTAGTGTGGGTGCATTTTTTTTGTCCTTTCTAGTTGCCAATTTCACTGTTTCTTGTTGCAAATTTCAACACTCCCTCTCAGCAAGAAAGGAATTCAATATATCCCCATCTGGTACCTTTGGAATGTTCTGCATGCTACACTTCTCTAGTGTTGTTTGCACCTGCAAATCCTGAAACTAAATAGCCTCGGAACAACTTACTCAGTATAATGCATCTGTCATCAAATTCTTCTGACTACTGCTAGCTACTACACCTGTCTAGTACTGGATTCTCTACATTGTTTTTGACATCTACATTCGTGCCCTTTGAACTATTTATAACTCTA
Organism: Pinus albicaulis; assembly: GCA_034641835.2. NCBI lineage: Eukaryota > Viridiplantae > Streptophyta > Pinopsida > Pinales > Pinaceae > Pinus > Pinus albicaulis. Next base: position 1,253,114,061 of record CM076575.1, read on the forward strand.
ATTTGTAATCCAGTATTTGACATCTGTCACTGTGATTTCTGTCTTGCTAACATCTGACTACATCAATCTAACTAATCCTTCCTACTACTATTGTACTGTAAGCTCCTCGTAGCCAGGTTCGATCCATGAGACACGCCATCTCAATGGACCTTGCCCAAATTTCTTATCTTGGGATTATGTCTACATATCACCCCACCTTACACCTTGACCTATGGATGCTCCCTCTTCCCATCTGGTTGAAATTTCCCCCTCATGGAGGTCTTTGCTTGAGTGGACGCTTCCACTCAGTCTCCTCTCTGCTTCTCCAATTGTGGCATCTACTCCACAACCTTCTGAGACTGCTTCTCATGAGGATGCATGTTGAGAGGTAATTTATGCTCCCTCTAAACCAGCAAGTCTCTAAATTCTGCCTTTCTCCTCAAAGCTTTGCATGCATCTGGTACCTCAATTACATATAGGTTCTTGACTCGTGCACAGTGTGATTTTCCCGACGTTACAAAAAGTTTCTAAAAAGGAGTTGATTTTAAATCGATGATATCTCCCTCATTCAAGCTCCTATTCGACCAATTTGTTTTTCCCATTTGGGTAGATTTTCACGAGGAATCCAAATATTCTATTTTTGTTTGAAAATTTTACACCAAAATATTCAAATATTCTCTGCAAACTCGCCGCCCAAAAAATTCCTGCTCTGATACCATGTAGAAAATCTAACCAACGAGATTCAATCTAATCTTGTAATCTACTAAAACAAGATATTGAATCCTTCCTACAATTTGTGGAAACAAGACACGATCGCACAATCACATATAAGTAAGAGAAATAGATTATCAATCGCACAACAACATGATGTATTTAGGGAAAGAAACTGCTCAAAACCCCTCTATCTCTATTGTGTATTAAGTCAAGGAATCATGAAACAATACATTAATGCTTAATCTCTCATGAGATTCTCCAGCACTATGTCAATTGTCTCTTGTTGATCTAGGCAAACTCGATCTAGTACTTAGCCAATTCTCATCCTTACTTCAGCCTACCTTGCTCATGCAATTCCTAGGGAATTAACTCCTTATTAATTAGGAAAATCAGTCTTCCTTTATTGCGCAATCCATCATGGCATCCCAATGACTTTATAATTGCACATGGGAAAATTTCTCTGAATACAACTGATAGTTATGTTCCCTTTAACCTCTGTCTCAAATGGGTATTCCTCGAAACTGATATGCATGCAACTATTAATAGCAAATTATCAGTTATATGATTGATCACTCATTGTGAATTAAATCTAATTTAATTCACTGGACCTCTCACTAGCTCATCAGTCAGTTAGAACTAGTTAAACTGATTTTAACTCATTTAATCGAGTTAATTACACTTGCACCCCACTAATGCATCAACTTCAACTGGACCTCAAAAATATTAGAATCCTTCTAGATGCCTCATATTAGACCCTCAAGAACTTGAATTTATTGAGCTAACTCAGTTATCATGACTTAATTAACTGACAAAAGTTGTTATGGGATGAAATTAGAATTTATTGTCCAATTTATTTAAGGGAAAAATAAATTAGACGCCCCACATTCCTCACTCCTGGTGCATCAAAATTCCTCACCAGTGTGGGTGCATTTTTTTTTTGTCCTTTTTGGTTTCCAATCTCACTGTTTCATGTTGAAAATTCAACATTTCAGAATTTGATGCAGCCTTCACACAAAGACACCATTGAAATCACATGCCCAAATTCTCATGAGAAACCTCTCTTAAGCTCGATCTGCCAGAAGAGAACCAAAAATATGCCATCCTACTTCCTAGTGCAAACCGACCCTTAAGGTATGCAACATTCTTCTGAACCCTCACATGATGATCTTGCTCTTGGAGGATGATCATGACCTCCCCTTAGCAACGCTTACTTAGCCCTCGTACTCTACCTACTTTAGGACTACATCTCTCTTCACCCCCTTGATGTGCCAGATAGTGGGAATACATGTCAAACATGCTAAGATGTGCCAAGTGATAAGGCATGCCAAGATGTGCAAGGGTGTGTCAATGCGTGTTAGGTACTTTCAAGACAAAAAAAGGGAGAAAAAAGTTAAAATACAAGGAAATGAACACACGAGAGGGTTAATAAGTCATCAATTTACCTTTTCCAAGAGGGGCATGCTAGGCACAACACTAGGTGCCAAGTGCAAAGTCTTAGTGCATTCTAAGTGCCAAGTATTCCTTTGCTGCTTCTCATCTACTTTCCAACAATTTATAATCACAAATAAATTTAATATTAAACCATGCGAAATCATACCAAGGCATCTCAACGTATTCCATACATGCTAAGACTTTCCAAGCACCAACATGTGCCAAGCGCCAATATGTGCCAGGGACTAGTGTTATGCATGTTATGAAGTGGAAAGGAATGTTGAAGAGTGCTAAGGTGTGCTAGAGAGTGATAATGCATGTTGATGAGTGTTAAGGATTACTAGGAAAAAAAATTAAGGGAGCACTAGGAAAACATTCATGGAAGTTAATGAATATGAGGAACGTGTGCCAGAGACTAGTGTTAATGAGTGTTAGTTTTCATGCCAAGGAGGGAATGACAAGGTATGCTAAGCATTGGTAAGGCATGCTAGGGAATATCAAGGCATGTCAAGAATTCCCAAAGTGTGCTTGGGAGTTCTAGGGTGTGCTAATTATATCACGTGCTAATTAATAGTGCCAAGATATGCCAATACATGGTAGGTGCTAAGGATGTGGTGCAGGGTGCCAGGGTATGTCAATATGTGTCAAGGCAACAAAAGGAAGAACCAATAAGAGGGTTAATAAGTCAAGACTTTATCTTTTTGAAAATGGGCATGCTAGGCACACTAATAATAGGTCCCAATACATGCCAAGTGGCATTGTGTGCCAAGTGCTAATGTATGTCAATGCATTCAACCAAGGTGTTCTAGGGCATGCTAGGGACTATATGCAACATGCCAACACATGCTAGGAGAGTTCCATGTTGTGCGCATGCCGCCATGTGCTTGGGCGTCAGTGTCATCACGAGATGTTCTAGGTATAAATATGTTCCAATACATGTGCGGTGCTAAGAAATGTTAGTGTGTGCCAAAGCATTAATTTAAGGCGTGCCCAGATTGGTGAGGATCGTTAGGTCTTTCTCATTAATAGAAATGTCAAAGCTTGATTATGTATTAAATAATATATTTCCGACACACAATAGTGGAACTTTATCTAAAGGGAATTTGCTAGATAATAAACTTAATATGCATGAATCATGTGTTGACTCATAGGAAATCTCTATTTGACTTGTCATTACTTGAGGGAAATTATAAACACTAATTACTTCTAAAAAAATTGACTGACCCGAACCACTATGGCCTTGGACATATTATAAAAAATACTCCACAATAATGGTATTAAATCGTTAACTTTTGACAAAAAATATATTAACAGGCACATAGCATAATCAAAAAATCATTGGAATGATCAATGATGACGAGCATTTTTTGACCATCACCAAAAGTAACAAAAAGTGCATTGGTGAGGGTCATTAAAAGTTCGTCACTAGAAGTGTCACCAAAGAGAGAATTAGTGATGAGCCTTTAACTAACCTCACCAAAATTCTCACTGAAAATGTCTTTGGTGACGGACCATAAAGGACCATCACTATATACACTTATAGTGACGGTTTTTAATTATCAATGATGACGGACATTTTTTGACCGTCACCAAAAGTAACAAAAAGAGCATTGGTGAGGATCATTAAAAGTTCGTCACTAGAAGTGTCACCAAAGAGAGAATCAGTGATGGGCCTTTAACAACCCTCACCAAAAGTGTCATTGAAAATGTCTTTGGTGACGGACCATAAAGGACCATCACTATATACACTTACAGTGACAGTTTTTTAAGGACCGTCACCATATGTGACATTGGTGACGGACCTTAAAGGTCCATCACAAGCATGACCCTCACCAATGTGATTTTTTCTTGTAGTGACACCATTCGCACTGGTCGCCTTACTCCAAATACTATTCTTCGACTTGGAAAAATGGGTGGGAGTGTGGATATCTGGAAGTCGAAGAGTTGCAGCGTGGATTGGTCACACGTCTGAGCTTGTCCCTAGAGCTCTGAGACGCAACTACATGACCTATGTAGCAATCACAAGTGGGAGATGAAGTCAGTCACACTTCTCAAGGGTATCATGGGCCACACAAATCTTTGGCCTGCATTGCTACATGACCTCTCGAAGATATTTTCTCACAGTTGCAACTTATGCACTCAGAATATCCAACATTTGAATGAGATGAATTATAATTTACACTATGAGGAATGGCCGACATCCCAATCTTGGTCTTGACATAGTAGTAATAGGAATAAGCTGATTCCACATGCCACCATATTCCGATGCTTCCCATGGAAATGGTCAAAGGGACTGCTTAAATGGTGCCATCCAACACTGAATTTTGGTGATTTTGAGAGATGGTCACTACTTCTCCTACCTCGGCTTCCTCGACCAGTTGAATATAACGAATATCTATATAACTAAAGTACATGTGAACCATAGGGAAAAGACTCATGGTTAAAGTATCATCCCAGGTTTCAATGTGTTGTCGTTTCTATAAATTAGTGGCTTATCAAAACCCTTCACGTACCTGGTGTTATACATAGAATAAATATATTTTGATAATTTTCTTCCACTACTGCTACTTTCACACCCAAATCACCAAAGGAATGTAACTTATTAGGATTTTTAACAATGAACAGTTGTGTTGAGCCCTAAAAGTGTCTTCTCCTTTGCCAAATTCCTCTTTATCTTATCATTCCTTTTATCATTTATATACCTAAAAGACCAATAAGAATGATTAAAATCACTTAAATACATGCAATGACTAACTTGTTGTACTTTTGTGGTTTTGTTATCTTAATGAATTCTGAGCAGTTTTAGCTACAGAATGTAGTCATTCTGTAGCCAGTTACAAATTCGGTAGCCATTTTTGTGTTTGAACATATTACAGGTGTCATCTGAAGAAAAGGAGCATATGGTTAGATTATAAATCTTTCCTACATTGTTCCTTATCATCCACGAAGGCTGAATCAAAAAATGGAGATGCTTGTGCACATGATCAAACCAAGAGTCTGAGAAGCGGATTTCTATAAGGATAAGGACTCTTGATTTTCTTTCAGCAAATCACGAGTCCTATAAAAAAGTTTTAGTTTTATTTTGAATTTAGAAAACACCTGTGCCTACTTTCATTCAATTTCAGTTATGTAATTGCCTATAAATTTAGCTCGGTCATACCAAAAAAAACAAGTTAACTCTTATTTGCCAATTCTGTGATACTCTATTTCGAAGTATTTTTGATAATAAGAAGAAGTATAACTTTGATGCTGTGTTGAAGACAAGATTAAGGAGCTAAATATTTTCATGCTAACTTGGTAGCAGAGGGCCCCTGCTATCTAAGGAAGCTTCCACATGCTTTCTAGATAAGTAACTTTTAATTCTGTGTTGTTATATTTCTCACTTAGACAGTTTTCTGAGTTTATATCTTTCAGTATCATGTCTTGTTTTGTTTGTTCAACTAACAGATCCTCATGATGTTATACTTAGTCCTTTCTTAAAGTTTTCCAATATATCTCTATTCATTGAATGGATTTAATTGTGACATCTTTAGTTACTAGCACTTTAGTTTTTATAATTTAAATTCTTGTTATCCTACAGCCACTCTTCTTCTTAAAAGGCTTTTCCAACATATCACTATTGACTGAATGAGATTTGGTTGTATGATGATAAGTTAATTAGGTTGTATTTCATACTGTGCAATTAGATAGAAGATCCTCATATTATTACAAATATTCTTTTCTCAAAACTGTTCCAACAAATCTCTAAATCATAGAAAAGATCTAATTGTAATACTCTGGGTTACTTGTTGTTTAGAACATTCTTATTTCGTTATATCTAGTCTCCTTCAATGAACTATTCCAATAAATCTCTAATTGATGAATGAGACCTAACTATGATGACATAAGAAGTTTAAATATTCATAGGAGATCCTTAGCATATTGTAGAAATTTTCTTCTAAAGCTGTTCCAAAATCTCTAATAAATGAATAAGATTGCACTACAATATTCTAAGTTATTATCTGTTTTTAGGAAGGCCCTCATCACATTGGAGTTCAATCTCTTCTACAAACTATTCCAAAAAACTTCTAACCAAAAATATTAGGTTAAATTATAATGTCTTGAGCTACATTTCATTTTCATTTGCAAGCTAGGACATCCATGGATTAGAATTCTCTGTTTTTCATCATTAGGAACAAAATTTACAATTACACTCTGTTTTGAGTCTAAGGTTCTCTTTTATTTCCTTTCTGTCATAGATTTGATGTCATCCTTTTAACATAGAATAGCATACTTAAACTCAAACACAAAAAAACTCAAAAACATCAACAAAATACTAAAAACAATGAAATAAGAATAAGGATATTTAGGCACATATACTGCAGGTATACCTCATCAGTTTACAAGCCCTGGTTGATAATTTATGCTATCAATTTAGGACACTGAATTGACTAAACAAGTTGATCCTTGTAGATACCTCAGCGTTCTAAGAATTATAAGCATCCAAATAGACTTTCATTTCATCTAGGTGGACGTTAGTGCTAACACCTATGCAATCCTTTTGGAGCCTTAGCATTGTATTTTAGAAGCCAACATCCACTCCTAGAAGACCGTTTTTATTAACGTCTTCGTTGATCTATGGCTTCACTTACACCCTAATAACGAATTGCCATCATTAAAAGGTCCTTGTTATGGGATGTTAATAATATACATACACATGTGTTGTATTCCCATGGCATCTAGCTTGTATATAAATGTTCATATCGCCCAAAAGAAAAGCAAAAATCGTCCTCTCTCTCTCTCTCGTAATGATCAGAACTCATTAACTCCCTTTACCATTTTATTTGTATGCTCTACTTTTGATTGTGCATTCGTGTTGTGGTGACCATAGAGCTTTTGAACAATATTTCCTTACATGCGACCTTTGAATGCAATTGTGATGATCCTCACATGTTCGCACAATAAAGCCAAAACTCCAAGCATGAGCCACTTTACTTAAACACCCGGCAATCCTTGAAGCCAATATTTATTATTTACATAATTCTTCTTCCTAAGTGGTTCCTTCTCACCATATAGTTGGATTTCATGCTTATTAATATGTATCAAAGACGACTCCATATAAAGATCAAATTTTCACTCGTCAGGCTTGACAATTTCACCCGATAAGTTGAGTCTTCGATTGGTTGTTCAAAGTTTTCTTTACACGTACCATACCATGTCAGGGAACACCCTACTTAATGTAGAAATCTAAGTCTAGTTTAGCATTCATTTCTTCCAAAATAGTTGCAACAACAAATGGCATTAGTACATAAATGACTGATGCATTTTCCTTTGCTTTATTCATTTCTTCTACAACTATATTAAAAGACTGGAAGACCCAAGTGTTTGTTTTCTCATAGTCTCGCATGTTCACCCTTACCCAATGCTTTCTTAGTGACCAACATCTTGGTGATTTCCAAATTTTCATGTGAGGCCCAGTTGGGCGGTGATTCTTTTATCATTTGGGGTGATGCTTTCAACGAAAACCTGGGTTGGTTTATCCATGTGCACACACGCCAACCTCGTGAGAAGAAGTTACCAAATACACAAATGGTCAAGAGCCCTTTTGTATGTAGACCACCGTGTCTTTATTCCTTTTGAATTGGTGGCCACCCCTTAGTGGTTTTAGAAAAGACTGCGATGCCACATTACAAGAAGGCATGAGCCACAACATAAAATAATACGAATACTAATACAAATAGTAAGTCCCTTTATGGCTCTAGGGTATCACTATCCAAAGTTGTTTCACATTTGCAATATAAAGATGCAGTTATCAACCAAATAGAAGAATTTTAGGCATGCATTAAGTAAGGACTTCAACGAGCATGATCAGGTTATCCTCAACTTAAGTATATCTTGCGATGATTAAACTAGAGACTTTCAGGTGGTTTTATAAACCATTATGACTAGAATGTTAAGTCATTCCTTCTAATATTAACATATGAAGCGAAATGCCAAGCTTTGGAGGCTTACTCTCTGTTACATCAATTTTTGGTCATCTAACCTGTTATTATTAGATGGACCAAAGTAAACCATGTAAGACCAATTTTACCCTAGTAAAATTTCTTTCACTATGAAAAATAACTTAGTAATCCATAATTTATTAACTTGTTTATGGTCTAAACAGGAAACCCCATGAGGAAATATTGAATAAATCCCTATTTGTTTGATTTTAATCAAGGGATAATTAATTAAACAACAGTTTAATTAATATTCCTGGTCATATTTAATCCAAAATAGGAAAATTAATTAGATAAATCACTATTTATCTTATTATTTTCTAGGAATAATTATTTAAACATTATTTAAATAATATTCCTTGTTAAATTTGACTAAACCATTTATAAATAATTGAATCACTATTTATTTAATTATTACTCAACCACATTCTTAAAATAATAATAAATCATTTATTTATTTATTATTTACAAATAAAGGGATTTGACCAAATTCAAATTCTTTTTCCCTCCAACAAAAATAATTAAATATTCCATAAAAGTTGGATCTAGATTTGGTTAATAATATTTTAACTATGCACCAATATCTAGACTAACCCAATATTTTGTTATAAATAGAAGGGTTTTTCCATTAATTCACTACCTTTTGTTGCCTAAAGATCACTCCGGATCTATACTTTTGGTTTGACTTTGATCCTCCATCATTGTCATATTTTTATAGCTTTTTACATATCAACTCCCCTTGAGTTCCACTTTTGTCTGGGTTTTCTACACCATCAAGAGAGAGAGATCTTAGATTTGAAGCATAGAGGACATACAAGAACCCATCCCATTGAGGGGGACTGGTAACATCTTTCTATGTTCCCTTCTTAGGTGTCATAAATAAAAATATTCTTGTCTTGTCTATTTGTTGTTTAATGACTTTAACTACATAGATCTAGATTTTGTAGCATTTATCTTGGTCAACTAACTGCAGATCTAAGGAAATTGGCAGCCATATTTGATGTTAGGGTTGTTTCTTATGCACAACTAAAGTGATTTTTTTGCATACACTTGCGATTAGAATTCACTCTAACAACTGGCGATTCCACAAGGGTTTATAATTATGACCGCTGTAGTTTTTCAGATCCTTGCATGACCAGCTCCTTCAACCCCTAGGGTTTTTCTTCAGCTTCTTATTTTGCTTTTCTTGATCTTTTTTTAACCTTTAAAACCATAAAACAATAACCATTCTAACTTCCGTGTGTTTTTAGGCCTATTGCGCAGGTGACAGGTATTAGCCACAGCTGAGATGACATTTTTTTCTCAAACCTGCTCTCAAGAGTGCCAGAAGTGCAGGTCAATATTTTTGGGCCAAAACCTGCGACCTCAACCTTCAGGGTGCAGAAGACAGCCAAAAAGTTGCGTCCTCTGCTGAAAACAGGCCAAAAACTACGACCTGTAAATTTTGCTGGAATTTTTCTGTGATTTTGTTGGGTTTGTCTGGGCTACTGTTCAGGGTTTTCTGACCTCTGTCTCCACCCGTATTAGACCTGTACTTGCTCTATTTTATTCATTGAAGTAGGAACCAAGCCCCTTAGGGCTTCATTATGCTTCCACCTTTTTAGAAGGAGTTTAGCTGAAGCAGGTTGTCTGAGATTTCAGCGTGTTCAGCCATTTTTCAGATCTAATCCTGTACTTTCAAATCAGTTAAGATTGGTTATTCATCCATCCAAAACAACTCTTTTTAGTTTTTTTTGGTCCTCCTTTAAGATCCCCTCTGTTTCGCTTCAGGTTCTATCCTTTCACCACCTCATTTGCAACAATTTTCCCTCTGGTTTTTTGCTATTTTTTATGCACCTATCTCTAGCATATCTGAACTTTAGATCCCTATCCCTCCTGAAATTAGATCCATTGGCCATTTCGTGTGTTTTGACTAGATTTACCCACCCATATATTAGGTTTTTGGAAGCCCTCCTCCTTGGGGTTAAATTGATGCATCTTTAGCTATTTATTTTCTGCCATTTTTCAGTTTACTTCACTGTTATTTTTAGATTTATTTACAGTTACAACACTTTTTTTTTCTTTTTTCTCTACACACGTCTGGGTTTAAATTAAAATTAACACACTTATCACATACACGCACACCTTAAGTGAAGAGCACCTGGTTTACACCTCCAGGCCAAGACTATAACATTGTAATCAATTGATCCTGCACCTCCCTGCCCTTGTTTCGACATTGTAATCATTTTATCATGCACCTCCTTACCCTTGTTGGTCTCTCTTCCTTCTGTGTTCCGTGTCTATTTTTCCATCACTGTGCCCCCAAGGTGTTTATCCCGGAGACTTCTTGGCCTTCATCCTCAGTTTTCGGTAGGAAGAATTACTCCTCCACATAGGCTTCAAGTTATTCCTCCATCGAGTCCCCATTCTGACTCTGCTTTTGGTTCATCAGGTTCCCCTTCTGGTTCTATCCCTGGTTCTCCTACTATCACATCCACCATGTTTGGTTTAGGACCTGACGCTGGTGGTAGCCCCAGAACTAATGCTGGGAATACTACTAGTGGGACTGCAACAGGAACTATCCCGGCTGCTCCCTTTCTCCCTTATATGGCAATCCTCAGTCTTCCGATTTTAACTGGTTGATCAATGACCCAATACAGCAAGATCCTGGTTGGCCTGGTATGCCAACCAAGCTCCCTTCAAACATCCCCAAGTTTGAAGGTCTTACTGGAGAGGATCCTAGAAACCATGTTCATTATTTCCACATGTGGTGTTCATCTAACTCCATTATCGGTGACTCTGTCCATCTTCAGTTTTTCCAGTGTATGCTTACAGGAGAAGCTTCTAAGTGGTATGTCGACCAAGCGTCCTCCTCTCATACTAATTTTGCGACTCTTGCCATGGCTTTTCTATCTTAATTCCATCTTTCCTTTCGTTATGACACTAGTACTGAAATTTTGACCTCTTTCTGTCAATTGTCTGTGACCCACCTATCCGATCATGTCCAGGAATGGTGGAGAGGAAAGAGCCTATGTCGAGCCCCTACCTTTGAAGGCCGTGTCTACATGGATTAGTTTCTCAGATCCCCTTTTCTTGTTATTGGCAAAGATGTTGCATTTCATTTCCCTCAGACCGAAGAAGCTTCCCTCCAGATTACATTGAAATATGACCTGATCTACGCATAGTCTGGTTATGTTTATACCATCTTACCTGATCTCCCTAGACCCGGTGGTGCCAACGCATCGGGGTCATCCCATGACGCTGAAAGTATCATTGGAGCCCTTTCTCATCCATACACTCATCCTCCCATGGGTTATGGTTTCCCTCAGGGAGGGGCCAGCTCCTCTAGCACTTTTCCCCCTCCCAGTAGCATGTATCCAGGATACGTCATGACTCCTCATTTTTCCAAACCTGCTTACCACAATGTTGCCCAACCTCCTTATTATCTGTATCCACAGCCTGGTGCTCCATCTTCTCCAACATTAGCACCTCAACCTCCCTTACCTTCTCAACCCCCGCAACAGCAGCCACCACCCCCGCAGGGCCAGGTGTATGCACAGCAGGGTGTGACTAATCCTCCTAATTCAAAAAATAATAGGAAAGGAAACCAAAACCAATCTACCCTAGGTAATCCAAAACCCAATCCCCAAGGGAATACACCTAACATTGCTAACCAGCAACAGGGAACTTAGCCCAAGCTGAACAAGCCTGTTCACGCGAACAAACATTGTTCTTGTTTCATTGTCTATGGTCACTATACCCATGATTTTCCTCTTTTAACTCAGATGCGACAGATGTGGGAAGCTCAAGAAACATTCCAAGGACAACAAGCCTCCCCTTTCGTCCCTCCTCATACTGCACCTATCCAGCTGGCTATTTTTACCAATAGTTTCCCCTAGCAAGGATTCATGGCTACCCAACCCCCTGAAGGTCAGGCGACCACTAAACCTCCTCCATCAAGTACCTATGATTACCAGATTCTCATAATGAACTCTGATCAACCCAATATCACTAATCCCAACCTTTAGACTTGGTCCCATCAGTGCAACAAGCCCCCCACTACGTCTTCCCTTGAGCCCTCTTCTTCAGGTCCCACATATCCTCTTTTGACTCCCAATGGTCCTTTACAGATCCCCTAGCCTAAGGTATACGTTCATACCAAGATCCCTAAGGGACCATTATGCCAAAATTTTGCTTCTGGTAAAGCTGCCCATTTGTATAGTATAGTAGATTATTTGGTGCAGTCCCCTGCTGCCATCTCAATGATGGAAATCCTCCAGTCGTGGCCTTCACAATGAAAACCTCTACTAACTTCCATGTGCATTGTGGGTCCTTCAGATGATCATTTGATCGTCTTTGATGTTGACAGGTTAGAACATCCCCCCCTTCCTGCTTCCATCACCTTCAAAATCCTTGTCAATATCTGGAATGCCAATGTCTCTCGTTGTATCATTGACGAGGGGGCATCCACCTATGTGATGTCCACTTCGGTTTGGAAGCAACTTGGATCTCCTGAGTTGGTCACTTCCGCTATCACCCTCTGAGTGTGGGATGGCCACTCTTCCTAGCCCATAGGCTTGTTCCACAATTGTCCTATTACTCTTGCGGGCAAGACTATTTGTGTTGACGTAGAACTCATTGATGCCCCCTTAGACTACAATATTCTATTGGGTCGTAGCTATACTTATGCGATTTCTTTTGTCCCATCTGTGGTTCACCGTAAGATGTCCTTATGGAAATATTTTCACCATATAATAGCTGACGTATTACGAACTGAAGTCTCAGACCTCCCCTGAGTCCATCATCTCTTCAGCAGCCAATAAACAAATAGTTGAAACTTTGACTAGTGTTTCACCCAGAGTCTACAAAAAATACTATTTTCTTGGTTCATTCCATGGTATTTCTCCTCCTATCTCTCATACCAGCTCATCAAACATTTTCATGATGCAATCGGCTCGGTCCGACCCCAAACAGACTGGTTCACTAGTCAGCAGCCCCACCCTTCGCAACCTGCTCCTAGCACCTTGACTCAACCTTCAGGACCCACTCCTCCAAGCCCCTCATCTGCAGCTGGTATCCATGAGCCTATCTAGCCTCCTGGCAAGGTTACTCCTGGCCTTAATGACCTCAAAGTTGTCCTGCCTAGCCATTACCCCTCTGGTTAGATATAGTTTCTAGCTCTCCCTCCTAGAGTATTTTCGGTACCTGTTATGGATACCTTATCTCTTCCTAACATGACCTTGGAGATCCAAGTCTGGTACATTGATCCCCCAGCTACTATCCCTCATAGTCAACCCAAAAATTATCTTGCTTTGACCTCGATCCAACTGGTCACCATGACCCCTCCCTTTGCTTCCATGCCTCAACCACCTCAACAGGAACCAACTCTTGTAGCGAAAGATTCGGGTGAAGGGGGCAAAGCTCGCAAGAAGGCACCTAAGGATAAGGCTGCCCAAACAACCACTGCTCCCCATTAGCCTCCAAAGTGTACCACCTAGTGTTCTTTTTGTGATGTTGTTGGTCATGCCACCCATACATGTCCTGAATTACCTCGCCTTAAGCCCATGGTCAATGGAGCATTTCCAGAGACTGATATCCCTGAGGTCTATGTAAATATACCCAATTCAGTCTCGAAACTCAAGTCTTTGCACAAAAATGATCCTTGTGCTTTGTGTGATTTCCATGGCCACTACACCCAACACTGTCCTCGCTTCGATGGCTACCGTGCCTCTTTAGAAGCGGTCTGCCAATTCGAGGCCAAGCGCAACAAGTTCAACTATCCCTTGTTTGTGAGTTCTACTTCGGCAGAACCAAAGGACCTGCCTACTCCCATTGACATTCCCCCTCCTGATGTTGAGATGACGGAGCCTTCAACCACCATTTTCTACCTATCATCATCCATGACATCCATGGTGGAAGAACCCTCTGGGAATTCCCCTCCTATTTCACCTGACCTCCCTTTAGCGATCACCCTAGGCTCAACATCGGTAGATCCCTTATCTGCTTACTCTTCTGTCACCCCCCATGATGTCTCACATGTGAGGCTTTCTTTGCATGATGATTAGTTAGGTAGCTCTAACGCGTCAGGTGGCCCCCCTTCCTCTTGTCACCCCATCTTCCATTCTGATGAAGACATCATGGAAGCGATGTCTGACCCTAAATTTACATGGGATGATATGCACCATCATGCGTACTTCCTCTCACAATAGTCCCATGACCAATATGCCATGGAAAAAAAATACTTCATTCCTGATGAAGTCGATTGGCTTAGAAATCCCATCCCTGCACCCGATTCTTTTGAAGAAGGAAATATGGCAAATATCTCTCCTATCATTAAAATCAACATTTCTGAGAAACCAGGGGTAGAAGAAAAATTTACCTTGGGTGCCCAATGCACCCTGGAAGAAATTAAGGCTTACACCAAGATATTCAAGGAATCATGTGATGTTTTCGCCTGGTCCTATTCAGAAATTCCTGGACTTGATCCCGCCATTGTTGAACACCATATAGATACATGGCCTGATGCCAATCCTGTCCGTGAGATGTTGAGATCCATTAATCCTTCCAGATGAGAGGATTTCAAAATCAAAATCGATAAGCTAAAGAAAGCTGGTTTTATCTATCACATTGAATACACCACTTGGGTGTCTAATCCATTTCCCGTTCTCAAGAAACAAGGCACCATCTATGTCTGCACTGACTTTCGTGACCTGAAAAAATCTTGTCCCAAAGACAACTTCTCCACACCATTAATTGACCAAATCATGGACGAGTGTGCGGGGCATGATTTTCTATCCTTATGGATGGTTTCTCCGGATACAACCAGATTTTTATTCGTCGTGCTGTTCAGCTTAAGACTGCGTTCATTAGTCTATAAGGAACCTTCGCCTATAGGGTCATGCCATTTGGCCTTAAGAATGCTGGAGCCACTTTTCAGTGAGCCATGTCATACTGTTTCCATGACCACGCTCATATTATCCTTGCTTAATTAGACAACCTCACTGTGCGTTCTAAGCATGGGGCGCAACATTTCCATGATTTGCGTACTGTTTCCTCCAATGTCGCAAGTATAATATCGACCACAACCCGCTGAAGTGTGTCTTTTGTGTTCCTGTCATCTGTATTTTAGGCTTCATTGTGTCTAAAGATGGTATAACACTTGACCCCTTAAAATTTCAAGCCATCCTTGAGCTTCCTATTCCTCATACCTTATGCCAGTTACAAAGCCTCTAAGGCAAAGCTAATTTCCTTCGTTTATTTGTACTTGACTATGCCACCATCGCGCATGGGTTCCTTGGGCTCCTTAGATCTAACATTCCATTTGTTTGGGATCACTATGCTTAAGAGTATTTTGAAGCCCTAAAAAATGCTCTCACCTCCGCTCCCTTGATTTTCCCCCCTCACTTCGATAGGGATTTCATCCTGTACATCTCAGCCTCCACCCATTCGGTCGCTGGGGTCCTTATTTAGGAATATGACAATGGAATCAAGCATGTTATCTATTATTTCAGTAGGAACCTTGTAGGCACCCACGTATCTTACTCACATGAAGAGAAATTAGCACTAGCTGTCATGTTCTCGGTCCAAAAACCTTGTCATTACATCCTCATGCGTTCCACCAAGGTTTTGACTAATTCGAACCCTATGGCCTTCTTATTGATCTGTCGGATCCTCAATGGGAATTATGCCCATTGGATCGTTATCCTCTAGGAATTCGATCTTGACTTTGTCACACCAAAGAGTAAGAAAGGTTTAGCCCTCGCTGAACTCATTTTTGAATTACCTACCGGTAAGCAGGATCCTCCAGTTAATGATGATTTTCACGATGAACATTTGTTTTCCATTACCACAGATGATATTTTATATGGTAACATCCTCTCTTATTTGCGAACCAAAAATTTTTCCCTCCATTTTGATTGTGATGCTTGATGATGTATCTGACACCAGGCCCCTCGCTATCTTCTCATCGGTGGTGACCTTTATCATTGCGGTGTAGATAATTTCCTTCATTATTGTCTCATGCACGCTGAAGCTGAGCAAGTCCTCAATGCATGCCATAACAACGCTTGTGGTGGCCATCTCTCGGGTCTCACTGCTACCCAGAAAATTATGTGCGCTAGGTATCTTTAGCCTTCTCTCTTACGTGATTGCATTGAAGCAGTCAAACACTATTCCAATTGCTAACATTTCACCCCTAAGGCGCGAGCCCCTCCGGCTCCCCTCCATCCTGTCATCACAGCTGGTCGATTTTGTAAGTGGGCCATAGACTTTATGGAGTGTCAACCTCCATCTGCTGGTAACCACAAGTATATCATCATGGTGGTTGAATATTTTAGAAAATGGGCTGAGGCTATGCCAACATTCAACAACATGACATCTACTGCAACCTTCTTTTTCTTTAACCATGTTATTGCTCAATTCGGAGTTTCGAAACAATTGGTATTTAACCATGGCCGAAATTTTTAAGATGAGATATGGCGTGAGCTATCCTCTCTGTTGGGCTTTGAGCACCAATATTGATCGTCCTATTACCCCCAAGGTAATGGCCAAGCTGAAGTGGTCAATAAAATCCTTAAAATAATGCTTCAACGGATGGTGGATAAACACAAAAACAACTGGCACCTTATTCTCTTCCCTGCTTTGTGGGCCTATAGAACTTATGTTAAAAACACCACCAGATTTACTCCTTTCCACCTTTTTTTGGCGAGGAGGCAGTCTTACTGATCGAGTGTGAAATCCTTTCCCTTCATTTAGCCGTCAAGCTTCTCCCTAACACCCGACCTTTAGAACAATGAATTATCATGCTTGAGCATGATTTCGAAGACCATTGTGTTGCATTGCAAACCACCAAAGTGGCTAAGAAACACACCAAAGCTCAATATGATCGAAAAGTCCACCCTCGTACTTTTCATGATGATGATCTTGTTCTAGGGTATGACCAGGCCCATGATGTCCTCAGTTATGGGAAGTTTGACTCATTATGGCTAGGTCCTCACATCATCAGTAAGGATTTAGGTAAAGGGGCATACCTCGTAGAGGATTTCGAAGGCCACCCCCTTCCTAATCCTTGTAATGCACTCTATCTTAAGAAATATTACCCTTAGAATTTCCTTCCTCAAATGCATGTACTATTTCTTTTAGGTAGCTAGCTTGTGACTTTTGTGATTTGATACTTCACTCGGAAACCTTTTTCCAAGAAGGGTCACTTCACCACTCCTAAAAATCGAATTTCTTCACTTGCAACAATTGTACTTGGGGCACCACTTTTCCTCCATACTTGTCCATGCTCATGTTGATTTTTGTCATGAGTAACCATCTTGTACTCATGTTTTTTATGGTTCCCACTGGGCCTATTCTGTGTGGTAGCATTATCGAATCGCCCTTGTTTAGAGCATCCAAGTTGAGTCATCATCACATCCATGAGGTCTATCTTGAGTCCCTTTATATCCCGTTATAGTCCTCCATCCTTCATTGCTTTGTTCCTCTCTGATGTCGGACATTTTGGAATTTAGTCATATTGTCCCCTATCCCCTCTGGTGTCAAGTAAGTATATTCTAGGCCATCCATGCCCTTTATGCTATAACGAGGGAAGTCTTCAGCCCGCTACTCCGTACCCCCAATTCCACCATTATCCCTGGTGTCAGTCTATCTTTCACTTTACTATTATCTCTCATGTCTTAGTTGAGGATCCCTTATTCCCTCACCTATGGCAGACCTCCTTCTACTGACATCAGCATCTTCATTCCAGAAGACAGGTCTAGAGGGTGGTGTACCTTGGTTCTAGCTTCCACTCTTGTTGGGTGCCTTAGATCAGGCAAAGGGACTCTTTATTTCCCTTTGAATTGATTGTTTCTCAACTCCAACTCCTTACGTCATGATTGAGATCTGTATACTCTATGGTTCAGTGATGCAACAGATTGTACCTGTGATTCATGGGTGTGTTGGAGATGTTTCAAACCTCATGAGGGGTTGGCCTTTAGGTAGCCCCCCACATACCTGGATGACTTCTCTACTATAGCCTTGGATGAAGCTCCATATATTTGATGGTTCTGACCTCAACTGCTTGCAATGTCTCTTTAGTTTTCATGTATGATTCATATTTTCAGAGCCCTTTCCTGTTTACATGGCCTCTTTGGTTGTACTTATATCAAATTTACTCAGATATTATTGTATAAGTCCTTGTTGTTGTCCCAGGCACAGTGTGTATGTGGGATCCATTATCATGCTTTTATCTGTCTCATGTTTATGCCAACATGTACTATATATTTCAGTCCCTTGTTCATTGGATGCATTATTCTTTGTACTTTGTTATCTCGGCAGGCATAGGAATGCCTCCCCTGCCTCATGTAGAACATGTACTCACTCATAAAAGAGGCTTGTCACACCTTTAAGTCTCACCTCCTTAGGGTCTTGTCCTCTCGCGCTTTATTCTACCTTATATTTCTCTCTCTCTGACTCCCCCTTCAGTGTCTAGTGATTGAGTTATTACAACGTACTTCGGTCATACGATTAGCTCCTAACACTCGCACGCTAGGGGACAATCTGTTACACCAATTTTTGACAATCTAACCTATTACTATTAGATGGACCAAAGTTCACCATGTAAGAACAATTTTACGCTAGTAAAATTGCTTTCACTATGAAAAATAACTCTGTAATCCATAATTTATTAAGTTTTTTATGGTTTAAATAGGAAACCCCATGAGGAAATATTGAATAAATCCCTATTTGTTTGATTTTCCTCAAGGGATAATTAATTAACGAACATTTTAATAATATTTCTGCTCATATTTAACCCAAAATAGGAAAATTAATTAGATAAATCACCATTTATCTTATTATTTTCTAAGAATAACTATTTAAACATTATTTAAATAATATCCCTTGTTAAATTTGAATAAATAATTTACAAATAATTGAATAAATCACTATTTATTTAATTATTACTCAACCACATTCTTAAAATAATAAATAAATCATTTATTTAGTTATTATTTACAAATAAAGGGATTTGACCAAATTCAAATTTTTTTTCCCTCTAAACAAAAATAATAAAATATTCCATAAAAGTTGGATCTAGATTTGGTTAATAATATTTTAATTATGCACCAATATCTAGACTAGCTCAATATTTTGTTATAAATAGAAGGGTTTTTCCATTCATTCACTACCTTTTGTTGCCTAAAGATCACTCTAGATCTATACTTTTGGTCTTACTTTGATCCTCCATCATTGTCATATTTTTCTATCTTTTTACTTATGAACTCCCCTTGAGTTCCACTTTTGTCTGGGTTTTCTACACCATCAAGAGAGAGAGATCTTAGATCTGAAGTGCCGAGGACATAAAAGAACCCATCCCATTGAGGGGGGCTGGTAACATCTTTCTATGTTCCCTTCCCAGGTGTCATAAATACAAAAATTGTTGTCTTGTCTATTGGATGCATGGAGAAAATCTTTCTTTTATTTGTTGTTTAATTACTTTAACTGCATAGATCTGGATTTTGTAGCATTTATCTTGGTCAACTAATTGCATATCTAAGGAAATTGGCAGCCATCTTTGATGTTAGGGCTATTTTTTATGCACAGCTAAAGTGAGTTTTTTTTGTACGCTTGCGATTAGAATTAACAATAACACTCTCTCACACATAAAAAAACCTTATTTTGGGAAAATAATGCCTATGCTCATGGATATGATGGATATGATTCCTTAAAACTTGGTGGAGAGCAAGCTGAATAGTACGTGCAAAAGTGAAATTCAAGAGAAAAAGTTTTAACCTTTGATACAAGGCTATGATAACTTAGGATTTTATAACATATGGACAAGACCATAATAATCCAAACCCGAAATTAATGGAGAACATAAGGGCACATGATAAATATGACCAATGGGTAAACACCCTTGCAAATGCAGGTTGATGACAAGATAACTCCCAAAAACAACAACCTGCCTAAAACCTAATGAAATGAGAGGGAATGAGGACTAATGATATATGAGGTACCTTGTAAACCCGGATGCATATGAGTGATCCAATTTCGAGATAATATCAGAAGGTGAAGATGATAAGCACCCTCGAGGGTAAGGATTAATTCACGGCAGGGTTGGAACTTCAATCACCAACGCATAAGGTTTCAAGGATGTTGGGGAAAATATATAATTCTCTCAAACCCTAATGCACATGCTGAGGCATAGGGCTATTCAAGGGCCTAGGGCGACATTCTATGCAATAAATATCACAATGGTGTCATGCGATGTCGATGAGACTGTGCCCTTAGAGGCATAGGTTAAAAATAGAAAGGGGGTCATTTTCTTGCCAAATTAGGGTTCTTCCCAAACCTTAGTATAGTCAACATAAGGGGAGCCAAAAATTAAATACTACTTGTCCAAATGCAGTGCTTCTATTGGTTGTGATACACACTAGGGAAAGATAAGTTTTGGAGTCACGGGGGCCTCTTGTCACGTTACCCGAGCGACACACCTTCGAAACCCTAATGTATTCATAAGGCCAACATATGAGGCAACACATGATGTGTGGGGGAAGCATGTAAAGTGCGAATGGGGGCAACATCATAGTTTGACATAAAGGGAGAGAGGAGAGTAATTGGTTAAGAGTCTCATCAAAACACTAATGGGTTGAGTGAGCAAAATAAAGGAACCCAAAATTTGAATATGCCCAAAATTTTGAGTGGTGTTGTAGCAGCTACAACACTCTCATAATGCTAAATCTTGGCAATTTTCCTCATTATGATATGTGGAAGCTTAGTCCAAAAAAAAATAATAACTATAAAACCTTAAGAGAGGGAATTTTATCATACATTTTTATGTCTATATTAAAACAAGAAAAAACCACATAAATTTAATTTTAAGTCTTTCAATTTAAAGATGACCACATAAATAACTATAAATACTAATTAATTATGTTTTTAAGTTTTACATATTAAATAATTTATATGCATCTTAATATCTTATTTATTTATATTTATTTTTTAATTTAATACTATATATATATATATATATATATATATATATATATATATATATATATATATATATATATATATATATATATATCTCTCTCTCTCTATATATATATATATCTATTTTTTTTTAAATATTATTATTGACATTTAATTTTTAGTTTTAGATTAATTCGAATTCCTGCCTCCAAATTTTTTTCCCTTCACCCTCGCTTTGGCATTAGTTGACAATTCAATTTGAATAATTCTAAGGAAGCGAACGATTCTATTTTTAATTTTTTGATAATTTTTTATTCCCACCTACAAAAAATCCACCCTTTAGGAGCAGGAGCAAGTGGAACCTTGTGATGGGCATTCTGTCTGATTTCAAAGAGGGATTTTCTACTCCTTGTATCGTTTGAGGTAGCTGGTTAACGCCATACTTGTGGAGATGTATGCTGGATTGGCCTATGAGGGGGAAGTAAGCTCAAGATGTTGCTCACCTTCATTGACAGCCTTCCCACCAGGTATTTATAAAATGAACCTCTGGAAATGCAAGTTGAATAATTTTCTATTTTCTGATTGCGTTTAGCTCATAAAAACCCCATATTTTAATGCCTTGGAAGAAAATTTATTGAGCTTGATTGATTTCGATGTCTCGAATCTGAGTTGCATGTTGCATTTGCAGTAAGCTTTGACTTATTTTTTGGTCTATACCCCATATTTGATGTGTATGTGCCTTGTCAACTTATTGTCAGAGATATTTAAACTCCTGAGGCCTTTGTGCAACCAAAAATGTGAAGGAATTATACCGCTTAGCCTATTCTTTGACATGTCGATGAAACCCTCAGATAAATAAAGAAGTTGAAGTTGAAAATTTTGTTCCTGGCCCTTGAAATTAAACATAAAACATAACATCAGTCTTGTCAGAGCTAGTGAAACCATTAGCATATAGTGCATCAAAAGTTCCCCATAAATTTTCGTCCTGAGAGCCTACCTCTAATGGGGTGTAGTCCAAAGAGCTTGCAATTTATATGCTTGGGTGGGAATCTCTCCATAAAAAAAATTATTGGAGAAACTGAGCACCTGCAAATCCTTGAATTTCTAGATCCATTCTGGAAGAAACCTTGTCAACTAGTTATGTTCTAATGATAACAAGTGCAAACTCTGTATGCCCTTCCAACTTGTAGTTATTGTACCAATTAAACGATTGTGGCCTAAGTTAAGATACAATAAGCTACTCATATTTCCAAATGAAGCCAGAACAATTCCTGTGAGGTAGTTAACTAAGGGAGACAATAAAAAAAGGTTTTTCATTAACCCAATCTCAGGAGGGATTTGTCCTTCTAATAAATTCTTTGGAAAATGTACTATCAAATAATAAATATTCTTGCATTACCAGGTTCCATGTAACCTATGGAGCCTCGCAACGTGGTTTAAAGCATGCTGCCATGAAGCTGTGGATCGATTAACTGTGCAATTCAAAAATAATTTATATGCGCCTGAAATTGTTCATCAAGAAGAATATTGTTGGGCTTAATATCACAGTGGACAATCTCCCCAATTCCACATTCTTTGTGTAAATACACCAGTGCCTATGCAATGCCCGTAAAAATTCTGAGCCTTGTCTCACAGTCGAGTTGAGTAGAGTTCCCGTGTAAATGCATGTCTAAACTACCATTGGGAATGAAATAGAGTACAAGGATTTTGACATCCCAATTGGGAATTACACCCATAATTTTCACAAGGTTCTGATGCCTGATTTTACCCAGTATCTTGCCCTCTTCCATAAAACAACTTTGGGCCTCTACTTCTAATTCAACTTTTAGCTTCTTGTTTGCCACTGTCATCCCATTAACAAGATACCCTTTTTACATGGTTCTTGAGCCACCATTGCCGATGATATTTTTATCGTTGTATCCTTCTGTGATATTATATATATATATATATATATATATATATATATATATATATATATATTTCTCGATCACCTTCAAGAGAGCCTCTTAAAAGTAACACATCTCTAAATTTGTAGAATTAGAAGGGGCAGAATTCCACATCCAACAAATGGAAACCCCCACAATGATGATGAATATTGTGAATATTGTTTTATTGATCCTCACTCTAGAATTAGACTTAGACTGAAAGAGGATAGAGGATAATGGAGATGTACCCATGGGAATGGAGCCAGAGAGATTGTTATAAGAGAGATTAAAAATTGCTAGGGATTTTATCTTGATGAGTTCCTACGTGATTCGACCATCCAACACAGTCCTTGATAAATCTAGTGATTCTAAAATGGGAAGATTACCAAGTTCTGGGGGAATATGTCCCATCAGCTTATTGCTGGAGATATTTAAACTCCCGAGGCATTTGGGCAATCCAAACTGTGAAGGAATTCTACCACTTAGCCTATTGTTTGCCAAGTCGATGAAACCCTTAGATAAATAAAGAATTTGAAAATTTTGTTCCTGGCCCTTTAAAATGAGTATAACATCAGTCTTGTCAGAGCTAGTAAAATCATTAGTAGACAAAGCATCAAAAATTCTAAATAGAGTTTCGTCCTGAGAGCCTACCTCTGAAGGATCGGGTGTAGTCCAGAGAGCTTGCAATTCAGATACTTACGAGTCTTTACAAATCATCTCACAACTTTTTCACTCAATGTGAAGAAGAAGGTTTTGGAAAAATAACTTTTTATCAAGTGTGTTATAATGTTTTACGATACTTATCCTCTTTTCTTTATCTTTTGAATTTTATTGTGCTTTATCTTCTGAATTTTATTGTGTATGGTTCTATGTAGAAACACATATGTCCTAAAAATAATTTTTTTTGACGAAACTTCAAATTTCCATTTATACTTTTGTTTGAGTACAAGCTTTCATCCATAGCCTTTCACAAGATGGTGTTTTTCATTTGTTTTCTGTATTTCTTTGTCTACATTTGATTTTGTGTAATATTTGATCAAAAATTGTTTCAGAATATTGTTATGTTTTCTCTACTCTAGTTTTTTGACAAAGGTATCTCACTGGTGAAATATAATAAATCTTTATCTGTATCAATTTTGTGGTCTAAATTCCATAGCTATTCACAATGTTCTATCACTTTTTTCATGTTCTTTCCATGTTTTCTGTTGTAAGTAATTTTTAAAATGCTTGAATGAAAATTTCCAAGATACAATTTAAGTAATTCAAATTGATCATTTTAAATCAAAATAAGAAATATTTGTGGTTTTGGGTGCGGGGATGTTATTTTTGAAAATTGGGCGAAATAGTATTTGGAGGGTGATCTTCTACTTATAAAATACTTCAAAAAATTGAAATCATCAAGACCAAACATCAAATGTAGAATAGTATGATGCTGGCAACCTTATGTTGTATAAAATATTTCCAACTTTCTTTCAAGAGTTGAACCACCTTAATTTCTTTTAATAATTCATCTAGGATGTGTTGCTTGTGTTCCTCCAAGTTTCTGGAATGTAGTAGTGAAAGAGAATGTGGATACAACCCCCAAATTTTAGGGAGATTAAATGATATGTAAAAGTAAATATAAATATAATTGTATTTGATAACAAAAAATTTGATAATGGAAGGAAACATTGGTTAGTCTCATGGATTTTCATCTCCATAATCTTGGATACCCAATTTACATATTTGAAATGTCCCTCGTTAAAAGTAAAATGTTTTGCATCACATTTCCTATTTTGGGGACACTGCAAAATTTTCACTTAAAGTTTCATTGTCATGGAAGAGTGGTGATAGTGCCCCAAAACTTGGTGAGAATTTCACTGTGTAACGTCGGGTTGTAATCAACATTGGATCAATGTTATGAGTGTTGATGATGCCTTGTAAGAGGGATTTTCCTATTATCGGAGGCTTAAAATCTTGTGACAAGGATTTGTCACAAGTGGTGACATCCCCATAATCAAGATTCATTATAGGGGTTGATAGCCCTATATCAAGGATTTTTTACTTGGGTCAGCATGGCTGTAATAAGGAAATAGGGATGTCTCTATTTTAATATGCGTATGGAACCCCATATGTAGCAAATTGGCGACTTCATCAAAATAAGAGCACTTTCACACCCATTAAACATTTTGAGACAGTTGGGGTATTCTCTATATGGTCCCAAATCCTTCCAGGAGTGGCCACTAATATTTGGCAAGGATTTGTTTGTATCCATTTATGTTATCTTGGTAATTTAGTGGCCCCACTAACTACTTTTACACCAATATTTTCATGGTATTTAAACAAAACATTGGCCTGGACAAAAATTTGAATTGCAAGTTCCCTAGTGGGACAAATGAAAAGAAAAATAATAGGAAGCCTTTTATGGTCTTGGAGGAATGGTTAATTCACTTTCACCTCAATAGAAGAAAACATAAATGCTACTATCTTGTCGGTGCAAGTTTTAGCCTTGGACAACACATCCCTTCCTTTGAGAATAGATGGAAGAGTTGCTTCTTGAACAATGGTCACATGCTCATATCCCAATGCATTGGTTGCCTTGAATGTCAATGGTGAGATATTGTGCTGGTCAAATCTTGACTGGCTCAAATAATTAGCATCCCCAGTAACCTTCACACTACTTGTTTTTAGATATGATTTTTCAAAAGGACTCAACATTGGTTTCTTGTGCCCCACAGGATTCACTGAATCAAATTAATCATCTTCATCTTCATCATTAGACTCATTTTCGTCATTAATGATCTTCAGTGCTTGGATACCAGAGGATTTAGAGCCTCTTTTGTTCAACAAGTCACCTTCTCCTTGGCTGCCTCTTGCAGAGACCCTATTACCTCTAGAAGCTCTAGAGAATCCATCATTATCTTTATTTCTACCACGCTTTAGCCAACCAAACATAGATATACCCCACTTATTGAACTAGTTATCCATATCCACTTCCACTTGAACTAGGCTTGAATTGGGCCTACCTTTTATTACTACTTATTTTGTTAAAATCCTTTGTTTTGGGAATTTCTGCGGAGACAACAAGGTTTTGTTCTCCCAATCATCTTGATATATGCAACCTTCATGACTTCTTGCATGACTGTCACTCTTCCAAGATTGCATAATCTCAAGTGCTATGTACAGAGGTGAACCACACAATGTTTCTACTATCCTTTGGGGTTGCAGGGTCCTTTAATCTGCAATTTTCATTCCCACATTCTTGTCAAATGGTTTTGAGTCCCTATGTATAATAGTGTTTTCACGTAGAAGTTTTAGTCGAATAGGACTCAACATTGGTTACTTGTGTCCCACAGGCTTCATTGAATCAAATTCATCATCTTCATCTTCATATTTAGACTCATATTCACCATCAATGATCTTCAGTGCTTGGATACGAGAGGATTTAGAGCCTCTTTTTTTCAAAAAGTCACCTTCTCCTTAGCTGCCTCTTGCAGAGACCCCATTACCTGTAGAGGTTCTAGAGAATCCATCATTATCATTATTTCTACCACGCTTTAGCCAACCAAACATAGATATACCCTGTTTATTAAACTAGTTATCCATATCCACTTCCTCTTCAACCAGGCTTTGAATTGGGCCTTCTTTCTATTACTACTTATTTTGTTAAAATCGTTTTTCTGGGGGAATTTTTGTAGAGACGACGAGGTTTTGTTCTCCTAGTCATCTCCAAATCTGTAACCTTCATGACTTCTTGCATTACCATTACTCTTTCGAGATTGCATAATCTCAAATTCTATGTACAAAGGTGAACCACACAATTTTTCTACTATCCTTTGGGGTTGCAGGGTCCTTGATTATGCAATTTTCAGTACCACAATTTTGTCATTTGTTGAAAGGAGAATTCTATGGTTTTGAGTCACTATGTATAATATTGTTTTCACGTAGAAATTTTAGTCCAACAACAAGTTGGATCATTATTTGTCTCGGAACAACTTTTGAAACCCTTCCATAGTGTTGAATATGTTATCACCAATAAATTTTAATTTTTTGATTAGGAAGGCCATTTAGCATAGGTTTTATTGTCTTGGAAAAATAGTTCATGAAATTGATACAATTTTGTGAATTGGTAATAATCCTAATTTTTAAGAGTCCCACATTTCACGTCATCATGGTCAAATCCATAAAAATCTATAAAAAATATCCATGCATTGGTTCAAATTTTGGTTTTAGCCACCTGTCTGTTTTTTCCTGAGTCTGCAGCAAAATAAATGGAAAATAGGTTGTTTTCGATACAGACACACCTAATGAGTCCATAGCGAATCTAGAAAACTTATAACTGAAAGTGCTACGAACTCATGTTTTTTCTACACCGGTAAGGGAAAGGGTGAGGTGTCTAGTTTTTAAAGGTTAGGATTCAGTTTGAGGTCACATGATTAGTTATTTAGAGTCATGCAACATGCGTGATCATTATTTTTCATCCATCATTTCATTTAACCTCCCTTATATGTCTTTATCCCTCTCATATTCGAAACTTACCTTTTAAATTCATGCTTGAGAGTTGCTGTCTGTCATCTTTCCCTCTTACCTCTGAGTGCAGCTATTGTATCATCTTCAGAAAGGTCCAGCTTTATGTGCAAGCACCTTTCTCTTAGAAATTATTCTCTGCAGGTGTCATACCATCAAGGAGGCCAACACAGTGTTATGAGAGATGGCCATGCATAAAAAGACTAATAAAGGGGGATGAGTTGTTAGGTATGATCCCATGGATTTAAAATTTATCAATGAGGATCCTAGATTTGTAGCAACCTTCATGAGTGCTGGTTGCATGAGGTTATCCTATAAATTACAAGGTTTTCATGCCCAAGTTTCAAAGGGATTTGAAGTGAATTTTACGGGCACTACATCAAAGGTGGGTGTGTTGAGTTTCGTGGTGTCTCATGAAACAATTGCTCAAGCTAAAAAGATTCCAAGGATGGGGGAAGAGTGGTTTAAAGCCACTAAATTTAAATTACAGAACTGTGATGAGTTCATGAAACCTGAACACATTGGAATGGATATGACATCAGGGATCCCAAGGAGCTGCCTTAAAGAAAATTACTCCAAAATCCTACTTGTAATTCAGAAACACTTCACATGTGAAGAGAAGTTCCATATGTTTTATCAATATTACTTCAGACTCTTGCTACATTTCACTGGTAATAAACCTTTGGACCTTCCCTTCTTCTTATTTAGAAGCCTATGCAAGATGGAAGATAAAGTTAAAGCTAGGCCTGAAGGTAGTGAAACTTCAATTTTTCATCATGGATTAATCAAGCTACTATTTTTGGAGGAATTGAAAAATTTAAATAGATATTGGGCCACATTATGGTTTCTTAGTGGTTATGAAGTAGATGAATTAACTCCAAAGAAGACACCTAAATCAAAATCTAGTCCTTCAAGCAAGAATGATAAACCTATAGTTGAAGCAGAAGATGTACATGAAGAGGAAATGGAGCCCATTATAGAACCCATGGAGATTGAAATAGAGCATGCAAGAGAAACATAGATGCCTCAACCCACACCTATAAGTAGCAAAAAAAATCCCAACAAAAATATTCATGGAAGAATAACAAGGAGCCAAACACTATGGAAAGGTAACCTTGAGGAAATTCTACAAGCCATAGATATAGAAGAAACTCCAGTGGTCAAAGTTGTTGATGTAAAAGGAATCAAGAAGAAAAAGAAGGGCCGCACTACCAAAAAACTTGACTTCTCAGGTGAAGATGCAGGTTTTGTGTTCAAACCAAGGAAACCACTCACTAGATTATAACTTTCCAAAGGTGTCAAGGATGAAAAAAGCACTGTAGTGAAAAAAAAGGAAAACAACTTATGGTAAAGACATCATTGAATTATCTCCAAATAAGGAAGAAATCATTAAGTAGAGGAAAGGAAAAGAGAAAGTCATTGAAAAATCTGAAGTGCAACTTTTAAAGGAACAATTGAGAGAAGTCCGGGAGGAAGTTATTGAAACAAAGTTGGAATTGGAGGAAGTTAAGTTAGAAACAAAAATGTTGGAGGAGTTCAAAGAAAAATTCAATGAACAAATTAATCATTATGATGAGGCTTTAACCAATGAAAAGAAATTGCTGAAAAGAACCCTTCCTCTATGCAGGGTGATGAAACATACAAGGAAGATGAATATTGGTTGCAGGAAGAGATAAAGAAGCTTAAAATTCAACTGAAAGAGTTGGAAGGGCATATGGAAATGACACAATCAAAGCTCAAGAAAAAAAGTTTAAAATAACAGTCATAGATGAACCTGTGGAAAATGAAACCTCTGCTACCAAGGGTGAAACCTCTAAGGATTGAAAAGGGGATAAAATACATTTTTAATATTTTTTTTCACCATTTCAGATCATCACTTGTAGATCCATGGGAAAATTATGAATAAGAAATGCAGAATTTTCAGGTCTATTGTAATTTAGGCAAGTTCATAGCGTGTCTCAGGCTTGAAGCCTAGAAAACGCTATGAACTTGCTTTGGATTCTTTTTGGCTATAAATCACATATTTTGTCATGAAGGAGGTAGGTAAAGGATTTTATTTAGTTATTTTAACTCATTAAATAACCTTAGATCAGCAAAGGGACCAAAATTTTTGCAGAAATGGTCAAAGTCAAAGGTGCCATGAACTCTCGCTATGCACTTGCCTAAAGTCCTATGTTTCTACAGTGAATAATATTTTGAGTATTTTTCAAGTTTTGATTTTATTTTTGACATAAGCCATCAATGTGGAAACATCAAATTTAATCAGATGAATGTTTTGATGAAGACATACTCTTTGACAAAGCCTTTTAAATTTTGAGCTCATTATGGAAGCTCCATAAAAAATTATGACACCACCTCCTAAAATTTTGGAAGATAGGTCTCCTGACTTCGTGGGAGTATTTATGTTTTTAGTCATGGTTAGTGCCACCCAGGCACATGACCTTCTCGATGTAAATATGCATATTTAAAATTATGTTAATGCAATAAAGATGTTTTAGAGTCCTATTAGGTTTCTAAGTCCTAAAAATAGAAGTTGTTAGTTTTATCTCCTTGTAATATGTTTTTGGTTAGATTAGGTGTCAACAGAAGTATTCTAAGGTATAGCCTTCTTGGTAGGTTCAATGTAAATATGCCTAAGCTTATAAATAGGAAGACTATTGAAGGAGAGAGGGCTGATTGATGTTTACTATAGACTACTATTGTAAAAATCTTCATCATTAATATACAGTGGCAGCTTGCTTCTCTTTACCTGAGATTCATTGATATTCTCATAAGTATTTGTCTTTTTGTGTTATGCAATTTTAGCTTTAGTATCCTAGTGTGGGACTACTAGAATTCATGATCTACATGCTCTAACCTCCTTAAAACACTTAGTCTGCTGTGAATGTTTTATTTTCATCATAATATTTATATGCCTCAGCTTCCATAAGAGGAGTTTCACATGTCATTAACTTATTTACACTGAATCCATATTTCCAATGGTAGTAATTTGTCCACATATTTCACTTTCATAAAAACACACTTAAAACACAATTTTAGAGTTAGTCATCTGTGGAGCTTCATTTACATAATACCATTTGTATCCTTGAGAGAGCCCTCTCAGGCTGAAAAGGCTAATTTTTAGCTAGAAGTAGGTTTGAAATAGTTACTCTAGGTTGACTGTTGAAGCAACCCATCAGTATTCAATTTAGTGATAACATTTTGGTGCGTCTACCGGGAGCCTAAAGACATATTTATCAAAGTTTGTGGTCAAATAGAAATGCTGAACTATTGGAGGTAGCAGGAGCTCAGAAGCTTTCGAGGTTGCATTCTACGTTGGTGGCTCCACTAAAAATTTTCATGTTTAAAGGTGGATTTGAAAAATATAAATGCAAGGAGAAATATAGATCCTAACCCACCTGAAATTGTGGATAATATAGAAAGGTTTCTCATAGGAATTGGAGGAAGCTCTTCAAAATCAGGTATTCCATCACATTCAAGAGATTTTTCCTCTGAGGTTATTCGAAGTCCTGAAGATAAATAGTTTGATGAAAGGATAGAAGAGGTGTTTTTTAGGTCTAAGACTAAAAATTAATTGACTGATACAATACTAGACCTACAAAGACCATGAATTGATACACATTCCTTAATGTCAAAATAATAAAAATAAGATTTTTGGAAGACTATCACATCAGAGCTGTTGTTGGAAAAAGAGTCTTTTGAAAGATTAAAAGAGTTAGATCCTTTTGATTTTTTGTTAAAGAGAAAGTTTGGTATACGCTTGCCCGAATGGAGTTCCTTTGTCTCTAGACTCCAAATTCCCTTTACAGTACCTCATAACATTTCACCCTCATTCATTGTTTTTTACCAAATTTATAATTTGAGTTCATCCACTACTTTTACAAGTACCACAATCCCCGTCATTATGGTTGGATTTCCTCCTCCTGTAGGACCTGCAAGAAATGCTCCTCTTGATAGGATTAAAACCTTTGGGAGTGAAGAAGAAATAACAATTGAAAAACATGTAGATAAATTTAATGAATTCATTGATAGAGAGGAGGTGGATGATGAGGATGTGAAAATGAGCTTTTTTGCCCAAAGTTTCATAGGTGAAGTAAGAAAATGGTTTAAAGCTTTAGCCCCAGCTATTTTACAAATTGGGACCAGTTGGAAGATATTTTTTTGACAAAGTGGGGGAGTAAGGTGAACCCTGTTCAAGCTTTAACTGCGTATAAAAATTTGAAAAGAGCCTTAGATGAATGAGTTGAAGAATTTTCTAAGAGGTTTAACAAGGTTTACAAATCCATACCTACTCATATCAAACCTCCCATAGGATATTCTCAATTAATCTATGTTGAAGCTTTTTATTATGAGTTTTCCATCTTGCTAAGGGAAAGAGAATCTGCTTCTTTAGCTAACATGCAAAATGATGCAGTAAAAGTTGAGGTGAACATGGCTGCAACCAAGAGGTCTAAGATGGGTAAAAATAAATTAAAATAAGAAGATAAGCCTTCTTCATCCTTAGATGTGAAGTTTGAAACCATGATGAATACCATGGAGAAACTTATGGAAATACTTGATATTGGTGCCAATCCTTTGCCTCCTGCACAACGGGAGACACATATCAGAAATATTCAATTTAGGAGGCCTCAAAATTAGAAAAGACTGAGAGAAAATAGAAACTGTCCTAATCCATAGGTAAGACCTCCTTTTTAGAAAAAAATATTAGATAATGAGGAAACACAACCTGAATTCCAAGAATATATTATTCATTGCTTAGATGAAGATGTGTTTGGAATGTTTCTAAATAAAGAGGAACATGATGATTCTAGTCATGATATGGGGGGAAATCAGTGACAATATGATTACTTAAAGGGTTACTAGCATGCTATCTTTGAAATTCAGAAACAATATAATTTGAGGAATATAAATGTTCCCATTACAACCAATAAAGCTCAGCCAAAGAAAGATTCTTCTAAACCTTTTGAAACAAACAAAGATACACCACCACTACCTCATGGAAAATAGATTGAAAAAAATTCATCTACTTTCAATTTAGAGAATGATATTTCCAAAATAAAAATTCTAGCTCCCTTTGGTGAAATAATTAAGGTCACTAAGTATATAATCAAAATTTTCAATATGCTAAACACTCAGCCTGAACCTTTAGACATCCTAAATCTGTAAGAAGAGCATCCTACCTTTTTCCTGGGAACAAGGGTAAAATATGAATAGAATGAAGATGTTCCTCCTTTTTATGTAAGTCTAAATATTCATGACATGACTTTACACAATGCCATTTTAGACTTAGTAGCTTCTCACAATTTAATTCCTAAGGTGATAATGGAAAGAATGGGTTTAGACATTACTAGACCTTATAAAGATTTGTTTTCTTTTGACTCCAAGAGAGTTCAGTGCATTGGTATCCTTAAAGATGTGGTTTTTGGCCTAAACCAAGTGCCTGCTAAGACAATGGTGGTGGACATAGTGGAAGCTGACATTCCTCTGAAGTTTGGCATGATTTTATCTAGACCTTGGGCAAAAAAAATTAAAGGAACTATGCAGATGGATACAACTTATTCCACCATTCCAGTCTTTGGTGAGCATAGGAGATTGTATAAAGAAAGTAGGATGGCTTACATGGTAAGTAGCAAATACAAACCACAAAATTTTCCTATTTATGCACTAGAGACTAAACTGGGATCTTCAATTTTGTTTAATGAACTCATTGGTGCATAAAATCATCCAGCAGAAAATCAGAGAAGTATGGAGGAAAATGAAGAAGGTTGGTGGCATTTACATTTTGATGGCACTGATGGAAGAGAGGGAGTTGGATTAGGGATATGGATTACCACTCCTAATGATGAAAGTAATTTTTTCTCTTACAAATTAAACTTTGATTGTAAAAACAACATGGCAGAATATGAGTCATTGTTTTTGGGTCTAGAAACTTTGAAGAGTTTAGGGGCCAAGAAGATATCATTTTGTGGTGATTTTGAATTAGGAATAAAGTAGGTAGAAGGATCTTATGAGACCAAATATGTTAGGATGATGGCTTATAGGAATTTAATCCTTGAAATGCTTGAGAATTTTAAAGAATATAGTTTCACTATCAAAACTAGAAATCAGAATTCAGTAGTTGATTCTTTGGCTGTCTCTGCTAGTTTGTTTGTCATTCCTACTCATTCCAGTGAGAGATATGAGGTTGAGGTCAGACATAGACCAAAAATCCCTGTTAACATCATTCATTGGCAAGTGTTTGATAATGATAAGCAGGTCCGAAATTTCCTTGAATTGAAAAAAGAGTTTGAGAATATTCAAGTAGATCAGCAGAATATGTTTGCTAAAAGTAAATTCAATCCTGAAGTACTGGAGCTGAAAAATAATTGTATTCCCAAAGGCCTTATTCCCCTTTAGAATTTATTTGATACAAATGATGTTTTCAAGTCTCCCAAGATGGAGAGGTGGAAACTTGCAATCTTGGTACTACAGAAATTCCTAAAATGGTTAAGTTGTCTATATTTCGCTCCTAAAAATGAGACAAAAGTATTTGGATATGATGAAGAAATATATTGATGTCTTTGCATGGAGCTATGCTGACTTGAAAATGTATGAACCTTGTGTTATCCAATATACTGTCCCCATCAAAGAGAATGAAAAACAAGCATACGTTGGGAATAATTAATCCTTTGCACATGCTAATGATTGCGAAAGAGATTAAGAAATTATTTTATGCAAAAATCATTATTCCTTTGAGGTTTTCAAGATGGCTTGCTAATCTGGTACCTATAAGAAAGAAGAATCGTGAGATTAGAATTTGTATTGATTTCATAAATTTAAATAAAGCATCTCTCAAAGACAATTACCCTCTTCCCAAGATGGAAAAAATTATGCGAAATATTTTTTTCTCTCAAATAATGTTTATGCTCAATTATTTCTTAGGTTACAACCAAATACTAGTACATCTGGAGGATTAAGAGAAAAACGCCTTTACTACGCCATGGGGAACATTCATGTATGCCAAAATTCCTTTTGGTATCTTGAATGCAAGGGAAAATTTCCAAAGAGTGATGGATATTGATTTTGTTGAGGAGAAGGATAAATAAATGGTGGTATATTTGGATGACATCACTGTATTTTCAAAGAAGGAGGAAGAACACCTTAAACACTTGGAGAAAATTCTGCAGAAATGCATAAAATTCGGTATATCTCTTAATCCTACTAAAAAATGTCTTTTCTCTAACTACTGGGAAATTTTTAGGACACATTATATCAAAGGAAGGAATAAGAATTGATCCAAAAAGGGTCAGTGCCATTCAAAAAATAGATCTTCCAAGGAATAGGAAAGAGATTTAGTCCTTTCTTGGAAAGGTAAATTTTGTTAGAATGTTTATTCCTAATTTTGTTGAGATTGTCAAACACATTAATAAGATGATAAGGAAGGAGTCTGATGTTAAATGGATAGTAGAGGAAAAGAAATCATTTTAAGACATAAATAATTCCCTCACTGAAGCCCTAGAGCTCATATGTCATGTCTTTTCAAGTGATTTTTTGATTTTTACCTTCGCCTCTGAACACACAATTGCTAGAGTGTTATTTTAGAAAAGGAAACAAGGTGGTGAGCAGCCTATTTATTTTTTTAGTAGGACCATTGCAAACTATGAATTAAATTATAATATCATGGAGAAACAAGAATATGATTTAGTAAAAGTTCTTAAATATTTTAGAATTTATATTCTACATTCTCATATTATAGCATTTGTGCCTAATACTATGGTGAAAGACATTCTGACCCAAACTGATCTTGATGGAAAAAGAGGTAAGTGGATCGCCACCTTACTCGAATATGATATAGAAATTAAGCCTGCCAAGTTAGTGAAGGGTCAATGGCTAGCAAAAATGATGGAGCAATCAAATTTGAGTGTCTAGACATGAATGTCATTGCATAAATTTCATAAGTGGTAGAAGAAGAAGAATTGATTCCTATTTAAGAGAAATTCACTTTGTCTGAATGGTACAAAGATGTGATTTTTTTTCTACATCATCATAAAACCCCTCCTCAATTGACTAAGTCCAAGTCAAGGTTCTTGAATCTGAAATCTTTGAGATACTACATTTTGAACAAAAACTTGATTGGAGGGACACCAGTGGTATTATTTTGAATTGCTTGTTGGAAGAAGATGCTGAAAGGGTCATTGAAGAATTTAATAAGGGAGATTGTGGAGGACACAATTATTGGAAGGCCACATCAAATAAGATACTCAGAGAAGGATATTATTCGCCTTCCATGTTTGGAGACATCTACAAGAATATTGATGCATGCCATGAATTTCATTTTTTTTATGGAAAGAAGAAGCTGACTCCTTTACCATTGAAACCAATATATGGCGAAGCTCTTTTCCAACAATGGGGACTAGATTTAATTGGTGAAATACACATTGAATCCTCAGGAAAACATTGTTGGATTTTTATAGCTACTGATTATTTCAC
Organism: Pinus albicaulis; assembly: GCA_034641835.2. Taxonomy (NCBI): domain Eukaryota; kingdom Viridiplantae; phylum Streptophyta; class Pinopsida; order Pinales; family Pinaceae; genus Pinus; species Pinus albicaulis. The sequence goes on from CM076575.1 coordinate 1,253,149,996, forward strand.
CAAATGGATTGAAGCGGTCCCTACAAGGTAGGCTACTGACTCGGTCATCATTCAATTTCTGGAGAACAACATTTTGTCCAGGTTTGGATGTCCTATGAAGATTATTATTGATAATGCACAAGCTTTCAAATCCAAAAATTTGATTTTTTTTTTCATAAATATCATATCACTCTTGGTCATTCCACAACCTATTACCCTCAAGGTAATGAATTAGTTGAATCATCCAATAAAAGCATATTCAGGATCATCAAAAAAGTGCTGCAAGAAAATAAAAGATCATGGAATTTGAAACTAAATTTTTCTCTATGGGTTGATAGATTTTTTACTAAGAGATCCATATGTGCATTTCCTTATGTACTAGTATATGGAGATGAAGCGATTTTCCTAATTTCTTTGGGGGTTTCGGTAATGAAACTACTACAAGGGCTTGAAGAAGAACCTATTGCCATCCAAAGGAGGATAAAAAAGCTCATAGCTCTGTAGGAGAAAAGATAAAAAGTGTATGAAAATCACTAGCAATCACAAAACAGAGTAAATAATACTTTTAATAGAAAAACTAAGGAAGCAAACTTCAAGATCCAAGATGTAATTCCGAAGTGGGAAGCTAGAATTGAGGAAAATGGAAAGCATGGAAAGTTTGAACACATCTGGAAGGGGCCATTTTTGATAGCTACATACCATGGCAACAACACTTTTATTCTTCAGGATATGGATGGACAACTGTGTGGAGGAGAGCCTACAATGGTAGGTTTCTAAAAAACTACTCCTCCTAGTTTCTTTTGCTAAATTAATCTCCATTGTACATATTTCATTTTCTCTTATGATTTTTTGCAAATAAAAATGATTTCATCATTAAGCTTGAGCCCGAGGAGAAGGCCATGAGAGCTTGGTGAAGTATTCATCAATTTTAGAAAATTTTAGTATTTCAAGAAAGGCACTGGAACTACATGTTCTTTGTTGTACCACAGGGGCACACCATCCCTAGTGGAGCTATTGCTATCACTAATAAAAAATAATTTTTTGATTAGGAGCCATTGATATCCCAAGGTGTTGTCTTAAAGAAAATTACTCCAAACTCTTGTTGGTAATTCAGAAATACTTCACATATGAAGCGGGGTTCCATATGATTTATCAGTATCACTTTACACTTTTTCTACATTTCACTTGTAAGAAGCCTTTGGACATTCCCTTCTTCTTATTTAGAAGCCTAGGTAGGATGGAAAATAGATTTAAAGCTAGGCCTGAAGGTAGTGAAACTTCAATTTTTCATCATGGATTAATCAAGATACTGGTTTTGGAGGAATTGAAAAATTTAAATAGAGATTGGGCCACATTCTTGTTTCTTATCGGTTATGAAGTAGATGCATTAACTCCCAATAAGACACCTAAATCAAAATCTATTCCTTCAAGCAAGAATGATAAACCTATAGTTGAAGCATATGATGTACATGAAGAGGAAATGGAGCCCATTGTAGAGTCCATGGAGATTGAAATAGAGCAGGCAAAAGAAACAAAGATGCCTCAGCTCAAACCTACAAGTAGCAAACCAAAACCCAACAAAAAGAGTCATGGAAGAATAACAAGGAGCCAAACACTGGGGAAAGGTATAGATATAGAAGAAGCTCCAGTGGTCAAATCTATGGATTTCAAAGGAAGCAAGAAGAAAAATAAGGGCCTCACTACCAAAAAACTCGACTTATCAGGTGAAGATGTAGGTTTTGTGTTCAAACCAAGGAAACCACTCACCATATTACAACTTACTAAAGGTTTCAAGGCTGACAAAAGAAATGAAGCGAAAGAAAAGGGTAAACAACCTGTTAGATCGCTATATTACTAGTATAGTCCCTTATTGTTGTTAGTGTAGCCCCCTTATTATTATTTTTGTACCCCATGTAACCCCAATATTGTTATTATTATTCCCTTATATTATTATTGTTAGGTTGGCTAGGATTATATTGTGACCCCATGGACTCCTATATATAGAAGGAGGTTTGGTCATTTGTATCATACAACAATTTTTAATTTATGTGATGTATTAGAGGTGTTACAGGCCTAAATCTACCTCAGGCTGAGAAAGGCAAAATCCAGGGTAAAATCAAACCATGCTTAATCTGGTAGGTAGCCCTACTAGATCGGGAGAGGGCTCTCTCCTAGTCAATATTAGCAAAATATGATCAGTGAGGCTTGATATGACTTGAATGAAGGCTGATTTTAGGCTAGGTATATATGCAAAAGAGTTTGATTTGATTTTAAGGGTGTTTTTTTGGATCAAAGGGAAGGCAGATTTTGGGTCTGGGGAATGAAGCCCAGTTTTGCAGAGATCTGAATGGGGCAAGGTAGGCACTTGATTTGACACTTTCAATTTGAAGGAAATGGAGAGTTTGAGAAAGGTGAAGAGCTGAAGAGGGAAATAAACCTTCAAGGATCCTCTCCAAACAGCTGAAAACATAGAAAATTAAACAAACCCTAGGTAGAGCACTGAAAATCCTAATGAATTCTACCTTTATCCTTGTTTGTTTAACTTAAGAAGAAATAAGAAGGAAAATGGTATACATGAAACAAAAATAGACTTACATTTACAGAGAGAAACACACTATCAAACCAAAATACCACAAGAATCCCATGGAGTGCTGCAAACCCTGGTTTATTCCTTACCAAACTGCAGAGATGAATGTACAATGATGCTCAAAGCATTCCCAAAAGTCCAACCATGCTAATGACTAAAAAACTACAAGATATAGACAACACTAACTCATCCCCAGCCTCTAGGGGTCGAGCTCACAAGTTTAGGAGCTGTTTCAACAAGATCTAAACTGAAAACTGGAAAATAGGCGGTGGAACAACGTGCCTCTATAAGATAGGAAACTGATTCATTTAGTTACAGTTCACCTTTTAATGGATGAATCTACCTCCATGAGTAAAAATTTAACAAAATTACATCAAGATCCATCAAAATACATCTAATTACAACATGATTTTAACATTTGGAAGTAAGAAAGTCAAAATGTCAAAAACTAGACGAAAAACAGAGTTACTGAGTCCAAAATGAGCAAAAATCCCCAATGCGCCATGCCTGATTTCTCTATGCATTGCGCCAGTTTGGAGCTAATTGTGAAGGCCTTCCTGATGTCCAAATTAGCTCCAAGTGGGCTTGTTGGAAAGGTCTGCCTATCTACTTTCCAACACAAGTGGAATTTATGAATTTGGCTTCCATTTTCCCCTCCAAAAATGATTTTTCCCAACACTGCTTCCTATGTGTCCAAAAAGGGGCATAAAGGTCATTTTTTAGGGTGTTTTTGACCCTTCTGAAAGCCCAAAACCTGTAAAAATATCTTGGCCATAAGTAGGCATGCATAATTTCCCATGAAAAATCCAAAAATGAAATTTTTTTCCCAAGAGGAGTCTCCCATCAAAAGCGCGCACCAAGTGGCGTGGCACATAGAGCTAAAAAACCTGTTTTTGGGCCAAAAAAATCAAAATTTGCAAAAAGTGTCCCAAATTTCTTGAAATTTGGGCTGAGTGTCCTCCATCATGTACTATTCTAGGACAAGGAAGCCTCGTCCAAAATCTGAATTCTATCTTTCCTTTTCCGACGCTTTGAGGCCTTCTTCATCTTAGCCTTTAGGATCTTGATTCGTGCCTTGAAAACATGATTTCTCACCCAATAATGATTGGCCATGTGCCTCAACATGTTCTTTTCCTTGTTGGCCTTCTCCAACAGCTTTTCCAAATGAATATTTACCCTTTCAAGCCAAGTTTCACGATCAACCTCAATCTCTTGCTTAATGGATGTCATCTCGGTTTTGCTCCTTTTGGCAGCTTGCCGGTTCTCACGTATGTTTTGTAGCTCCATGATAGTTTTATAATCTTCTAGCTATTTTTTTATCTGATCAAGGTACTTGATTATTCACTGGGCTCTTTGCAACTTGACGGATAAAGTGTTTATCTCCGCCTTCTGCTCCTGAACAATCTCTCTCAGCTTTGAGCTTGGTGAGCCCAACTCATCATCAATGAGTATGAAGTTTGTATCCTGGCCTCTTGAAGGCCCCTCATCATGTATTGGCCTCTTGCCCTTGTCCTATACCTATACTGTTGATGAAGGAAGTGAGAACCCTTCCACCCCGGGTGGAGAAAATACTCGCTTGGCTGCTACAAACAACCCTATAGTGCCCCTCTGATAGGTGACAAACATCGGCACACTAGCGATCTTTGTCTCGTGACCTTCCTGCAGATATGAAGGTTCACCTGCCTCATGAAAAGCCTCTGAAGATACCTAAGGAGCCGTGAATAAATCATTAGAAATGAATTCCTCCCATGAAATATCCTGCAAGCCAAGCTGATGCATAACCACAATTTTGATGAGTGCAAAGTGATAGATACTGTTATACTACTGCTCAGGAGTTTTTCTTTTCACTAGGGTGGTCATCTTCTCAATATTCCAGCACATGAAGTAAGGGAGGTTCATCATTCTCACCTTGGTAAAATGCATCAGCAACCTGATATGATAGGCATAGAGGCGAGAAAACCGTCCCTCACAACTGAAATATTTGATAATGAGTTTCATCAATGGAGCATATGAATCTTTCAGGAACTGAAAGGGAAAAACTCTGCTGAGTTGTCTAAAAAAACCAGGCTTGATATATGGCTCATAGTGTTCACTGTCAACTTGCTATATTTTGTTCCATTGCTCTCCAACATTTGGAATACCGGTTGCTAGAGAGATAGACTCAGGTGTCAAAGTGAATGTCACACCTGCAAGAGTGACTTGGCCATTATGTAAATGCAGCACAAACAATCTGGCCAGCTCATGATGGTGGTGGATTCTAGCAACCATCTCACAAAACTGATAACAAGACTGCTATTGAAAACATGAAATAGCAAGAGGATAGGCCTGCATCTCAGCCAGTGAAGTAGGCTCCTCCCTCACATGTCTGCCACTCTTGTGAGGTCTCCTATGTGCATGCAATTCAGTTGTAGAGTCACTGTCTCAGTCGTAAGAGGAATCTGTCTGCATGTTTTCCAAACTCTGTGTTGTCTTAGATGAGTATGAGGAGTTTTTGGTGTCTTTGGTTTTTGTTTCCAAATGTATGACAATATGTGAGGGGCTATGAAGGGAGAGGGTAAGGGGAATGTTGAGAGTATTGCCAATTGAAATTTGGGGACTTAAAGAGTTTTAGGGGCAGTCACTAGGTTTTTGGGACAACATTTGGGGTTTGGGAAATTTGTAATTAGGATGGGATAATGGGAATATGGAATAGGGTAGATGAATTTTAGGGATATGGGGAATAGGGAAATGGGCTGATGGAAATAGAATAACAATGATGAGGGAATAACAAGGTGGGGAAGTGGAAGTGATAGGCACAAAACCAAACTATAAACCCTAAGGAAATGTTTCTTAAACAAGAAAATAGGGTTTGAATTTTTGTTTATTAAATCCTCATAGACATCATAAGATTCACGTTCATTAGTAGTGGCAGGGTTACTTGACTGACCTGCACCGGAGGTGACCGAGGAGATTTGAAATTTGAAGACAAATCATAGTGAAATTGCTTTGCGGCCCTACGCGTTGTGCAACCAACCCAACGTGCTGTGCCACTCCTATGCGCCGCGCAGGTGTATTATTAACATAGTGGGGGCCGACCCAATGCATCGCGCCTGTCCAATGTGCCGCGTCACCCAGCCAATGTGCCGCGCACTGAAACTTGCACAAATTTGCCTTCAAACTGCTCCTTTCATTCTACACGGTTTCTCCTTGGCTCAATCTCTCCTCTTGGCATACAAATGAACTCTTGAAACATAAAAATGATTTATATACCAAGGATCTTTAATTCTCCATTTCAAAAAAACCCACTTTGTAATGTTTCAGATTTTGACACTTTTTAAAACTCTGTTTTAAACAACTTGCTTCATTTTGGCTTTTTGACTGAATGATGTGCTTTCTGTTTGTCCTGCAGGGAATGGATTTGCTGGAGCTTGACAAAGGTGACCAGGGTTTCCAGTGAAATTATTTTTACAACTGAGAAAACTTGAAATTACATTACATTTATACATAAAAATATGAAATACTCTATTTTTCTTCAAAACAGAGTTTTGAAGAAAAATACATTATTAAGCATATGATGATGAATTTTTTAGTATTGAAACCTTATTTCAAACTTCTCATGTGCCTGCTGACCATTATTGGGCATTCTGAAGACCTTATTAATGAAACCCTAGACCTAATGACACTAAAACCCTAAAAATGACTCTTTGCAAACTATGAGACAAAAAGTGACTGCAAATGATCTTAATGAATGGAAATGGGCTAGCAGGTAAAGGATATGAGGAATATGAACAAAAATACACTACCGTCAGATGATCCATGCTCCTAATGGAATGCAGCTGACCGAGTGAGCCACCTAATATGCAATGCAACAAGAGGATTTTGATCACTGACGGAGGGATGAAGATACCGACACTAACAAGAGGTTTCACCCTCGAAGCGACTGATTTATAAGGCGTTTATCTCTCTTTTGTTCTATTTTTGGAGCTGGTTTCATAGCATTTGGTAGTAGAGCTTTGGATTATAGGTTTTTTCCGCTCCAAACAGGTCATTGTGGAATTTTAGCTATAGCGTTTTTTCTACGAAGGTTCAAAAGTTGAAATTTTTAGAAAGCAAAGTCGGAATCCTGAGGAACGTCTTGTAAAAATTTTAGATCTTGGTTCACAATATTTTCAGATATATGATATGTGCAAGTTAGTGTTGTTTTAGGCTCCCAGAATTTCACCTAAAACCGGTCATCGTGGAATATTCACTATAACTTGTTTTATAGGAAGGCTCAGAAGCAGAAAGAAGCTGAAATCCTTAGGCACTTCTTGTAAAAATTTTAGATCATGGTTCACAATATTTTCAGAGATATGATCTATGGAAATTAGGGTGTTTTCAAGCTCCCGAATTTCATCTCAAAGAAGTGACCGTGGGAAAATTGTCATAACTCTCTTTGAGCATCGGATTGAAATTCTGTAAAATTGGCTACAAGTACATGGACTGTAGTTTCATTTTTATCAATTTCAGAGCTGAAGGAGGAAACAATGACGCATGGCATGTCATACAAGCTTGCTCTACTGAAATAGTCCATAATTAGGTCATTATGGGAGATTGGGCATAACTTTGCCTTGAAGAATCAAAATTAGGTCAGACCTATGGAATTCGAAAGAATATTCAGAGGGCTACTGCAGGGCCGAATTTCAGATATTGAAGATCCAAAATCACAAAGATAATTCAATTTCAATATCGAGCTCCTCAAATGCAAGAAAAAGGTGTGTATTTTTTTTCTTTTTTGAATTGCATAAGTCTTGTGTGAAAAATCAGTTTGAAGTGATTCCAAGGGCATATTGAAGCATAGATACCGTATTGGGTTCTAAAATGCCACCTAAAAAGAATTCAACACCCATTAAGCCTTCAGAAGGCTCTATTATGACTCATGAAGAGGAAGAAGCGCAACATGACATATCAAAATTACAAGAGCAAGTGCACCAAATTTCGCTCTCGCAAAGAGAAACAAAAAATGAAATGGAAGTTTTGAAGAAAGGCATGGAAGCTAAGATGGATGGTTTGAAGAAATTCATGGATGGTTTGAAGAATGGCATGGAAGCTAAGATGGCTGGCATGGAAGCTAAGATGGATGACATGAAAGCTAAGATCGATGAAAAAAGGAAAATCAACATGGAAGACTGAAGAATGATCTAAAAGAAGACATGGAAGGTTTGATGACAAGGTTAATACAAGAAATGATTCCTAATGGTGGAAAGATAGTAGAGGAAACTCATGATGAGAACAAAATAAATGTTAATTGTGATTTCATAAACTCTAATGTTGGATTGAAGAACCACCATATTCCAAAGATGGATATGAGTTAGTTTGATTTCAAGGATCCCATAACATGGATACTACATATGGATCAATATTTTGATCTCAATAATGTGAAAAACACACAAAAGGTACGCATTGCAACTTTACATTTAGAATAAAATACATTTGTATGGTATCGATGGCTTTGCTCCCGTAAAAAAATTGTCACTTGGTCAATTTTTACGGAGGAAATGATAGAACATTATGGGGATACAAAGAGAAACACCTTATTTAGCCAATTGATAAATCTCAAACAAAAGGGTTCAGTTGTGGAGCACATTAAGGACTTCCAAAACTTTAATATAAGGGTAACTGATATTCTAGAGGAACACAGGATTGATTTCTTCATAGGGACTTTAAAGGATAACATCTGACATGAAGTTCATGTTTGGGAACCTGATTCATTAGATAAGGAATTCAGGTTGGAAAGAAAATTGAATGTAAAATTATGGCAACAAGGAAGCCTACCACTCACATCTATAAAGATGGAAGTGTTGCTACTCCTAGACTTCCACAACCTATAAGGGTGACACCACAACAATTGGAAGAAAAAATAGCAAAAGGGCTTTGCTATAGTTGTGATAGAAAATACACCAAAGGTCATAAGTGTGCTGAGAAGAAATTATTTTACATAGATTTTCAAGAGGATGAAGAAAATGGAAAAGGAAATTCAAAAGAATAGGATATACACCAGGAAATAGCCTTAGAAGAAGAAGAAATGAGTCCTACCATATCATGTAATGCATTGGTAGGAATTACCACTCCTCAAACTCTCAAGATAGAAGGAAATCTCAAGAAGAAAAAGGTAACAATGTTGATTAATTTAGGTAGTATCCATAATTTTATTCATTGTAAGGTAGCCAAAGAATTGAATTGTTTCCTATACCCAACACTAGAATGTCAAGTGATGGTTGCAAATGGAGGAACTGTAAATTGCTCTGGAAAATGCCATAATATCAAGCTAACCATGGGGAAATATGTATTGAATAGTCCAATGCTTTCCATTCCAATGGGAGGTGGTGATGTTGTTCTAGGAGTACAATGGTTACAATCTTTTGGGATGGTAGGTTTTAATTTTCAAGAACTTTTCTTGAAATTTTTTAGGGAAGGAAAGGAAATCGAATTACAGGGTATTGCAAGGAAGCTAGGAAAGATAATAAGCTCTAATGTCATGAAAAAGCTTTTGAAGAAAGAAAAATGAGGTGTAATTGCACAATTATGCTCACTAGAAGTTCCAACATTAAAATAATCTATTTCTCCAGATCTCCATAAAAGCTTGGACAATCATTCCAAGGTGTTTGAAACTCCGAAAGGACTCCCACCTTTTCATGATCATGATCATGCTATTCATTTGATTCCAGGAATTTTTCCTCCAAAAATTATGCCTTACAATTATCCTTATGTCCAAAAGAGTGAAATTTAATGTATGATTGCAGAAATGTTAGAGGATGGTATAATTTAACCTAGTCAAAGTTCTTTGTTTGCTCCAGTAGTATTGGCGCATAAGAAGGATGGATTGTGGCGCATGTGTCCGAATTATAGGGAGATCAATAAGCTCACTATTAAAGATAAATTCCCCATTCCTATGATTGATGAATTATTGGATGAATTACATGGAGTAATTTATTTTACCAAGTTGGATCTTTGTTCAAGATATCATCAAATTAGAATGAAGACTGAAGATATTCTGAAAACAACATTTCAAACTCATGACGGTCATTATGAATTTTTGGTCATGCCTTTTGGCCTTACCAATGCAGATTCTACATTTCAAGGGTTGATGAATTCCATTTTCAAACTCTTCCTTAGAAAAATTGTGCTAGTATGTTTTGATAACATACTAATCTACAACAGGTCTTTGAAGGATAATGTTCAAAATGTTGACAGGGTGCTCAAACTATTGGAGGAGAAACAATTATATGCAAAAACATCCAAATTCTTCTTTCGAGTACAAGAGGTGGAATATCTGGGTCATATTGTATCTCACAGGGGTATTAAGGTAGACCCTAACAAAATTAAAGCCATTAAGGAATGGAAAGTCCCCACAACCATAAAGAAGTTGCAAGGATTTCTCGGGTTAATAGTGTATTATCGCAAGTTTGTTAATAATTATGGGAGAAGAGAAGCACCTCTAAAAACATTATTGAAGAAATATGCATTTTCATGGACTCCTAAAGAAACTAAGGCCTTTGAACATCTTAAAGAGGAAATGTGCCTAGCACTTGTCTTAGCTACTCTAGACTTCACAAAAACCTTTATTATGGAATGTGATGCCTCAGGAAATGGAATTGGTGTTGTTTTAATGCAATAAGGAAGACCCATTGCTTTTGAAAATTTTCCAATCAAAGGAAAGTATTTATAGAAAGCTATTTATGAGAAGTAAATGTTGGCAATACTACATGGACTAAAGAAATGGCGACCTTACCTAATTGGAAGACACTTCAAGGTAAAAAATGATCATGATAGTCTTAAATGCTTTTTGGAACAAAGACTATCTTCAGAAGAGCAACAAAAATGGGTCACAAAAATGTTGGGTTATGACTTTGAAATTATCTACAAAAAAGGGAAGCTAATTGTTGTTGCAGATGCACTCTCAAGAAAGGATGAAGAGGTGGAAGCATTGCTTTGTGCCATTTCTATTATCCAACCAGATTGGATAACCAAAGCTAGGGATGAATGGAAGAAGGATGAAGAAGTGTGTACACTCATTCAAATGTTGCAGTAAGATCCTAGTAAATCTGATACATTTAGTTGGAAAAATTATTCCTTATGGTACAAAGATCACTTATATATTTGCAAGAGTTCCCAAATAAAACAAAATATTCTTTTGGAATTGCACACTTCTCCTTTAGGAGGACACTTAAGATTTTTAAAAACTTACCACAGGGTGAAGAAATAATTTTTTGGGATGGCCTTAAATCTGATATTCAAAAGCTTGTGGTGGAATGTTTGGTTTTCCAGAAAAATAAAGTTGAGACAATTAAGACCTCGGGTCTTCTACAACCTTTATCCATTCCAAGTCAATGTTGGGAACATATTTCAATGGATTTTATCAGAGGTTTACCTAAGTCTGAAGGAAACAATGTCATTATGGTGGTAGTTTATAGGATTACCAGGTATGCACACTTTTTTGCATTATCTCATCCATTTAAATCAAGTACATTTGCTACTTCATTTATAGAAATAATTCAAAATCTACATGGAAACCCAAAGATTATTGTAAGTGACAGAGATTGCATTTTTACTAGAAATTTTTGGACGGAATTATTTTCTTGTTTGGGTACTCAACTAGCTCATAGCTCATCTTATCATCTTCAATCTGATGGTCAAACTGAGATGGTGAATAATCTTTTGGAAGGATATCTTCATTGTTTTGTATCTGATAAGCAAACACAATGGGTCAAGTGGTTATCTCTCACTGAATGGTGGTATAACAATTACTTCCATACTGCAGCAAAAATGACCCCATTTATGGCACTTTATGGATATCATCAGCAAGAAGTTATCCAACTCTTAAAGGATAACCTAAATTTTGAACAGAATCGAATGAAACAACAGGAAGATCAAAATTGAAATGAGAGAAGTTTTGATGTAGGAGACTAGGTATTTTTACCACAACAACCATACAAAAAAAATGTCCCTCAAGCAGGCTAAGAAGGAAAATAAATTATCGCCAAAGTACTATGGTCCGTACAAGGTGTTGCAAAATATTGGTACTATGGCATACAAATTGGATCTTCCTACTTCTTCGCGAGTGCATCCATTTTTCCATGTTTCATGCTTAAATAAGGTTATAGGGGACAAAATTCTAGTTCAGAAAATATTTCCATAACTTGATGAGGAAGGAAAAATCATATTGGAACCTGAAGCAGTCACAGAAACAAGAACTCGACAGCTACGAAATCGATCAATTTCAGAGTATCTCATCAAATGGAAGAACTTACCCACTGAAGATTCTACATGGGAAGATGAGAATTTTATACAAAAGCATCCGGAGCTACTCAAGTATTGAGGAAAAAACTTTTTTGAAGGAGAGGGGCATGTTAGGTCCCTATATTACTAGTATAGTCCCTTATTGTTGTTAGTGTAACCCCCTTATTATTATTGTTGTACCCCTATAACCCAAATATTGTTATTATTATGCCCTTATATTATTGTTGTTAAGTCGGTTATGATTATATTGTGACCCCATGGACTCCTATATATAGAAGCAGGTTTGGCCATTTGTATCATCGAAGAATTTTTCATTTATGGAATGTATTGGAGGTTTCCCCCTCGAAGTGGCTGATTTCTAAGGCATTGATCTCTCTTTTGTTCTATATTTGGAGTTGGTTTCATAACAAAACCTATGGAAGAAGACATCATTGAATTATATCCAACTAAGGAAGAAATAATTAAGCAGAGGAAAGGCAAAGATAAAGTCATTGAAAAATATGAAGTGCAACTTTTAAAGGAATAGTTGAGAGAATCCAGGGAGGAAGTTATTTAAACAAAGTTGGAATTGGAGGAAGCTAAGTTAGAAATAAAAATGGTGGAGGAGTTCAAAGAAAAGGTCAATGAACAAATTAATCATTATGATGAGGCTTTAACCAATGCAAAGAAATTGCTGAAAAGAACCCTTCCTCTATGCAGGGTGATGAAACATACAAGTAAGAGTAATATTTGGTTGCAGGCAGAGAGAAATAAGACTAAAAGTCAAGTGAAAGAGTTGGAAGGGAAGACGGAAATGATACAATCAGAGCTCAAGAAAAAAGGTTTAAAAATAACAGTCATAGATGGACCTGTGGAAACTGAAGCCTTTGCTGCCAAGGGTAAAACCTCTAAGGTTTAAAAATGGGATAAAATAAATTTTTAATAATTTTTTTGCATCATTTCAGATCATCAATTGTAGAACCATGGGAAAATTATGAAGAAGAAATGAAGGATTTTTAGGTCTGCTGTAAATTAGGCAAGTTCATAGCATGTCTCAAGCTTGAAGCCCAGAAAATGCTACGAACTCGTTGTAGATTCTTTTTGGCTATATATCACAGGTTTTTCCATGAAGGAGGTAGGTAAAGGCTTGTATTTAGTTATTTTAACTCATTAAAAAACCTCATATCAACAAAGGGAGAAGACAGTTTGCAGAAATGGTCAAAGTCAAAGGTGCTACGAACTCTTGCTACGAACTTGCCTAAATTCCCCTGTTTCTGCAACAAAGAATATTTTGAAGATTTTTCAAGTTTTGTATTTTTGAGATAAGACAGCCACATGGAAAGGTAAAAGGTCATCAGGTGAATTTTTTGATTAAGACATACTCTTCGACAAAGCTTTTGAATTTCCATATCATCATGGAAGATTCATCAACAATTATGACACCACCTCCTAAAATTTCGGAAGACAGGTCTCCTGACTTGGTGGGAGTATTTATGTTTTCAGTCATGGTTAGTGCCACCCAGGCACATGAACTTCTCGATATAAATATGCAACTTTAAAAGTCTGTTAACATAATAAAGATTTTTTAGAGTCCATTTAGGTTTCTAAGTCCTAAAAATAGAAGTTGTCAGTTTTATCTCCTTGTAATATGCCTTTTCTTAGATTAGGTGTCAATAGAAATATTTGAAGGTCTAGCCTTCTTGGCAGACTCAATGTAAATATGCCTAAGCTTATAAATAGGCAGATTATTGAAGGAGATAGGGTTGATTGATATGAACTAGTATTGTAAAAAATTTCATCATTAATAAACAATGGAAAATTGCTTCTCTTTACCTGAGATTCATTGATATTCTCATGAGTATTTGTCTTTTGTGTTCTATAATTTTATCTTCAATATCCTAGTGCTTGATTACTTATAATTCATGAATTACATGCTCTGACTTCCTTCAAACGCTTAGTATGCTATGAATTTTTCTTTTCATCATAATATCTATATTCCTCAGCTTCCATAAGAGGATTTTCACATGTCATTGAGTTGTTTTCACTGGTTCCATATGCCCAATGGTAGTTATTTGCCCACATCTTTCACCTGCATAAAAAAATAGTTAAAACACAATTTTAGAGTTAGCCATTTATTGAGCTTCATTTACATAATATCATTTGTATCCTTAAGAGAGCCCTCTCAGGCTGAAAAGGACAATTTTTAGCTAATAGTAGGTTTGAAATAGTTACTCTAGGTTGACTGTTGAAGCAACCCATAAATATTCAATTTAGTGATAACATAATATATGCATTTAAATCACCACTAGACATAAAATTTGTTACTATGCAAAAATATGGTGGCCTTGTGGTCTATATTTTTATGCCATACTTTCCTCGAATTGAACACCTCTTGGATTGTTGAAAAATATGTTGCAATACAAAATGAAGTTTCCATGACTGAACATGTTGTTTTGGTTAACATTGCAGAAGCTTCTTTAAACAATTAACACTCCTTATTTCTTGCAATGTTGCTGCATCCATTTCCTTTTACATATTTGGTTGTATTCCCATCATAGAAGAATAAAATCTATCCTACATATGCATCCAAGGATCCATGCTTGGCCTTTGAAATTTCAAGCCCTAAAGATGTTGCTCTTTAAGAAAAACACAAACAATGTCAAAATTCTTCTCATGTGAAGCAATAATTGGTGATTGAAAAACATTTGAGTGAATTTCCTCACCGTGCTCTTCAATTGTATTAATAAAATCATCATCCTGTTTTAAAAAAATTCTGGAAACTTTATGAAACTCTTCCAAAAATGTAGATTAAAATAGGTGTTTTCCTTTCTTTAGGCACACCAACAATTAACTTATCAATATCCCTATGGAACCCCATATCTAGAAAATGATTGACTTCATCAAAGTACGAGAACTTTCACACCCATTAAATGAATTTTCATATTTGTTTCATGCAAGTTGGAAAAGGGCACAACCTGCAGATTTTATTTGGTATAGAGTTTTGTCGTACTTTACTGTTTAGGTGACATTGCAAAAAAATAATGTGTCGTGTCTCCAACCAAGTTGACAACATTGTTGTTCTACACTCAGAAGAATATGTGGGAAGATCTGACACCAACATAATATTCGAAAGGAGAGGAATATGAACATGGTAGGGAATTTAATGTATATCAAACACATATTAAGAAAATAAAGCAAAGAGAAAATTACTCCTAAGCCAAGAACAACATAGATAGCACAATTTGAACAAATCCCCATGGAGGCTAACACATTTACCATGATTACAATAAACAAGAGAAAAGCATCAATGCATCTAATAATGGAAATACATACCCAACTATAAATCAATATGATACATTTCTAGATCTTGTGAATCATAGTGACAAACTTTGCAATTGTAAGTTTCTCATCTGCCTACGTTCTAGCCACAGAGTGCACTATTACAACTTTGGAAAATAGCCAAAGGGTAATCAAGAAAGGAGAGTGGAATGTCAATGAAAGAGCACTTTTAGATAATTTCCTGCACAAATATTTAGTAAAATCTCTCATAGGCATCCTAGATGCCTCTTCTACTAATCTAAACCTAAAAGACAAATTTTAAACCACAGATTGATCTCAAAGGCGTTGGAGAGAAGGTTTTTTGATCCAGGGAAGCTGAGTAGTGTTACAATTACGAATAAGATCGAGGAATTGAAGAGAATAATTTTGATGGTTTCTCTCAATATATCTGATGTAGTTAGAGAGTTGAAGCGTTGTTGTGTTTGAGCTCTCAAAAAATATATAGGGAAATAGATGATGGTCCTCTGTTCCATCATCTCCAATGCCATTTTCATCCCCGATTCATTTTTCCAATGAATAAATTGATTAATGTAAGGCATTGGGCTCAATTGTCTCATCAATGAGAGGCATTGTTGAAAAATTATTCAAGTTGTTTCTATAGTAAACACTGTTGGGTTTTGTTTGTAGGTATCGAAATATAGACCTAGTTGAGATCTTATGCATATATGGATTGGGGACGATGTTGTTAATACATATTGATGGTCTCCTATGTGCTAGATATACATTTTCAATCATGGAATAACACATCCAAAATGAATTGGGACCTACAATATCCGTACCTTTATTTGGAGAATAGTCACAACAATAGCATTGAATGTCCTTCAAGCCCTTCAAGGTCTTCCTATTTTAGACCTAACAATGCTCATTCAAGTGCCTATTTTAGAACAGTTGGGAATAATTGAGTTAGGATCCTTGTGACTTGTTGGCATATCTGATGGGCAGGTATAAATGTCCTTGCTACTCAAAAAATGGACCAAAACATCCTAGGCTATATAATAACCTTTTTATTTAATAAAATAGAGAGAAATTGTCAACCCCTTTCAATTTTTTTGTCCTTCAAATCACTCATTCAAATTTTTATGGGTGGGTTTTTAACAATTCACAAATATTCAGAGCTTGATGCTCTCATATTTTGTTTTTTCAAAAAATCATGCCTCCTAGAACATGTTCCAGAAGGTTCCTACAAGATGGTTCATGTAATATGGACAAAATCATTATTTATCCTCTGATATTCCCTTATTGGCTATTTTAATTGTCATTAAGAGTTTAGAACCATATAAAAAATAAATAACACTAGGAATATTGGCTAAATATATTTTTATGATCTATATAGTACATACAATAAATGATGTGTGCACCAATTATAGAAACAACAAATCTAACTTCAAGATAGCCTGCAACTCCAATGTTGTTGGAGCTTTCAAGAGTTGCATGTTTTCTTTCGCAAGCTGAAGTTTCTCTCTCTCTCTCTCTCTCTCTCTCTCTCTCTCTCTATACACACACACACAGAGATATATATGTAAGGTTCTATTTGGAGTCTAGACCAACAAATAAAAAAATGGTATCTACTGGAGATGTGACATCTATTGCTACAAAGCCCTATGAAGGGACAAAGCTCTTGTTCTACATTCAAAATTTTGTTGTGAGGGATCCAAATCTTCGTCTTCAAGAACCACATGCTCATATTTTACAAAATAGTTTATATATTTTCTAACATAAAATTATGGAGATTTTTATTCTTTCACAAAAATATTTACAACTTACACAACACTAACGTTTGGTATTCACCATCCAACTTTTACATGGTTCTCTCTTGAAATAGGAAACATGATTTTCTAGGAGAATGATTTCTTTGATACCAAATTAATCGGTTGTAATGGAATTGGGTGGAGATGCACTTGTTAGCTCATAATAAACTAGGCATTTAGATCCCAATTATGGAGCATACCTTTTCAAAGGAAGAAGCATGAGGTTGTCATTTATCTAAACAAGCCATAGAAAGGGAAATCTACCAAATAATTTTATTTATTATGTCATTATAAATAAACTGTAAAACACAACATACATCAAGATATATAGGGACATAGTCATGAAAGTGGAGAATTTTTTTTTTAGGGAATAAACAAATATAGGTCTATTATTGTAGAGAAGTTAGACCATAGCTAAGCGAATACAAAGACACATACTCAATTGAAATTTATCGATTCATCTAAATCTAGAATCAAATCCTTCCTTTGTGGGATCTTATGTTTCCAATGGAACAAAAACCAATAATAAACAATCCAACTACACTGTACCATATGGTTGCTGAAATTTTGTTATTTTAGTCTTTGGGAATAATTTCAAACAATTGGTGCACATCCCATTCTAACACTTGTTTGGAGTTAAAAAAACTCCAATTAGTTAATTTAATTGAGCAACACTATGTATAATTTCCTTGAAAGTTATGCAACTACAATGATGAACAATCAGATACAACTTCTATTCACCAAGACACAAAATTTCTCTACTAAATCAACAGAGGAATAGAAACAGTGATAAAGAACTAGTCACACACAATAACAAAATATTTTTATAGGTATACTTGATGATATGAGATAAAATAAATTTATTAGTGTCCAATGAATGACCACAACAAATAGGTCAATAGGACTCAAAACTAGATAAAGTTTAAATGGTAAATACATAGTGTGAGTGAAAACGTAGCTTGTAGTGTTACTCTATCAACAATAGAAAAAGAGGACAAGTTCAAAAAAAAATAGGGTGATCAAATAGGATTTCAAGCCTCAAGGAATGTGGAACTAGAAGCCTTAGATGTAATTTAGGGAAGAGAAGGTGACTCCTCAACCATGTCATCAATAATTGTGAAGGGCTGATGCATGGTTTGATAATGTTGTCTGGAGAGTACCAAGTATTAAGGAGGCTTTTATATGTAATCTTGGGAGGATTCCTAGATGAGGGAAGTCCATTCTTGGCAGCCAAGGTCTAGCAAAGAATCTCCAAATGGAATATTGGTTGCATGATTGAACTGTTAAAATTCCTTAACCACGACAAACATTTTTTTGTTGTAGTAAAAAAAACGTAATTTTTATTAAGAAGATAAAAATTACATTTTGTAAACACAGAGTGTGTATGCATATAACATTAAAAATCTAGCCTGTATTTAGAGCACAACATGCAAGTTTATGGTCCTATATTGTTATAGAACCATTGTGCATATAAAAAAACCTGCTGAGGGACAAAGAGTTTGAATACATATATGTGCAGAGTACCATATCAGTTTTTAAACAACAAATAAAAATGAATGTCAGAGAGATAAACATAATTGTGTAAAGTGTTGTCTATAATGGACCCTCGGTCAGCTGAACATGAGGATACCAAAATGGCCATTGAGAATAAGTGTGACTGGTACCTTTGCGTTCCTCTCTAATCTTCCACAGTCCATGATTAAAATATAGTGCTTCTTTGGAGAGTTGATCAACATCCTGGTTGCGTTCCCTGTAAAATTTAAAGATGATGGCACGAAAAAGAAATAATTGAGTTTTTTAGTTGAAGTGTTTCTTCCAAAAAGGGAGAAAGACTTATATTGCAACAGGATTTTATACAATTCACCCAATTAACCACGAGGATGGAATGATCAAAAAATTGAATTTGAGAGACCCCATGACCAATAACAAAAATTAGAAGATTTCTGCAAGTTTGAAGTTTAGCTTGATTGTTTGTGTCGGGCCCAAGACCCATGGAGACATGATCAGATTTGGAATCATAAATATATAAAATGAAACTACCACCGATATTTTTCCCCAAATCAGCTGATGCCCCTTCAAAAAAGGCCCATGGGAGCGAATAATCAATTTGTACAGCTTTAATAACCTGAACTATGAAAACATATTTATTTTTTCACAGAAATTATGAAATATATCTCCAAATAGATTGAAGCATAGTATAACTAGTCTAGGCACATTTTCCATTGGTATTTTCAGCTACAACATTGTAGGCCTATTTATTCCAATATATATACACTTGTAGGGATAATTACTTGTCCCAAAGAATATTATGTTACAACATCTCTTCACTATTAAACAAGCAATTTGCATAGCATTTCCTGTAATGGACAGATTTGAAACCCTCTAAAATAGATATGAAGGATCATTTCCAGCACATAGTTGTAACATCAACACATAAATTCAATTATAGGTTTCACATCTATTTTCAATTACAGGGGTTATAAGAAAATGGATAACTCCACTTTGGTTTGAAATCTCAGAACTAGAGCTAAAATATGATGATCATCCCTACTCATTATGCTAACAATTTTAGGTTAGCCCTACCATTTTAGGTCAGTACAAAAGGAAGTTTAGATTTCATTCAAGAAAATATTGAAAACTCATTTTGAATTTTCCTATGTTGTGCACCCAAATCTTGTGCATACTATCCTATGGTAGGTAATTTTGAAAATGAAATTCAGTTTAGAGGGTATCAATAGAACATCATATCTACTTTTGAGACAAAATTCATAAAAAAGTTCAGGTGACATGTGCTCAAATGATTAGTCCCACTATTTCCTCTATGATTTCATTTGATATGGTGCAGATGCCACGTTTTGAAGATATATTATTGGCATATCTCATAGCCCTCAAATTATAGTTGATGATACATTCCAGAATAGTAAAGTATTAGTTCAATTATACGAGCAATTGAGTGCTTGTTATGAGCCTTTTGCAAGGGAAATGATCAGCCAAGAAGAAAAATGATGTCAGTATATTCATGAATATTTGGAAATAATTTTGAATAAGGAATTCAGAAAAAATTACTAACTATATTTTAAAGTGGAGGTCTGGTTTTTAAAATTCGTAGTGACCCATGGATCTAGCATACTCTATACTTGGGAAAGGAACACATAATTCAATATCTTTAATGAATACATTATACTTGGAAAAGGAACACATAATTCAATATCTTTAATCTCAGTTAAATTGTACACAACCTCACATCCCAAGGCCCAACAGAATATTCAAAAAGTGAGGATTATGAACATGGTAGGGCCTTTAATCTAGATCAAACATATATTAAGTTAAGGAAACACAAAGAAAATTACTCCTAAGCCAAGCATAACATAGATAACACAGTTTGAAAAAATCCCCATGGAGACTAACACATTCACCACAATTACAATCAAAAAGAGAAAAACATCAATGCATCTAATAATGGAAATACATACCCAACTATAAATCAATATGATACATTTCTTGATCTTGTGAATCATGGTGACAAAATTTGTAATTGTAAGTTTATTACCTGCCTACGTTCTAGCCTTAGAGTGCACTATTACAACTTTGGAAAATAACCAAAGGGTAATCAAGAAAGGAGAGTAGAATGTCATTGAAATAAAACTCTTAGATAATTTCTGCACACATTTTTAGTAAAATATCTCTTAGGTGACCTAGATGTCTCTTCTACTAATATAAACCTAAAAGACAAATTTTAAACCACAAATTGATCTCAAAGGTGTTGGAGAGAAGGATTGTTGATACAGGGAATCTGAGTAGTGATAAAATTACCAATAAGACTTAGGAATTGAAGTGAATGGTTTTTATTGTTTCTCTCAGGATCTCCGATGCAGTTAGAGAGTTGAAGCATTGTTTTTTTTGAGCTCTAAAAAAACCTCTAGGGAAATATATGATGGTCCTTTGTTCCATTATCTCCAATGCTATTTTTCATCCATGATTCATTTTTCCAATGAATAAATTTATCAATGTAAGGAATTGGGCTTAATAGTCTCATTAATGAGAGGCATTGTTGAAAAATTCTTCAAGATGTTTCTGTAGTAAACACTGTTGGGTTTTTCTTTTAGGTATCAGAATATAGACCCAGTGGAGATCTTATGCAGATATGGATTGGGGATGATATTTTTAATACATATTGATGGTCTACCATGTGCTAGATCTACATTTACAATCATGTAATAATGGATCCAAAATCAATTGGGACCTGGAACATATGTACCTTTATTTGGAGAACACTCACAACAATAGCATTGAATGTCCTTCAAGCCCTTCAAGGTCTTCCTATTTTAGACCTAAACATGTTCGTTCAAGTGCTTAGTTCAGATCAGTTGGGCACAATTGATTTATGATCCTTATGAATTATTGGCATATCTGATGGGCAAGTATACATGTCCTTGTTGCTCAAAAAATGGATCAAAAATTGTTTGGTTATATAATAACCTTTGGATTTAATAAAATATAGAGAAATTGTTAACCCCTTTCATTTTTTTGTCCTTCAAATCACTCATTCAAATTTTATGGGTGAGTTTTTAATAATTCGAAAATAATCAAAGTTTGATTCTCTCATACTTTTTTTTTCAAAAAATCATGCGTTGTAGAACATGTTCTAGAAGGTTCCTACAAGATGGTCCATGTAATATGGACAAACTCATTATTTATCCTCTGATATGCCCTTATTGGCTATTTTTATTATCATTAAGAGTTTATAATCATATCAAAAATAAATAACACTAGGAAGCTTGTCTAAATAGATGTTTACGATCTATATAGTATATAGAATGAATGATGTGTGCACCTATTATAGAAATAACAAATGTAGCTTCAAAATAATCTACAACTCCAATGTTGTTGGAGATTTCAAGAGCTACATGTATTTTTTAGCAAGTTGAAGTCTATCTCTCTCTCTCTCCTAGTATCTATATATAATAGGCATCCAACAAGGGAGGTAGAAATACTCAAAGGATGTGTTGGATTCTAGTCCAACAACTCAAAATATTGGAGAAGACAAGTGAAGCGAGATGAAACAAAAAATTATATTTGCCATATTTTTCTTCTCCAGCATAATGACAAAGGAACCATCACCTGGATGCATATATGCAGAGATAAAAATGATTCAAGGGTTAGTTTTCAGCTCCATCTTTAAAATTCATCAATTCCATGTTTTATGTATTTTCTAGTTCAAATTTATGAAGTCTATTCACTGGGGTTTCCTTAAAAAGAGGTTGTTAAATAATGCAAAATATGGATGTCTGGACATGGAATTTAGTGATGGAGTGTGTTGTTGAAAAACAAAAATTTACATTGTTGTTTGTCATTTTTATTTGTGATTTAGTATCAAATCTTTTGCTTCATTAGAATTAAGTTCATTTTGTACTGGAAGATAATTGAACACATTTTTTTTTTCCAATGTTTTGTAGTCTTAAAGTTAACTAATAATTGTGTTATTGTTTGGTGTTCACTATTGAAAAGAGATACTCTTATTGTGATAAGTTTCATTTTTTTAATTTGTTGGTTATTGTCATTTTTTTAGTGCAGACTTGTGAAATTCCAAATCGCATGTCACTTTATGTGAAGGGGATATATATATATATATTTCCATGTGGTTCTCTGGAGATCCGTGTTACATTTACATAGAAGTTTGGATATCATTCAAATATCTAAAATTTTTAATTTTTAATTTGAATATTTACGTGATAAAGGAAAGAAAAAGGTCCAAATTATAAAAAGTCACCCAACAACAACAACATTGATATTTTTCTTTCATTCAACCTATAATATATTTCATCTGTCTTCATCATGGTCTTCTTCCATATGCTATCCACTTATGACATTTCCTTTGTAATATTTGGTGCATTTTCGAGTTATAGGTCATTTGTAGGCTATAAAGGTCTTCAGAGTTTCAATTCTAATTGAGTATTTAGCTTAACATATTGATTCTCTTATACATAACTATTTTTCCCTCCACCCACTTTCCATAACTTACATAACCATTAGGTAGGGACCTGCAACTTTGATGATGTTTTTCTCGTTTATTAAAATATTGTCGAGACTTTAATTTATTTAAAGTTGTACAACTTACAATATATAAAGTTTCAATATATAATTTTTAAAAGCATAATTATTTAAAGGGTGCTAGCTCAATGGAAGAGCACCTGCTTTACAAGTAGGAGGTTGGTGGTCTGATTCCATCGTGCCCTAATATTCATATATAATGACGGTGATCAGGTTTTGGTGATAGAGACTCTTTTGACCATCACCAATGAGATTATGGTGACATTTTTCAACCTTCATCAAAATATTAAATGGTGACGGTCAACGAACGCCACAATATATACGCATCAATAGTGAAAACCATGAAAGGTCTATCACCATAAATCATTTTTGTTGATATGAAATGGTGAGGGTCACTATTTGTAATGATAATCATTATTTGTGACAGACCTTGATGTCACCAATGAGCTTATGATGACATTTTTGACCCTCACCAAATATGAAATGGTGACAATCAATGAATGTCGCCATATATATATGCACTAATAGTGACGACCATGAAAGGTCTACAAAAAAAAATCGTTGTTATTCATATGAAATGGTGACGGTCAATATCCGTAATTATAATCAATATTCATGACAGACCTTAAATGTCACCACAACATACTTTCGGAGATGCCACCTTTTGTGACATTCGGTTTTTTGGTGACAGAGGCTATTGTCTATCACCATTGCTCATATGAAATGGTGAAAGTCACTATCCATCATTATAAATAATTATTGGTGATGGACCTTGAATTTCACCACAACACCTATACTTTCGGCGATGCCACCTTTGGTGATGTTCATTTTTTGGTGACAAGGGCTCTTTTGACCCTCACCAATGAGCTTATGGTGAAATTTTTCGCTTCTCACCAATGTCCTTTTTTCTTGTAGTATTAGGTGAACACCCATGCAACGGGTAATGGCTAAAAAAATGGTAATGGGAGGTCATGAAGTAGACTCATAAATAGAGGGAGAGGGGGATTATTTAAGGAAAAAAAAGAGAGAGGACAAGGGAGAGCTCCGAAAAGAAAAGAGATAGAAAAATACGAGAGCGATGTGGAGGAAAGGAGGCTAAAACAGTCAACACTAGCTCTCTAGTGGGTTGCTATAGGAGGAATTTTGGTTTTAAGCAGAAAAAGAGGGTGCAATGTATCTCTCATGGGTGAAGGTCATAGGCTCTCTGGATTCTTGGTTTGGCTAGAGGCCTTGTTCCTTTGGATTTATTGTGAAAGAGAGTTCACGGTGTCTTCCCATGCTCAGTTTATAGGCTAACAACCTCATTTGGTGAGCCTAGATCCTTGGTTTTACGTGGAATCATTGAGGAATTGTTGCCTCGGTTACAAGGGTGGAGATGGGGATGTATTTAGATTCCCTTTTTTATCTGGTGGGTAAAGGTGGTGTAGCCTTTGGAATCCTTGTTTCAATATTGGTTTTATTTCTTCGAGCACTCTTCCTTAAGCTATGGAATTTGGATTAGGGATTGTTGACTGAAAGAAAGAGTGCACTGCAATCTCCCTAAGTTTGGGTGGAGAGTTGAAATCCCAATAATAGTTGCTAGGTTTCCTTATAAGTATTTTCTTATGTATTTTGTTCTTATGATGTTATTTTATTGAAAAAATGAATATGGTAATGTAGCGATTATTGATGTTATTTATGTTATATTCTCTATGCATGTTGAGCTATACTAAATAAAAATGGTTTTAGACATGTGATGATGTTGTTCATATACCTATGCTCCATGTGTGTTTAGCTATAAGGAATGAACACACTTAGTTTTATAATTGCATATAAGTAAATAGGAATTTGGAAGAGCTTCCCTATAAACTTATGATTTATGTTCACATTTTTATATTCATATGCATTTATTCTAATGGTTAAATGAAAGGGTCTAATACTTTTGTGATAAATCAGTGAAGAATGGGTAATGAGTATTCATTGTGCACTTCAGTGAGTAAAGTTGATGGTTAAGCATGAGAGAATAAAGTTTTCATCTCTAAGATTGACCAAATGGGGCTTGGATGAGCTTAGATCTATGATCCATAAAATCATAAAGGATGATGTTAATTCCTATAGCTACAAAGGAAAAAAACATGAAAACGCAGATCTATGCGGCTTGAAAGAATTTCTAGAAAAGTTATAAGTCTGAGAATTTCGCGAAAACAACACTAAGAATGAGTAGCGATTCATCCAAGTTGGCAGTGGGGGGAGTCGCCCAAAAGTGATATTCAAGTGAAGTTTGAATCCAAGCTAGTCGGGGGTCAAGCTAGGTTGGGAGATGACAAAGTCGAGGGTCAGTAGTAGGGAATCAATAAGTATTAGTCGGTTGTAGTAATGGGGACCAACCTCGACTGGCAGGGTTTAATGACCCAAACTTAAAATGGCTATAAATTTTGATTTGTAAGTTGGATTAGGGTGAGAATCATATCATTGGAAAGGTCTTGACATGATTGACACAATGATGGTATTTAATTTTAGCTTTAAATTATTTAGAAAAGTGAGAAAGTTTTTGACCCGATTTTGATGATGGGACTATGGAGGTTGGGTAAATGATAGTAACACCTCCCACGAATATTGGGGAGTCCAAGGGGATGGTAAGGGACATTACAAAGTGGTATCAGAGATAAAGGCTTCAACACTTGGACCTTTGGGAATAAATATTGGAGCTTTGTTACAAATAATCAGTGCTAAAGGCTCATCACTAGGCCTTTGGAAATAAAATTAGAACCATGCACCAAAATGCTGCAATATAGCATTGAAATGTCAAAGCATGGACATGAAGAAAATGAATCAATCAAGAAAATAAGAGATCCAGGCTCTCCTAACCGGATGGACACCTTGAGAAGCCTAAGGTCTAAACTAAGGAGTTGTAAATATGACAATGAGAGGAATGTCAAGGCATAGGAAAGAAAAGCATAAATTAATTTAGTGATACTGAAAATTCTATCAGATCTACAAAGGAAGTAGGAGCTTGGAGCTAGTTTTAAGTTCAAACAAAGATCTTCAGGACATTGAAGACCAAAAGGGAGTGTTGGAATTGATGTGCATTGTCGTATTGTAGATGTTTTTTGGTTTACATTGATGTCAGCCTGGTTTTTTGGGTTGCAGGTGAGTTGTTTATGCATATGTATGTGTGGATGTAGGTGGCTTGTGTATGGATGATGTGTATATGGTCCTTGGCATGTATACTAGCTTGGATATGTGATTTGAAGGTGTTGAATATAGAGTATTATTGAAGGGTGTCATGATCCTCATGATCATTTTGTTGTTGTTGAGTTGGATGATGGTGTGATGCACCAGCATAGAGTCCTTCCCGTCATGATGATCTTCTTGATCATGTCTTTGCATACATATGTTCGTGGCTGCTTCATGAGTCAGAGTTCAGGATATTTGTTGATTATGTCTCCATGTCAAAGTTAGGTGCACATGTTAATGATGTTATAAATTGGGCTTGGAGAGGATCTAAAAGTGTCAGTGGATGATTTATATAGTTGTAAAAGTGTTGGAGGATGTTTGACATGTTTTGGAGCTGAAAATTGATGGTAGAGTGTTTGTGGGGAAGTTTGATGGCTCAAATGTTTAGTATGGTTTTTGGTTGGTATCCTAGTCAACCTAGTTCGACTTGTGATGATGTTGATGATGAGGCAGTGATTTGGTGAAGTATTGTAGAGGTCCCATTAACTTCCATAGGCCCTATAGAGGCTTTTCAAGCTCTGGAAGAAGGTGGAGAAGTTTCTGATATGAGGAAATATGTTTTCCTTCATCCTCTACCCTAGTCGCATGGATGATGATTCACAAGAGAGACTAAAAAGATATAGTCGTTGGAATATAAGCCTATGGGATTGAATTAGGATTTTCAGTCACATGGAGCTTGTGTTGTGTGTGAGACTGAGAATTTTCATAAGTTTTTCTCCAGATTTCTCACGCTGCTCAGCTAATTTTGGTGTCGTGGCAACATTCTTGGTTGGAAATTTTTGGCCTATGGTCAGAAAATGTAATGGAGCCTCTAGAATTTGATAAAGGTTGAAGATATAAAAAGGCTAGTGGTGTAAGTGGTTTGATTTGGCCAAGAAGCATATCTCAACCAAATATGAAGCGCGTGAAAAGGATTGTTGAGTGATCCATAACGTGTAGCATTTACTAAGTGACTCAACACATAAATATGATAAATATAAGAAGGGATTGAGAATATTTGGTTAGTTGTGGTGAGAGTCTGATAGGATGCCATTGTGTGGGAGTAGATAGTGCAGCAAATACTCACATAGTCTATGCAAAGATATATCATAGAATTGTGTGCAGAAATCAGAGATAGAGTTGAGAAGAAGATTCATAATTTGTGTGTAGTTTGTGGCATAAAATTGGCAACTTGTGGTGTGTTGATAGTGGTGTTTGGTTTGTGTAGTAGTGAATAATTTCCCTGCTCTATGTCATAGTTTTGATTCATATTTTATGTGCAGAACACTAGATTTGTTGGGTTTCTCATGTTGAGTGAATTGAGAACTGAGTTTGAAAATATATGAAACGTGGTTCGCATGGAGGAAGTGAAGGTGTGGAGGCTTTAGAATAGACAGTGATCTAGCGAATTAAATAGTAGGAAGAGTTTTCTCCATTTAATAGGATTTGGATAGTACAATGGTAGTTCGGCAATGATCATTGGTCGTGGGAGCTTCCAGAAGATATATTTCCATATATTTGTCAGAGAAAAAAAATTCCAAATTGATATATGCTAGCATACTGTAGAGAAATCCAAGTCTTCCAATTTATGGGTGTAACCCAATCCATGTAAAATTTGTTGTGTATATTAATAAAAGAATTGAGAACAACAAAAACAAAAAGGCGATTTTATCCCGAAATTATTTCCACCACAAATACTTGTGTTCTTATGTGTGGATGTTTGTGTTTCTCATGGTTATTTCTCATGGATCTTATGTTTTGAGTTTATTGTTGCTTACATGCTTTGATGAACTAATGTAGTGGGTGTGCATGGATAATTTAGTTGTGAAAAAGATTTAAAATTGGTATAAATGCTAGTGAAGCTTGACCGCTTGGAGAGTATACCATGGATCGTGGCCAAAAGAAAGAGGAGGATATCTAAAAAAAAAATTGAAGAAGGAAGAAAATAAATCCATTGAAAAAGAAGCAACAAATTATGAAATTTGAGCCAAAAAAGTTGTGTCACGAGGAAATATGTTGAAATTAAGTTTTAATTATAATTCTGATGATTATATTGAGGTTGATAGTGATGATGATAAGGATATTTATAAAATTAAGGTTTAATATTAATCATTAATGGTGATGCAGGCAGGGCCTGCGATCCCCAGGATCTTCAATCACAATGCACATAAGAATGCATCTCAACTATTTCCCCAATAAAACTTATTTCTGATAATCTCAACTTTATTTCAGATTGCATATAGTTCAAATCCCTCTACACATAAATTCATTCTTTAGTATTAAGTAAAGAATTTAATTAGAACTCCATTGGTTTAAACTCTCACCTCTTAACTCAATATTTAGGTGCGCCCTTAAAACTCCCCAATTTGAATTTAATTATCAACTAATGCATTCACATAGTCATGGAAAATTTCAACAATTTAATGTCAATAACACACACATGACTTACCCATGCAATCAGCTCTCCTCTCTATCAATCTTTAGTTTGCCATTTGATTATGACGACCATACCAATGCTTTAATTCCCTCATTCATTCAAATAGCCACCATTCACATGTGTTTATACACATAATCCCAAATTATAATCTACATTTCCATCTCCAGTTTACATCATTCATATCATCACTCAATCCAAAGCCATGTGCCTTTTCAAATTTCATTTCACAATCAAATTTCAACCAAACAAATGCGCCCATGGACAAGTGATACTACATCCAAATAAGACTCGGACTTGACCATTTTAATACCAGCGTTCTGCTTCATATTCAAGACATTCAGAATTCAATTTCATTTCACATTTAACTCAGTTCAAACATACCTTGACTGAATCAATCTTTAAATCTCATATTAATTTATGGGTAGGTTGAAGATCGCCCTCAGCAACTTCTGAATTGTTTTCAATAGATTCAAATTACCTCCGCAATACCTTGTATTTTGTGTCCTTCATTCAATCAACTCCATTCCAGCGTTTTTACAATTCATCTTTTGTCATGTCGATTTCAGGCTTTGAATACTATCCATAATTTACAACGTACTTACCAGTTCTGCGTCCATTCATTCCAGCGCTCTCACTATTCGACCATCATTGATGTCGATTGATTCAACAATTGCTTACACATTAAACTTACCCTTTTGATGCTTTCAGCTCTGCATCTAACACAACGATTTCATTCAGATCGCTCTGGTATATACATGAATTCTCAACATTTCTGTTTTTGAACTGCATAATTATCATATCAACAATTATTACCGCAAATGAGATGTATTAAATCAATAAACGCAACCAGACTTGCGTACAGTGCTTTGACTTTGTATTAATCCAGAATTCATTCAAATCGACCCTTATTAAACTCAAGTTTCACTCCATCACACCACAGAAAGTAATAAAATCTTAGATCGACTTTAAACCCCAAATCCTACTGTATCAAAATCGAATGTGAAATATTTCCAGCATTCTACTTTACACAATATGCTCGACACTTCAATCAACCCAATGCATTTCCATCACATTGATCTATTAGGGGTTGTGCGATGTGGAATTTCTCAGTCAATACCACGCTGTTCAAACTATGTCAGTGATATTGAAACATAACAAATTTTTCTTTAATTGAATTCCAACAGAGTTTTAAAACATAGCTCTGCGCCCTCCAACATTCAATTCTCAATTATGAATTCTCCATCCACTCTAACTTAAACAATTACTATTGTTTCTCCGATTGGAAAACCTGTTACAGTCTTGCCACAAAAAATCACAAGCACTACAAAGTCGCAAATAACAAGCACTACAAAGGCGCAAATAAATCACATAGTGGACAGGACCATCAAAAGCGCATATAAATCGATCTTAAGTTTTCTTTTATTGCACACTTCCTTTTGGTCGATTTTTCCAACAATCGATACCTCAATCATACATTTAATCAAATATACATATAAAATTTCACAACCAACCAACCAATGTTTATATAATCTGAAACCAAAACAAATTACTTACAAAGTTTCCTTCCTGGCCAGATATCCAGATTGATGGCCCTCTACAAACTACCCGAAGGCGTCCAAGTAGAAAACCTCTCACTTCCTACTCACACTCACTCACAATCTCAATGTGTTTTTCTCTCAAAACCCCTTCCTATTTATACAATTTTAAAAATGATCTAATTAAACGCTCAATCCCCTTAATATTTCAACAAATCCCTAAATCTCTCAACATCCCTAAAAGATAGATTTTTATCCCTAAAACTTAGAACCTAATTCCAACTTAGGCTCCACCATTAATTCTAAATAATATAGAAACTAATTTCTCTCATATTTACAAATTCTCACAAATAATTAATCACTCAAAATAATATTAATATTTACATGAAATTTAATATTTCTTTAAAACATGAAATCCCTTAGCTTAGGTAAAATACAAGGTGTTTTTTGGAGCTAATGCTCCTGCATCAGACTCCCCATGTAAGAAAATTCATGACCACCTGGTCATAAGTCTGGATAATTATTTCCTCCTAGATCCCAAATTTTATTTTCCTTGCTTGTCAATTGCTTTACTGCTATTTCTATCTGCTGTTGTCCTCCAGGTTTCCATATTTTGTGCTGTAATGCTCCACTTGCTTTGCCTTCAAGATCTGCTACCGTCTTCCTCTTGTTGTCACTCCTTTTCTTTCTTGCTACTGTCTTTCTCTGGGATGTTTTTATCATTAACCTTCGTATCAACTCAATTTATTTGTCCAGTATATCCTCTGTCTGCTGATTGTTTCCAACATCTTCAATAAAACATGTTGCTCTAGCTGTCACTATGGATGTTGCTACACATGTTGCTACCATAAATGTTGTGGCCTCCCAAGCTTCCTGTCCCTCTGCAACATTCCTTTGCTCATCATCTGCAATTTAATCTGCAGTTTCTTTCTCTAGTTCCAGCAAAAATTTCAGTGTTTCATCAACATGCTGCAAATTAACTCCAGCATAATCTCCATCTTCCCCTTCGACAATCTTCAGAAATTGTCCAACATCATCTTGATTGATTCTGGAAATCAAATCAAGTTCTTTCAACACTGTAGTATCATCTTCTATCGCTGTAGTAGTTCCAAAATTTTGTCCACCAGTCTTTTCTTGGCTATCCAGACAAGCCAACTCTTTCTTGTCACCCATGGTAACAAATTTCTGCATATGAGACATGACTGTCTCATCCTCTACCTGCAACAGTTCTTCTTCTTCCAAGACAATCTCAAATGATGGACTGTCTTCTACATCACCTGTAAACACAATCAAATTGTCAGCATCAAAATTACAAAATTCACTTGTTGATTCAGTCACCAAGTTTTCTCTCTGCAGCTCCAAGTCTTCTTCAGGACTCAACAAATCTTCACTAGTTTTCTCCTCAGCTTCCTCTAGCAACACTCTAGTATGCTGCTCTGAGTTACTTCCTGACTCCTCTCTCAGCACATCAGTATGATGATTTGCATTCATCATGAGACTGTCAGCTAGTCTCGCCTTCTTACCATCATCTGCTTCATGATTGTCCTTCATGAAAACTTTCCTGCCTTGCTTCCTCAGCAAATTATCCTGCACAGAAGTCCTCTGCCTCTCCAATTCTCTTCTCTGAAGATCTAGTTTCCTATACAACTCAACAATTTCATTAGGAGTAGAACTCGGAAACTTTACATAATTTTCCATACCTTCACCAGCTCTTGACTCATTATCAGCTGGTCTTTCTCTCTCTGCATCAACATTCTGATTAGACTCCTTTGTCTTCATTGCCTCCTGAGATCTTGCCATCTCATCATCGATCTGAACAACCTTTAGATTCAACTCTTCTTGAACAAAATCTAAATCTTTCTCATCTCCCTGTGTTGTACCTGCAAACATACACAACTTATTAGTTTTAAAACTGCAAGACTTTTTAGTCTTGACTACTTCCTCCAATTCCATCTCTGGCTCAAGAACTCTAAGTTCCTTTTTCAACAAGGCAATCACAATATGCCTCAACCTCCTCTGCAATTGTCACCAAATCACTCTCTTTCCCTTCAGTGGAAAGATCCATCCTCTATTCTGGTTTTCCCGCTCTTGCAGCCATTCTTCTAGTACCTGCAATTGTACCTTCATTACTGCAATTTCTCTTCTTCTGACCTCATCAGTCATCTCACCTTTATGGCATTCCTCTGAACCTCTTCTCTGATCCTCCATGATCATTTCCTTCATCAGTTGTTCGTTCACCATGAGTTTCACTAGCATCTACGACAGCAATTTCTTCTGTTGCCACTTACCTCACCAAGCTCTCCTCACTCAGTCTTTTGGTAAGTACTTGGTTCACTGCCTCTGGAACCTTTTGAGCACTTTCCTCTGCTCTCTCTCTGGGCTATCTCTTCAACTCACCTTATTCTTCAGGACACTGCAATTGTCCTCCTTATCCAGCCTTTAGCTGAATTCCAGGTTCACTACCATCATCTTATCTGCAACCATAAACTTTCCATCACAAAATTCAAATCAGGAAATTATCTCACCTTTAAGACCTTGCAGGATCTTGTTCTCCTTTCACTTCTGTCATCCTGTTCACAGCAATTCTTTATGTTGCATATCAGATTTAAAATCTGATCTTCCTTCCATTCATTCATCACACATTCAAAGATACATTTCAATTCTCAACAAAATCTTCTTGCACTTATTCAGAAAAAAACAAACATCTTTAACAAAGCATTCCAGCTCTGATACCAAAATTGATGCAGGCAGGGCCTGCCATCCCCAGGATCTTCAATCACAATGCACATAAGAATGCATCTCAACTATTTCCCCAATAAAACTTATTTCTGATAATCTCAACTTTATTTCAGATTGCATATAGTTCAAATCCCTCTACACATAAATTCATTCTTTAGTCTTAAGTAAAGACTTTAATTAGAACTCCATTGGTTTAAACTCTCACCTCTTAACTCAATATTTAGGTGCGCCCTTAAAACTCCCCAATTTGAATTTAATTATCAACTAATGCATTCACATAGTCATGGAAAATTTCAACAATTTAATGTCAATAACACACACATGACTTACCCATGCAATCAACTCTCCTCTCTATCAATCTTCAGTTTGCCATTTGATTATGACGACCATACCAATGCTTTAATTCCCTCATTCATTCAAATAACCACCATTCACATGTGTTTATACACATCATCCCAAATTATAATATGCATTTCCATCTCCAGTTTACATCATTCATATCATCATTCAATCCAAAGCCATGCGCCTTTTCAAATTTCATTTCACAATCAAATTTCAACCAAACAAATGCGCCCATGGACAAGTGATACTACATCCAAATAAGACTCGGAATTGACCATTTTAATACCAGTGTTCTGCTTCATATTCAAGACATTCAGAATTCAATTTCAATTCACATTAAACTCAGTTCAAACATACCTTGACTGAATCGATCTTTAAATATCATATTAATTTATGGGTAGGTTGAAGATCGCCCTCAGCAACTTCTGAATTGTTTTCAACAGATTCAAATTACCTCCGCAATACCTTATATTCTGTGTCCTTCATTCAATCAAATCCATTCCAGCGTTTTCACAATTCATCTTTTGTCATATCGATTTCAGGCTTTGAATACTATCCAGAATTTACAATGTACTTACCAGTTTTGCATCCATTCATTCCAACGCTCTCACTATTCGACCATCATTGATGCCGATCGATTCAACAATTGCTTACACATTAAACTTACCCTTTTGATGCTTTCAGCTCTGCATCTAACACAGCGATTTCATTCAGATCGCTCTGGTATATACATGAATTCTCAACATTTCTGCCTTTGAACTGCACAATTATCATATCAACAATTGTTACCGCTAATGTGATGCATTAAATCAATAAACACAACCAGACTTGCATACAACATAGTGCTTTGTCTTCGTATTAAACCAGAGTTCATTTAAATCGACCCTTATTAAACTCAATTTTCCCTCCATGACACCACAGAAAGTAATAAAATCTTAGATCGACTTTAAACCCCAAATCCGACTGTATCAAAATCGAATGTGAAATATTTCTAGCATTCTACTTTACACAATATGCTCGACGCTTCAATCAAACCAATGCATTTCCATCACATCGATCTATTGCCATGTGGAATTTCTCAGTCAATACCACGCTGTTCAAACTATGTCAGTGATATTGAAACATAACAAATTTTTCTTTAATTGAATTCCAACAGAGTTTTAAAACATAGCTCTGCGCCCTCCAACATTCAATTCTCAATTATGAATTCACCATCCACTCTGACTTAAACAATTACTGTTGTTTCTCCGATTGGAAAACCTGTTACAGTCTTGCCACAGAAAATCACAAGCACTACAAAGGCGCAAATAACAAGCACTACAAAGGCGCAAATAAATCACATAGTGGACAGGACCATCAAAAGCGCATATAAATCGATCTTAAGTTTTCTTTTATTGCACACTTCCTTTTGGTCGATTTTTCCAACAATCAATACCTTAATCATACATTTAACAAGATATACATATAAACTTTCACAACCTACCAACCAATGTTTATATAATCTGAAACCAAAACAAATTACTTACAAAGTTTCCTTCCTGGCCAGATATTCTAGATTGATGGCCCTCTACAAACTGCCCGAAGGCGTCCAAGCAGAAGACCTCTCACTTCCTACTCACACTCACTCACAATCTCAATATGTTTTTCTCTCAAAACCCCTTCCTATTTATACAATTTTAAAAATGATCTAATTAAATGCTCAATCCCCTTAATATCTCAACAAATCCCTAAATCTCTCAACATCCCTAAAAGATAGATTTTTATCCCTAAAACTTAGAACCTAATTCCAACTTAGGCTCCACCATTAATTCTAAATAATCTAGAAACTAATTTCTCTCATATTTACAAATTCTCACAAATAATTAATCACTCAAAATAATATTAATATTTACATGAAATTTAATATTTCTTCAAAACATGAAACCCCCTAGCTTAGGTAAAATACAAGGTGTTTTTCGGAGCTAATGCTCCTGCATCAAATGGTTGTGATAAAATAATTAGATGCTCAAGTAGATAAACTAAAAACTGCATGTAGAGATCATAATAAATTGTTGCAGATTTGGGATGAGAAGGATAAAAATCTCAAGGAGGAGGTCACTACCTTGAGAACCTAGTTGGAGGATTCAAAAAGAAATTAAGAAGTAATGTGCAAAGAGAAAAAAAAGATAAATATTATGTTGTGGCACTCGAAATTATAATAGATAAATTGAGAAGGAAAATTGAAGAGAAAGACCAACAACTTGAAAAAATTAAGAGCAACACAACAGAGATAAAATATAGCTCCAATATTAAAAAAGGAGTTTCTATGCCAAGAAAATCATTCACTTCTAGAGTTGATAGTAGCATAAGTCAAAGGATAAATCAAAATTCATTTGATCCATTGATGAACGAGATTAGTGTTTCAATCGTCACCAACTTGGACATGTCGCAACTTTTTGTAGGATCAAATTGGACACATCTATGTATCAGTTTGGAAAACAAACAATGAGATATTCCTTCAGGTATAAAAGTTTTTTTAATGGTTTATATTATGCTTGTAACCTTTTTTCCCATAAGAGCATTGATTGCATATCTAGTATCAGAAGATGGATATCTAGCATGGGAAACAAAAGATCAGATCATTTGGCTTCTTATCTTGGTCATGTAGAATGTTTTGCGTGTCACAAATTTGGACACATGGCTAAGGATTTCCTTATTCCTAAATACATGAGACCATCAGTATAAAAGCAACAACAAAAAAGAAATGCACAACAAAGGAACCCATCAGAAGCTATGTGGAAGGAAAAGGAGGAACTGTTAGAAAAGTGTGGTATTTCTCTTTGTTCACCTTATGAGGATAATAAATGGCATATTGATAGTGGATGTTCACATCATATGTTAGGTGATAAGAGAAAATTTCACTTCTTGAATAAAATCGAAAGTAGTCATGTTGTTTTTGAAGGAAGTGAACCAACAAGAGTATTGGGAAGTGGCAAGCCCAACCTTGGTGAAAAGAGGACCAATGCAGAATATGTATGGATCATTGAGGGCCTAAAGCACAATATTCTATAGTGTGAGAAAAATGGTAGATGGAGGTAAGGAAGTGGTCTTCAACTCCAAAGGTTACTTCATCAGGAAAGAAGGATCAAAGAGGGTGATTGCTAAAGGAGTTATGACACCAGAAAACATTTATGTATTGAAGGGAAGAGTAAGAAAAGAAAGGAGATCAAAGAAGTAATATTCATCTTCGGATTTAGAGTAGAAGAGATCAACACATATTGCAGTACGCTCTTGCATGATAGATATGTTAGACTGCAATATGGATGTGAAGCCTTCATAGGCTCGGGGGGAGTATATGGCACATTTTTTTTCTAAGTTGATGCTTATATTTTTGAATATATAAGATGGACTTTTTCTACTGGTGTTGCCTTTTATAAGGTTTTAAGGGGAGGAGATATGGCACATGTTCAATGGGAGAAATTTATATGCTTCCAGTATTTCAATGGCATTATGGCTCCTTGTAGGACTTGGCTATGCATATCATTCTATGTGCTCATCCATTGCATATGTTTATGGTTTTATTATATATGCTTCGTATATGTTTTGACATGCAGTTTCCATGTATTATGAATTTTGGTTTGATGATTAGTACGATGTTGGTGCATGATGCTTATATTTATGATGGATGTGTTTCATATTGATGTTTCTCCTACATATGATGATGCTTATGTTTTTTAGTATGTTGCTAATGTGATGTTGTTGTTGTCATTACATCATTATATGTTTATTTTTTGCTATCAATTTTTGAACATCTTGTAGAGGATCATGCTCCATTTGATGGTTATTGTTGCTTCCATGTATAAAAATAGAGAGCTGTTATATTAGGATGATTGGGTGTCATGTTGATGGTTTATGATGTTGTTGATATATGCTACTATTGGGACACTATGTATTGTTATGTGTTGTAGGTTACTGCAGTTGAAATATTGATATATGGATGGTGATTTAGAGATATTGTCACATGTATTTATATGATATGCATTGCTATCATCTTGTTGTCATGCATGAAGGTGAGCCATGGTGTTGTCCATTGTAGTGTGTGTATATTTTAGCTATGCATTTTGATGCTTCATCACTTAATGTCATTTATTAGTGGTATATATTATTGATAAAACCTTTTATTATTCTCATGAGATCATGTATTATTATTTTAAATAATTTAGTATTGGTCATAGAGTCATGAGCCATGAGTGACATATGTTGTATAATGAGTTATGAGAGTTGGTTTTGTTGTAATTCCTAGAGACAGCCTTGAGTTGTGAAAGACCATTGCCTAGGACATCTTAATTAGCAAGGAGCATATGGTTTAACTTGTGAAGGTTGTTCAGAAAAGGGCTCTCATGCTATCATGTATAAATAGGAAGGCTTGATTAAAATGGAACCGAAACTCTCAAAACTTCAGTACAACGAAAGTAATATTGCAGAGGCAGAGTGTGAACTTGGATAAAAACATATCTGATGATTTTAAGACAACTTTCTATAATGGGGGTTGGATTCTAAAGTGATTCACAGAGGTAAATAATCAGATGATGATTACTGTGTATGAAAATGGAAAGGATACTAGCTATAATAGAAATGAGATCTAGAAATGAATATCAACATGTACTGGGCTTATATAGTAACAAGAATCCATACATGAAAATAGCTTTAAAGATAACATTTCCTCACTGCTAATACCGGAAGAATTATGGTAGAAGTGAAAGATGAAACAACATATCATGCCTGAGCCATATTTAAAGCGCTAGACACATTTTAGCATGAGTATCGACAATGATACATACCAAGACATGTGAGCACGCGCATTCCAGAACAAGATATAGGAAATGTGAATGTAAACGAATGAACATTTAAGCTATAAAACACAAGAGAGAGAGTTATAGACTGTGAAGTATTAAGACCATAATCCCCAATAAAGATGAAACTCCTTATCACCGAAACCCAACGGGCTCTTCAACTTTTATATCAAAATTTCAACAAAATGCATACAGAGTTCTTTCTTGGTGTGCTCTTCTCAAAATATGGAACCCTTTTTCCATCTCAGTTTACTGCTTATATGGAATTACAAGAACATACGTGGGAAGATATTTTTGGAAAATATCTTCCCCGCATGATAGTGAGCAATTTTAGGTCTTAATCAAAATAACAAAATTCATGATGAGGTAGAACACTTCTTATCATTTACAATCGGGCTCATGGCCATTTCAAAACAAAATGTTAAAACAGTTCTAATAGAAATTAAATGCAAGAGTGAAATATGAATTTCACTAGGAACTTGAAAATAAAAAGTAAAAACAAAGTTAAAGGCCACGAGGGCCGAATCATGAGTTGTCAATCTTCACTGGTGAGAAGGGGTCGAAGCAGTGGTTGAAGCAGGTGGTGGGACGTTTTCGGAAGAGCTAGCTAATAGGATGGTATGAT
This sequence comes from Pinus albicaulis, assembly GCA_034641835.2. NCBI lineage: Eukaryota > Viridiplantae > Streptophyta > Pinopsida > Pinales > Pinaceae > Pinus > Pinus albicaulis. The sequence goes on from CM076575.1 coordinate 1,253,188,642, forward strand.
TTGTGCACCTTTTCCAATTGTCTGTTGCAGGTTTGGGCATCGATGTGAAACCTTCTGATTTGATGTAAGTTTTCATAAGTTTATCATAGTTTGCATCAACAGGAATTTTATGCTTCACTTGGTGTAGGAGTGCAAAATCTTTACCGAGGACCGAAACTATAGTTTTAGGTTTAAGCCTAGAAGATTTCTTAGAAGGTATGTTGGTCTGATTCATTACCTCTTTTAGACAGGCTTCATACACTTGTAATGGTTGCAAGACAGCATGGATGGGCTCCCGGCACAATGGGAGTCCTACAAGTGTTATCTCGGCCCAATCCACCTCGAACCGTTCTAAACTGGTTGTTACTTTCTCTAAGACATTGAAGGCCAGATTTCGAGCAGACTCTTTTTCTATTACCTTCTAGCACTTTGAGGCTTCCATGAACTTGCTCTTAATACCCTGCTTTACCATGTCCTCTGGCTTTAGTTCTTTTAAGAAATAAATATACCTTTTTGCAGTTTGAACTCTTTCAGATGCATCGGTATTTCCTTCGTGAAGCTTACTTCTGAGGAGGCACATAGCTGACTTCATTTCCTCGATAACATTTAAAAACACCCAGCGCTTTTTTACTTCTGCGATAATCTCAGCCCAGATCAATCTCCTGGCATCTAGGAGGGTAATATCTCCTTTTATGCGACTGGTGAGTTCACTGATGGTATTTTCATACTACGCCTTCTCTTGTTTCCCTTCCTCGATCTCTTTTTGCATAGCATTAATCTTTTTGGAATTTTTGGTGAGGAGGGCCTCCAGCTCACTGATCCTTTGACGCGTTGTTGTGACCTATTTTTCTGTTGCTTTGATTGTGGCCAATGTAGTAGTTAACTGCTCAGAAAGCGAGCTAGTTCCTTCTGGGGTGGGTGGAGCACATATATGAGTGTCCCAAGTTATTTGCAATTCATTCATTTTCCCTTATAGAATGGCCATCTGTTCCGAAAACTTTTTTGGCCTGGACTAACTCAGCTGTCTGCACATGGTGAGAGCTTGGTATATTCACTTTGCGTTTCAAGGCTGCGACCTGCTTCTGTAACTCCTCTATAAGGTGATTTTGGGGATCTGCTGTACCTTTTTCTTTCCCTTTTATCAGCTCCTGGAGAGTGTGTATGTCGTTCATGAGTGCGTGGGAATTGAGCTTCTCCTTTCTGAAATTCTCTAGCACTTGGTTATGTTTACTATGCAGTTTTCGCAGAGTAATGGAGAGCCGCATTACTTCATCTTTGAGCATGTCGCTGAAGCACTAAAATAGGTTGCATTTGTCAATTGTAGCAACCTGTGACATATCAATTGCTATCTCCAATGCCTTGTAGCTAGTGGTACCAGCCTCTGGGTTTAAAACAGCTTCATTCATAGCCATTACTAGTTGCTCTATATCTAAATTTATCATAGATGAAAACCTGTTTTGGTATTTTTCCACATACCCTTCTAGTTCTGACCTGTGTTTGTCTCTGATTACTCTGCTTCTTATCATACCCTCGCTTGCACCCCGAGAACTGCTGGATACAATAGCTTGTGAAACTTCTGAAAAGTCAAAAGAGGTAGTACTATCCCGCAGCACCTTGATCCCTGTTTTACTCTTGTCTGGTTTTCCATAAAGTACTTCATCATGAAGCAACAGTTCTTCTCCCATAACCTCTGCTTCACTGGTCCCTGTCCTTTGCCTTTTGAAAGGGGGAGGATCATCTCCTGATGCAAGTGCCTCCTCCACTTGTTTCTTACCTGCTTCTTTGGTTGAAGAAGTATCTGCTTTTTCTCCTGTCATAGATGAATCTATCTCCATCTGCGAGAGCAAAGGCCAGTTTTCAAGGTTAGCTCACCACTCGATGAAAGGCCTTGTTTCATGAATATAAGGGGTTGATTTATTCTTCTTCCTTCTGTTAGAGATGATTCCCTTAGGATCATAGGGCCAAGCTTTACCTTGCCTCAAATCCATGCCTTGCAGCAGATTTTCCACCACGGGAAGGGCGTGCCTCAAATTAACAATGAAAGGGCCAATGGTTGTGGGAATTTTGAGAATAAACCCCTTTTTAGCAGGGAGGAAATGGAGTTGGTCAAATTTTAAGGTCTGGCAGAGATATTCCAAAGAGTAAATCCGTCGGGCAGGAAAAACTGGCAACCGATAAGGAGAGACTTCGGCTCCATAAACCCTAATTTCAGTGTAATTATCAAAAAGATACCAGTCCCCAGTGATTTGAGCTTCACTGTACTGTAACCATTTCCTCAGTTCAGGAAAAACCCTAGGCGGAGGGGAGTCGTGGATAATGGTGTAAGCTATGGGCATGAAATCATTCAGGAAACTTGAGTAACCCATCCCATTTGCCAACTGATGCGTTGCGAGACTCCAGTCAAAAATTGGTATTGACTGAGAGTTTATCTTATAAACCTTATCTAAACCCAAACCCTCAAATTTATTAGCATGCTGAAAGAGGAAGAGATAGAATACCATGGAACAAAAATGAAAACAATCTGAGTCTGAGAGCTCCAGGAACTGAGTTTGAATGGTGGAGGCCAGAAAACTAGGAATATCTAAAATGATCCTGGGTTGAGACATTATCCACAGAAAAGCTATGCATTCTTTCTAGGGTCACCCAAAACCTTCCACCCCCAGGAGACCCGCAATAATGGCAAGAATAGGCTGGATGTCTTCTTTGAATAAGGACAAGGGTACTGAATATGCAGTGGGGAGAGTTGTGAAATGGGAGTCAGTTAAGATGGCGATGAAGTCGCTCTGCTGTTTCCATGGTAGTTTTGAAAACTGATGAGACAGTGTTATTGCATTAAAACTGACATAGCTCGAACTAGTGGGAAAACAAAGGGATCTTCTGATGATTTTGGGAGAAAAAATGAATATTTTGTTTCCTGTAGCTGAGAGGAACATGCCCCAACATTCATCGTAAGCATCCCGGAGCCAAAAGATGAATTCGACTACTGGATATACTGGGGGGATATTTGATGATATAGACCAGACAAAACGACCTGGAACCTATCTTTATTTTTGACATGTTTTCTAAACAGCTTAGGCTTGACGCTGCTAATGGGAAATGGGTATTCCGGGTCAGGAATGTCAGCTTGTAGATATATGAAAGGTTCAGGCCCTGGGACAACTCTGGACTCATGGACTTGGGGAGTTTCCAGCTCAGATTGCTTGGTTGTGACTTTACCCATGACCATCATACAAACTCAAAACACAACAAACGGAAACCAGATGGAATGAAAGGGATGGAATACTTGCGAAGTATATATTTTCTTGGGAAAGCGACGTAGGGGTACTGATAATGACCAGACAGACCTGGAACTGGGTGCCAACTTTTTCTTATACAGTAGTCGAAAAACCGAGAGTAGTATTTTACCACAGTAAAAGACGGAAGATAGTTATATAGTACCAAGGTAGCTTTGGAAAAGATGGTAGGGTGAAATGAATAGGGTTGGTGTCGTAAGGATGTTGACAGTGACACATGCGACATGAAGGGATTGGGTGCTAGACTCTTTGTTACACCATTTTTTGGTCATCTAACCTTTCATCATTAGATGGACCCAAGTACACCATGTAAGACCAGTTTTACCCCAAGTAAAATTGCTTTCACTATGTTAATTAGGAAACCCCAAAAGGAAATATTAAACAAACCTATATTTGTTTGATTTTCCTCAAGGAATAATTAATTAAACCATAATTTAATTATTATTCCCGGTTATATTTAACCCAAAACAAGGAAATTAGTTAGATAAATCATTAATTATCTTATTATTTTCTAAGAATAACTATTTAAACATTATTTAAATAATATTCTTTGTTAAATATGACTACATCTCCCTTAAATAATTAAATAAATCATTATTTCTTTGATTATATCCCAACCACTTCCTTAAAAAGATAAATAAATCATTTATTTATTTATTCTTCACTAATCAAGGGATTTGACTCAAGTCAAACACCCTTTCCCTCCAACAAATAATAAAATATTCCATAGAGGTGACCTTAGATTTGATTAACATTATTTTAATCATGCACCAAGATCTAGAATGACCCAATATTTTGTTATAAATAGGAGGGTTTTCCCCATCATTCTTCACCTTTTGTTGCCTATTAGATCACTCTCGATCTATACACTTGGTCACCATTTTCTCGCCATTTTGCTCCCTTTGAGCTCTACTTTTTGCATTGGGTTTTCTACACCTACAAGAGAGAGAAAGCTTAGATCTGAAGTGCTGAGGACTACAAAGAACCCATCCCATTGAAGAGAGCCGGATACACCTTCTTGTTTTCCTCCCAGGTGCCCCGTAATACAAAAAATTCTTTCAAAATATTGTGTTCTTGTCTTGTCTGTTGGATGCATGGAGCAAACCCTTTATTTTACTGCTTAATGTCTTTCCATACATAGATCTGGTTGTTGCAGCGTTTTTATTACTAACCGCAGATCTGAAGATGTTTGGCAGCCACTATTGTTGTTAGGGCTATTAGTTATGTGTAGCTAAAGTGGTTCTTTTTCGTACACTTCGACGAAGAATTCATACTAACAAATGGCGACTCCACACGGGTTTTAAATTACGACCGCTGTCGTTTTTCCTATTCCTGCATATCCAGCTACTTCAGACCCTAGGGCTTCTTTTCAGCTGCTTAGTTTTCCTATTTTCATGTCATTTTTCTCTCATAAAACCCTAAAACATTAAAATTTCTAACTTCCGTGTGTTTCTGGCCCTATTGCGCAGGTAACCGACACCAGCCGCACCTGAGACGGCAACTTTTCTGAAAATCTGCCGCCGAGACAACCGGAACGGGGGGTCGCACTTTTTGGCCCTAAACCTGCGACCTGGACCTCCAGGTCGCACTTTTCAGCCTATTTCCTACGACCTGCACTCAGATCAGGTCAGAAAACTGCGACCTGCCTTTTTTCCAGCATTTTTTCTGCAATTTTTCTGGGTTCTGCTGCAGCCTCTGTCAGGGTATTCCAGCCTCTGTCTCAGCCCGCCTTGACCAAGATCTGATCTGTTTTTACTCATCTAAGTGGGAATCCAGCCCCTTAGGGCCTTAGTACCCTCCAACTTTTGTGGACGAGTTTTAGCTGTTTCAGCCGTCGGTTTTTCAGAGCTTCAGCCCCCTCTGATTCAGATCTGTTACCTCCCTTTCAGATCCATTGAAATCAACCTCTTTTCCTTTCAAATCACCTCTTGTTGTTTTGTTTGGACCTCCTTGGAAGGCCTCTGCCTTACCCCCTCCGGTTTTTTGCTGATTTCCTCCTTTTTCCAGCCACCTTGCCTCTGTCTCTTGGCTGTGATCTGCACCTCTTTCCTGCAGCTTTATACTCCAGATCCCTGTCCTTTCCGACCCTAGATCTGTTGAGCTCTTTTCATGTGTGTTTTGACTAGATTTTTGCCCTCTTCTAGCATAGTTTTGAGAGACCCGCCTCTTTGGGTTTGATTGATGCACAAGTAGCTGTTATTTTTCTGTTATTTCAGCATTAGATATTGTTCTCTGTAGGTTTATTTTCAGCTACGCAGCACACTTTTTCTTGCTCTCAAAACGAGAAGGGTTTAAAAATTAAAATTAACGCACGCCACACACTGACCCTAAGTGAAGACGCGCCTGGTTATCACCGCCTGGAAAAGACTCTGAAATCAATTGTCACTGCACCTTTTCTGCCCTTGACCTGAATTGATTCTGTCCCTTTTCTGCCCCTGTCGGTTTCCTTCTTCCTGTCATCATTGCGCCCCCAAGGCACCTTTCTCGGAGACTTCTTGGCCTTCATCCTCAGTTTCTGGTTGATCGACCTGCTCCGCCCCGCCGTCGTCGAGCCAGTCCACCTTCGAGTCCGCACTCCGACTCCTCTCCTGATTCATCGGGTCCTCCTTCTCCTCCTGGTTCTCCCCCTTTCACCATCACTATGTCTGGTCCAGGGCCTAACGCTAGTGGTTCTCCCGGCCCTAATGCCGGCCCTACTACTAGCGGAACCACCACAGGAACCACCCCAGCCACCCCCGTGCTGCCATACATTGCAGGCCTCAGCCTCCTCGATTTCCATCAGTTGATCAATGACCCCATTCACCACAATGCTACCTGGCCTGCTATGCCAACCAAGCTACCCTCAGATATCCCTAAGTTTGAGGGCCTTACTGGCGAAGATCCAACCAATCATGTTCGATCTTTCCATATGTGGTGTTCCTCCAACTCCATTACTGATGACTCCATTCGTCTTCGTTTGTTCCAACGCACGCTTACCGGAGAAGCTTCCAAATGGTATGTCGAACAAGCCACCTCTACCCATACCACCTTTGAGACTCTTGCCCAAGCCTTTTTGTCGTACTTCCAGCTTCCTCTCCGATACGATACTGGCACGGAGCTCTTGACTTCCTTCAAGCAATCCTCTTCAACACGCCTTTCCGCCCATGTTCAGGAATGGCGACAAAGACGGAGCTTATGTCGAGCCCCTCCTTTCGAAGATCGGGTTTACATGGACTGGTTCCTTCGCACCCTTCCTGCTCCTATCGGCAAAGATGTCGCCTCTCATTTCCCTCAAACCGAAGAAGCCGCCCTTCAAATAGCATTGAAATATGACCTGATCTACGCTCAATCTGGTTATGTTTATACCGTTCTTCCTGACCTCCCCAGGCCCGGTGGCGCTAACGCCCCGGGGGCATCTCATTCCGCCGACGGTATCGTTGGAGCCCTTTCCCATCCGCCTGCCCAACCTCCTATGGGCTACGGTTTTCCTCCTGGAGGGGCCAGCACCTCTAGCACCCTTCCCCCTCCTGGTAACATGTATCCAGGATACGGCATGCCTCCTGTTGCCCAACCTCCTGCTTACCTCAATGCTACCCCACCTCACCATTACCCTTATCCGCAGTCTGGTATACCAGCTCCTCCATCATATGCGCTTCCACCTCCCTTGCCTTCTCAACCCCCGCAACAGCACCTACCGCCCCCTCCAGGGCAGGTATTTGCACAGCAGGGCGCGACTAACCCCCATTCTTCTCAAAGAAGGCGGAGAGGCAATCCAAATCAATCTTCCCCCGGTACTCATGGACCCAATCCCGGTATGGACCCTAACACTGTCAACCAGCAACAGGGCACTCAGTCCAAGCCGGACAGGCCGCTTCGTACAAATAAGCCTTGTTCGTGTTGCGGTGTTTATGGTCATTACACCCATGATTGTCCCCTCTTACCCCAGATGCGGCAGATGTGGGAGTCTCAAGCCACATTGCACGAACATCACACCTCTCCTCATGCTCCCCCTAATGTGGCCACTACCCATCCAGCTGTGTTTACTGATCCTTTCCCTCCGCAAGGATTCGTGGCTACCCAACCACCTGACAGCCAGGGAGCCACCCCCCCTTCCCTTTCTGGTTCCTCTAATTACCAGATCCTTATGATGAACTCTGATCCATCCTCAACCGTCGACCTTCACCTTCAAACTCGGTCTCGCCAGTACCCCCAGCCTCCTTCTCCGTCTGCTCCCGAGCCTCCCTCTTCAGGTTCTACAGAGCCTCTTTCGATATCCAGTGGCCCCTTACACATCCCTCAACCCAAAGTTGAGGTTCATCCAAAGATTCCAAAGGGACCATTACGCCGAAATGCTGCTTCCAGCCGAGCCGCTCAATCGTATAGCATAGTAGATGATTTGGCGCAGTCACCCGCGGCCATTTCCACACTGGAACTCCTCCAGTCGTGCCCTTCCCAAAAGAAGGCTCTACTATCTGCCGTGGGCGCTGTAGATCCTGCTGACGACCAAATGATTGTTTTCGACACCACTCAATCGGATCACCCTCCCCTCCCTCCTTCCGTCGCCTTCCAAATCCCAGTCAAGATACGGAACGCCATCGTTTCCCGGTGTATAATTGACGAGGGGGCATCCACCTGCGTGATGTCCGCTTCGGTTTGGAAGCAACTCAGATCCCCTGAGCTGGCCCCTTCCACGATCACCCTTAGAGCGTGGGACGGTCATGCCTCCCAGCCCATTGGCTTGTTTCGTAATTTCCCTATCACCCTCGCCGGTAAGACTGTTTGCGTTGACCTCGAAGTCATTGACGCCCCACTCGACTACAACATTATTTTGGGGCGGAGCTACACCTATGCTATGTCTGCTGTGCCATCCGCGGTCTTTCACAAGATGTCTTTCCCCCATAACGGAAAGATAGTCACCATTGACCAGTTGACATATCATGAGCCTCCCTCTCAGACCTCCCCTGAGACCACCATCTCTTCTGTAGCCAACAAGCAAACTGTCGATTCCCTGACCAGTGTCTCCCCCGGCGTTTACAAGGACTCCTCCCTGCTTGGAACTTTTCCTTGTCTTCCCCCTCCTCCTATCCCTGATCCCAGCTTGTCAAATGTTTGCATGATGCAATCGTCTCAGGCCGCCCTCAAACGGCCTGCTTCGGCTAGTCCACAACCGCCCCTTCGCCCTTTGCAACCCGCTCCTAGCCATACTTCTCTGCCAACCGGACCTCCTCCTTCTGGCCTTCCTCCTACAGCTGGTATCCCTGAACCCCTTTACCCCCCTGGCTCGGTTCCCCCTGGCCTTAACCATCTCGGAGCCGTCCCTCCCGGCCATTACCCTGTTGGACAGATCCCCTTCCTGGCTCCCCCTCTCGGAGTATATTCTGTCCCCGTCATGGCCACCCTCTCCCTTCCTAACCTGACCTTGGGCATTCCGGTCTGGTACCTTGATCCCCCAGCCGCCACCCCTCCTGGTCACCCCAAACCCTACATGGCTTTGACACCGGTCCAACCGGTCCCCCTCGCTTCTTCCGTTGCTACTGTACCTCCCGCACCTCCGCAGGATCCCTCTCCTGTCGTGACAGCTCCTGAGAAGAAACGCAAAGCCCGTAAGGGGGCACCAAAAGATAAGACCACCACGACTGACCCGACCCCTCCCCAACCTGCCAAGCCCTGTGCCTTGTGCGATGTCGCCGGTCATGCCACCCATGCTTGTCCCGAGTTGCCCCGTATCCAACCCATGGATAAGTCGCGTTCCCCGAATCTACGGCCCCTGAAGCCTCCTCTTCGTCCGTAACCAAGAACCCCAAGACTCTCCGCACCAACAAACCGTGCGCATTGTGCGGTGTCCATGGCCACTACTCCCACCGCTGTCCTCACCTGACGCATTATCGCGCCTCTTTAGAGGTCATTCGAGAGTACGAGGTTGAACATAATCAATCTGCCTCTCCCATCCTCGCGCAGTATGCTTCAGGCCAACCCGAGGATCCTCCCGCTTCCATTGTCATCCCTCCCCCCGATGTTCAGATGACGGAGTCTACGGTAACCATCCTTTACCTATCCTCCTCTGCGCGACACTCGGAGCCTAGCCCGCCTACATCCTCCCCGGTTGTGACCCTTGATCACTCGATTCCCCCTCATACTCGAGATCACTCCACTGGTGTCTCTGTTGACCTCTGCAGCCCGAGTCCTCACCATGTTTCTGATAGCTCTCATACACCACCTTGTTTGAGTCTTGATCATCCTGCCACTTCCCCCTCCTCCCGTCGTTGCCGCCCGATGACTTCTGTACCCTCACGCTGCCGTCATTTATTTTCATCCCCTCATTTATTGTCTTGTCACACCATTCTGCAGGACCCCCCGTCCACACCCTTTATCGGTTACGCCGATGGTGCAAGTCGCTACTCCAGGAATCTCGCCTCGGCAGGTTGGGCCATCTTCACCCCCTTGCATGACCTTGTTCTTTCTAACGGGGTATGCATTGGTTCTGCCACCAACAATCAGGCTAAATATGATGCAGTGCGTGGCCTATTAGCTGATGCCCTCTTGCATCGCATCCTCCATCTGCACGTTCGTTTGGATTCCCTGCTTCTTGTAATGCAACTAAATGGTGTTTATCGTGTGCATAACCCTGTGCTATTTAGACGCTATTTACGAGTGAAAGTCTTAATACATGCGTTTGAAACCATAACTTTCAACCATGTACCTCGAGACCAGAATCACTATGTAGATAGTATTGCAAACCATGTTCTACATTGGCATTTATCACACACATTTCATACAAGACAAAAACATTAAATCAACCATCAAAAGACGATACATATCCATAATATGTGTCGCAAACCATATAGTTAGAGTCCATCTACTCTGATACATCCGACATTCCCATAGCATGTTACAAACCAAAATCCAAAAACTGGGGGCACCACCTGCCCCTACATACATCATAGGGGACACCACATGTCCCTACATACATCATAGGGGGCACCACCTGCCCCTACATACATCAGAAGGGGCACCACATGCCCCCACCCCTAATCACTATCTGGAGGATCCCGAGCCAATGGCCTGCCCCTGCAGCCTGTAGATCGCGCATCGCCTGACCGGCTATCGCCATGCGCCGCATGACACCTCGCCACTCCGAGGGTACACCAACACACGGCTCGATGAACTGGTCGTCCAAATCCTGCCACCTGCGCTCTGATACTCCGGTCAACAACCGCTCGCATCTACATCGGATATCCTCCAGCTGGGCAGCTGCATCCTCATTTTGCGTTGCTCTCGAACCACTTGGACCTGTAGCCCCAGACGCTGCCGGTCGTCCCATATATCCGGCCGGTTTCACCGGTGCTATATCTGCATACCAAAAGTACATGAATCAGTACCTTACTCTACTATTCAAAATACTTTAACATGCCCATACAAGAATAGCAATCTGTCACTTACCATCGGGCCCCCAGACTCGACCAGGCGGAAGTGGCAGGTCCGGATCTCCACAATAACTCATCCCACTATAGGGATAGTCGTCTATGTAAAAAGGCATCTGATCCCAATGGGCAAAAAACTCTGGTCGAAATACTCGCCCGACCGCCCCTCCTCCTCCTCTGCACAGTAGCCGTCCCCAACGGCGCCTCCTGGGCTCTCTCGGGCCCCCATCTGGAAGCTGTACATGAGGCCTCAAGGTCGGGATCTTCTCAAAGAAGAAGGCGCATAGCAAAGTCCCATATGCACAGTCATGGTTCACCTGCCGCCTGCATAGTGACAACTATCGCTTTAGCGACACCAACAAAATTTGGGCCCACCCATAGTAGGTCCCACCCAATACACTTTCCACTAACATCATCTGCCCCCCAGTGATGTGATGGAACGCCTGGCTGCCCAGGATTCGCAGCACAGTTGCGGCCACTGCACGAGTTTCTAGCCTCTCTAGATCCCCGATCGATATTCGAGTCCCCTTGACTTGGAGACCCGGTCGACCATGGCGTTCCACGAACTCCATGATATGTCGCCCACGCGGCAACACTGGCTGTGTGTTTCCCACCATCCCCAGTGGCGGAAGACCGGTCAGGAAGTACACGTCCTGGACCGTCAGTTCGATCCTATGCCCTTGCACCACAAAGATCTCCTGATCTGGATCCCAATAACTGATAATCCGGACCAGTAACGGTTCCCCTACTCTCATCAATGGGTTCTCCACAAACTTAAGAACCCCAAATCTGGCCAACACACGACGGACGCCCTGATCCGCCTGGATCTTTGCCCGAAGTGTCCCCAGATCTCTCTCTCTCCAGTTGACCCGTAACTCTGCCATACCTGCACAAACACATCACATTTGTCAGCGTTCAGATCAGGCAAACCATAACCAAACACCAAAACCCAGCTTCCAGCCATAAAACAACACCAAAACTCCCTCATCTCCCAGGTCGCAGTTTTCTGCCATTTTCTGGACCAGGTCGCACTTTTTGCCCTCAAACCTGCGTCCTGGGTCGCACTTTTTGCCCCAAAAAGTGCGACCCGACCGTAGAGATGAAGGAGGGGTTGTTTCTGGAAGGTTGGGCCCTAAACTGAAAAATTAATCCATCAAAATGCAAGAGCAAGGTTAGGCCTCTTACCTCCAACTGACAGATCTCGATTCTAATGGTCGGTTTGTCCGCTACGTTCGCCGCAAGATTTAGGGCCTTCCCTCCTCTCCACATTCACCACAGCAACAATAGAAAATGAATGATTTTGGAGGGAAAACTGCCTTATTAAAAGAAAACCCCTGTTTCTTCTTTCGACTGCTGCGACCACACCGTAGCCCCGTTCGACGAACCGTCAGAACCGCTAGAAAGATCTCACCGAGCTCTCAAATGGGTTTCTATTAATTTTTGGTGATTTGATACTTCACCCGGACACATTTTGTCCAAGAAGGGTCACTTTACCGTTCCTTAAAATCGAATTTCCTCACTTACGACACTTGTACTTGGGGCACCATAATGCCCCCTTACTTGTCCATGTCCGTGACGATTTTCGTCATGAGTGCCCACCTTGTACTCATGTTTCCATGGTCCCCCATTGGGGCCTTTATTGTGTGGCAGCACTATCGTGTCACCCTTGTTTAGAGCATCCAAGTTGAGTCATCCTTGCCTCCATAGAGTCTATACCATATCCCTTTGTACACAATTCCTGCTCTCCATCATTCATTGCTTGGTCCCTCTCTTGCGTCGCACACTATGACCTTCAGCCCCACTGTCCCCTATCCCTTCTGATATCGTGTCAGTCGCTGCCATGTCATTTATGCCCTTTATGCTCTAATAAGGGAAGTCGTCCATTCGCCACCCCATCCTGTCCATTCCGCCATCATCATTAGTGTCAGTTTGTCCGTCGCTCTACTATTTTCTCTCGTGCCTTCGTTGAGGGTCTCTCATTACCTCACCTATGGCGGACCTCCTTCTGTCGACATCAGCTCATCCATTCCAGAAGCCAGGTCTAGAGGGCGGTGTACCTTGGTTCCAACTTCCACTATCGTTTGGTGCCTCAGATCAGGCAAAGGGATCTCTTCTTCCCCTTTGACTTGATTGTTTCTCCAGCTCCTTTCAGCATTATCGAGATCCGTATACTCGATGGTTCAGTGATCCAGCAGCAGCTCTTGATGATTCCCGGGTGTGTGTGAGATGTCTCAGCCCTCATGAGGGGGTGGCCCTGCAGGTAGCCCCCCACATGCCCGGATGACCTCTTCTTTGCAGCCTTCGATGCCGTTCCAGATTTTGATGATGTCGGCCTTAGCCACTTGCAGCACCTCTTTGATTTGCATGTATCAGTCAGATTTTGTGAGCCCTTCCCCATTTACGAGGGGCATTTGGGTTGTATTTATCTCATGTACTCAAATATTATTGTACTAGTCCTGGCTGTTATCCCAGGCACAGCATGTATGTGAGACTCTTCATTGTATTCTTATCTGGCTCTTGATTATGCCAGCTGTACTCTATGGTTCGGTCCCTTGTTTACTGGACACACTATTCTTTTGTACTTTGTCTTGGCGGGCATAGGTATGCCTCCCCCGCCGCCTTCAGCACAGGTACCCTCTCATAAAAAGAGACTTGTTGCACCTGCGAGTCTCGTCTCCTCACGGTCTAGTCCTTCAGCACACTATCTACCTCACATTTCTCTCTCTGACATCCCTTTTTGTTGTCTAGTGATTGTATTGATTGTGTTCTTACAACGTACTTCGGTCATACGATTTGCTCCTGACACTCGCACGCTGGGGGGCAATCTGTTACACCATTTTTTGGTCATCTAACCTATTATCATTGGATGGACCCAAGTACACCATGTAAGACCAGTTTTACCCTAAGTAAAACTGCTTTCACTATGTTAAAATAGGAAACCCCAAAAGGAAATATTAAACAAACCTATATTTGTTTGATTTTCCTCATGGAATAATTAATTAAACCATAATTTAATTATTATTCCCAGTCATGTTTAACCTAAAAACAAAGAAATTAATGAGATAAACCCATAGTTATCTTATTATTTTCTAGGAATAATTATTTAAATAATATTCCTTGTTAAATATGACCAAATCAACCACCATTAATTAAATAAATCATTATTTATTTGATTATATCCCAACCACTTCCTTAAAAAGATAAATAAATCATTTATTTATTTATTCTTCACTAATAAAGGGATTTGACCCAAGTCAAACACCCTTTCCCTCCAACAAATAATAATAAAATATTCCATAAAGGTGGATCTAGATTTGGTTAACATTATTTTAATCATGCACCAAGATCTAGAATGACCCAATATTTTGTTATAAATAGGAGGGTTCCTCCCCATCATTCCTCACCTTTTGTTTCCTATTAGATCACTCTGGATCTATACACTTGGTCACCATTTTCTGCCATTTTGCTCCCTTTGAGCTCTACTTTTTGCATTGGGTTTTCTACACCTACAAGAGAGAGAAAGCTTAGATCTGAAGTGCTGAGGACTACAAAGAACCCATCCCATTGAGGAGAGCTGGATACACCTTCTTGTTTTCCTCCCAGGTGCCCTGTAATATAAAATTCTTTCAAAAAAATTCGTGTTCTTGTCTTGTCTGTTGGATGCATGGAGCAAACCCTTTATTTGACTGCTTAATGTCTTTCCATTTATAGATCTGTTTGTTGCAGCATTTTTACCACTAATCGCAGATCTGAAGATATTTTGCAGCCACTATTGTTGTTAGGGCTATTAGTTATGCGTAGCTAAAGTGGTTCTTTTTCATACACTTCGACGAAGAATTCATACTAACACTCTTGGTAGGTGAACACTGCATTTCAGGTTAAATATCGGTACTGGTTTTGGTACCGGCTGCCCTAAAACTTACCTTACCGTTAAATCGTGGTAACCAGTTGTACCTTAAGACCCAGCGTGCTAAGGATGCAAGGCAGTTTCTGCAACAACTCTAAAGCTCATCCCCCTTTTCTCCATAAAGCGCTCACCCCGTGTCATACTCCCTGACACGTCATCAGGATTTCGCGGAGGGGGGGAGGGGAAGGCTCCGCCTTATCCCTCTCTTTTGTGACCCCCCCGGAATGTGCTTGCAACTTTTTTCACGTGCGCGTAGGGTATAAGCGAGCCCCGCCTTATGCTTGTTCCTTTACACCTTCCAAAACTTCGGCTATTTCGGTCTAAAACATGGCCATACATCCACTTCATCTCAAAGTGCCATTGTCCCCTTTTTGATATATGGCTCGACTAAGCGTATTTCCCCTTCATGAATTTTCCAACCTTAGTCATTTAAATGCATTCAGGTAATCTGACATATGATCTTTCTCAAAGATTTAAAGGGTGAATGATATAATCAACATTGGCTCCACTTGGGGATGACACGTTCATCCTCGAACGTGTCGAGAACTTCGCAAACCACCTGTTAACCCTTTCTGCCTAGACATGCCTCCTTTACACCTTTATTTTTCTTCGTGATTCCTCACAACAAACATTATTAAAGATAATGATAAAAGTAGCTAACTAATGTACAATATAATACATCCGGCCCTCTCAGCCTGAATCAGAACTGGAAGAAAGGCTTTAGAAATTTACCATTTACAGGGGCGTCAGGAAAGTCACCCTCCAAATTCTCCAGCTTGAAAGTGTTAGTTCCTCCTTGTTTGGAAATTTTGAAGGGGGGCCGAACCATAATGGATCAAATTTACCATGCTTCCCCTTCTCTACTCTTTGAATATCCCATCTGATTACTAAATCCCTGAACTACATATTTTTTCCCTTGGCATGCTGATCAAACAGGTCCTTCATCTACTAAACCATTTCCTTGTGGATAGTAGGCAGTGGAATGTCCCAATGCAATGTTATATTGCTGACAGAAGTTGACAAAATTAGCAGATTTAAAGGCCTGGGCATTGTCAGTAACAATCTTGGCAGGGCAGCCGAATCTGGATATAATGTTCTCTTCCATAAACTTTATCACCATGGTATCTGTTGCATTCCTTGCAGGTATAGCCTCCACCCATTTGGTGAAATAATCTGTGGTAGTTAATATCCATTTGTGCTATCCACTTGACGCAAGGAGAATTTCACCAATAAAGTCAATCCCCCATTGCTGGAACGGTTCATCTATATGTACAGGGATCATGGGCAGGGGTGCAAACTTCTGACTTTCTGCAAATTTTTGGCACTTTTCATAGGCTCTGACCCGAGCAAAAACATCTCCAAAAATCTTGGGCCAGAAGAAACCAGCTTTCAAGATTTTATGGGAGGTAGCTCTCCAGCTGTAGTGACCTCCACAGATGCCTTCATGAAACTCTGCCATTATTTCCTCCACCTCATTTTCTGTAAGGCACAAGAGCAGGATGCCCGAAGGGTCTCTCCAGTACAACTGACCATTAGCAACCACGAATTTCTGCGACTTCAACCTCAGTGTTATTTATTTAGCTTTGTCACAGATAGGGGGGCACTTGAGAGTCAGAAGATATTCAATGATCTCCTTATACCACGGGCTGACGAGATACTTCATATGAGTCTTCTGAGTAGATGTCTCTATCCCACACTATTCTTCAATATTTTTAGACTCCTTGTTTGCTATCATAGAAAGATTTATTCCTAGAGCCTGGAAATTCGATTCTGATAGGATTTTAGATAATCCATGTCCTTTGATTAACTTGGTGGGACGTATGTGCAGCTCATATTCTTGTATTTTCGTAATCCATTTGCCCCTTTTTCCCTCACTATCTCCTTGGATCAGGATATCCTTCACGGCTGTTGTGGGCACAAATGCAGTGATGGGTGACTGGAGAACATACATCTGAAATGCCATGAGGGGCTTCACCAAGGCATAAGCTTGTTTTTCTAGGATGTTGTATTTCAACTCAGCATCACGGAGCACCTGGCTGAGGAAAGAAATAGGCTACTCGTACCCTTCCTCATTCTTCTGCAATAAAACTCCTGCCACTGTATGAGGTGATGCAAATGAAAAAATCATAAAAGGCTTAGTATAGTCTTGTCCAGCCAACACTGGGGCTTTTGCAAAGGCATTTTTTATTCTTCTAAGGCCTCTCGTGATTCAAGAGACCACTTCACCTCGTTATTTTTCTTGATCATGTCTGTTATATGCTGAACTATCTCTGCGTAGTTTGGGATAAACCTTCTCAGAAACTTAACGTGCCCAAGGAACACCTAAACCTCTTTTTTATTTCTGGGGAAAGATATGTCATTTATAACCTCTACCCTTTTTGGATCAATTTTCACCCCATCTTTGGTCACAATGTGTCCCAAAATCTTGCCTTCTTCTAATGCAAACAATGATTTCTGAGGGTTGAGAGAGAGACCATACCTTTGGCACTTTTCAAAAGTTCTGCGCAAGTGTTCAATATCCTCTGCATCGTCCTTTGAGAACATAGTGATATCATCATGATATACCACCACAAAATTATCTTGCTCCCCAAAAAAGGCAATATCCATGGCCCTTTGGAAAGTGGCCCCTGCATTGATCAATCCGAAAGGCATCCTTGCATACATAAATGTACCCCAAGGTGTGGTGAAGGAAATTTTATTTTGATCTTATGGGAGCACAGCCACCAGATTGTATCCAAAGAAACCATCCATCATTGACATCCATGAAGCTCCTACTACCTTCTGCAAAATATGATCCATATTGGGCAATGGGTAGTTATCCTTTAAGGATGCTCTGTTTAAATTCCGGAAATCAACACATAACCTTGTCTCTCCGTTCTTTTTCTAGACTAGGACCAGATTTTCCACCCACTCAGAGTATCTCAGTGGCACGATGGTCTTGGCCTTTAATATCTTCTTGATCTCCTTCTCTATGGAAGGAAGGAGCAGGGGGTTAATCTGTCTGAGCTTCTGTTTATGCGGCTTCACATCTCCTTTTAGAGGAATTTTATGTTGCATGATGCTGATATCGAAAGTTTTCAGGTCTTGATAATACCATGCAAAAACATCCTTGTAGGTCTAGAAAAGTTTCTGATAGAGCTCTTTATATTCTTCGGGGACTTTCTTGGATAGCTTCACAATTTTGGGATCAGATTCGGTACCGAGGTTCAAGTCAAAAACCTGATTGTCTTCTGTCAATTTACTGGGTTGTAAAGGGATGTCATTCTTGTCGAACAATCTCTCTAGAGGAACCAGCCCTCTAGGAATAACATTTCCCTTCAGTTGCAGTACTTTATGACTAGCCACCTTTTCTTCCCACTTCTTTTGCGAAATATCTTCAGTTTTTTCTTCACAAGAATCTATCTCCATATTGGAAAATTCTCCAATAGTTTCCATGAACCTCTTCACCTGATCTTCATCCTCAAACACTTTCCAGTGTTTGACATGATCAGGAATTGAAGGTCGATGACGAACTTCAATTTCGTATCTTAAGAGAGGGTTTTGAGGTGGCTGAAAGGTACTAGCAGCCACAGCCAGGGAATCTGCCATCCTATTCTACTCTATGGGCATAAACTGAATGTTAAACGCCAAGAAAATTTTTTCCACCAGATCCCATACCTCGTTCCTTTATGCCCTCAGCCACAGGTGTTTGGTCTGGCACTGATTTTTCACTTGCCTTGCCACTAGTTTTGAATCTCCCAGAACTTTTAGACTTTGGATGTTCATGCTTCTGGATGTTTGTAACCCCAAGAGTAGTGCTTCATATTCAAATACATTATTCGTAGCTTCATACTGTAATTTCAAAGATAATGGAACCCATTGGCTTGTAGGATAAATCAGTAGCACCCCATCTCCATTTCCTTCTCTGGAATTTTCTCCATCAAAGTGTAGTGTCCAGACTCCTACTTCCTAATTCTCTAAGGATTGTTCAGTCTTAATCTAGTAGAATGATGGCTCTTCAGCATAGTCTTGGTCTTCCTCCGACATGAGACATGATAAATCCCCTTCTTTACCATACACAGGTGAATTATCAGAGTTATCAGCCTTTGTAACCATCTTTACAAATCTTGTCTCCCTATACAACATAAGTCAAGTACAGTTTTATTGACCCTCCATTTTTGGTTCCCCAAGACCTTGACAACAACATCCCGAAACGAGTTGGGATATCAACCACCACTATATCCATCACCACACTCTTGGCTGGGATTTGGGCCAAATTGACTACCAAGTTCTTGATCATACCTAGAAACTTGACCCTTTTGGAATCAAAGGAATAAAGGTCCTTGTATGGACGAGTGATTTGCAATCCCAGTTACTCCATGATTGATAGAGGCAAGAGATTATGGGATGCTCCCGAATCCAACATACAATTATGTAATAAAAAATCATGAATCATTAATGACACATAAAAAGGAGGAGTAGAGGCATCTAATTCTTCAACTTGGGGGCCAAACACAACCATGGGCCTTTCCTCCTAAAGGTTCAGACTGTCTAGGATGGGGGCTGTTTCTGAAGGAAGCATGAAAGAGGAGACTTGGGAATGATAGGATGGTTGCTTTAATAGTTCATTCAGGGGGACTGGGATCTTGAATTTATCAAGTTCTTTTTGCAAATTAAAGCTTGAGGAAGACTTCTCTGTTATATTTTCTTTTGACTCTTTGTTTTCAACTAAAGGCTTGACTTATTGCAACACAAACTTAATGTTACGAGGAGTGACTACCTTTGAAGAGGAAGGAACTTGATTATTAGACTGTAAAGGTTCGTTTAGGGGCCTCTTACCTTTATCTGCGACCTTTTGTATCGTTGTCTCCTTCTGCACATCTGTTTCTTTCTTAGGCGTCTCTTCCTCCTGATCTTGGGTACGATTTCTTTTTCTGGAAGATCTGAGATCATATTTTCTATTGAATTGTGCTTGCATGAAATCAACGAACTTCTTGCAGTAGTCGTCGATCTCTAGATCTTCAATGAATTTAGCCTTTTCTTCTTCTTCTTGTAATGGAATCTCCATTCCATCACCTTCTTGCAAAGGACATTCTACTTTATCACTATTCGAATAAGCAAGATATGGATCATATTACTCATAAGAAGTGTCTTCAGTAGGACCATCTATCTGACCTTCCTTGTACAGCAGGTGTGGTACCTGGTATTGTTGTTCCTTCCGCTCTCTTTGCAGTATCTGCAAGGGTGGCTTTCTATACTGTGGATTGTAACCCCTATTTGGAGCATTCTGAAATGTTTTAGAGGATGAATTCTTGGCTTCAAGTTCAAGCTTCCCCAACTTTTTTGAAAGATTTTTAATCATTTTATTCATCTCTTCAATTTTACTTTCATTGTTTCTCTGTCTTGGCTTGATGTAGATAATTCTTCTTTCCCTCTTCCTTTGGAATCCTGATCTGATTTCCCCTTTGAATTCCCCGTGGAAGTGAAATTAGCCTCTAGCTCTAGTGCATCAGTTTGGGCATCATCTACAGTGGCAGACTTTCTTTCTCTTAGAGAGAACCCAAATTCTGAATCGAAATTTGCTACAAACACCACTTTGGCAGCAGTCTGATGAGGTTTCATTTCGACTGGGAGGCTTGAGTATAATTTGTTTAACCTCTTAATGAACTTTGCACTCCTTCATTATGCCTTTTCCTGAGTTTATTGAACTCGGTGAGACAGTACCCATGGTCCTTTTTCTCTCCCCATTTATTGAGAAAGGAATTTTCCATCTCTTCCCAATTAGTGATGGAACAATCTCCCGAAGTCTTAAACCATTTTCTGGCTTCACCATCCAGGGATTGGAAAAATAGTCTTAAGACAACATCTAGATGTTCAACATTAAAGTTCTCTGCAAAGGCACAGAAAAATTCAAGATGTTTCTCAGCTTCGATCTCATTCTCCCCATTAAAACGAGGCAATATTTTCAGATAATCTTGGGGCATATCATTTAAGACTTGGGGCAATGCCAGGGGGGCATAATTGTTCAGCAAGAAACTCAGAACAACCATCGGGGGTCGTGGAGGAGGTGGGAGAATATGATGAGTGAGAGGAGGTGGTGGAAGCGAAGTGTGTATAACAATTGGTATGTATTGAACAGAGGGTTGTAGCGCTAATGGGAAATTTGGGGTGTTAACAGCAGACGCTTCTCTAACTTATTTTAATTCTTTAGCTTCAAGAGTGGGATGAAGGATGTAGCAGGTGGTATCTACAGATTCATCTTCATCTTTAACTTGGATGTTCCCCAAAGGAGGATTATCTGAAAAGTAATCGGGGTTTCCCATAGTGGAGTCAGGACCTTGATCTTGGGATATTTGGGAGGAGGAGGATGGAGAATATAGGAATATCTGTATGAACTGACTGTCTTTCCCTCCAACCCCTATTATGTAAAATATTCTTTGGGTTAGAAACTGAAGGTGTCTTTGACGGGGATGTATCTGACCTCAGATGTAGCTTTCGGGAAGGCAGGACTACAAATAGGTTTATCTTATAATTGACTGTGGAGTCGCCAAGGTGAGGAATCTACAATTCCCAACTCTTCTTGCTCACCTATTCTGAAGATTGAATAAATATTTTGTCGAGGCCCAAGGATTTATCTTTTCTCAACTTCGTATCCTCAGCAACAACGCTAGAAAGATGTTGTAATTCCTAGACACAACCTTGAGTTGTGAAATACCAGTGCCTAGGACATCTTAATTAGCAAGGAGCATATGGTTTAACTTGTGAAGGTTGTTCATAAAAGGGATCTCATGATATCATGTATAAATAGGAAGGTTTGATTAAAATGGAACCGAAACTCTCAAAACTTCAGCACAACGAAAGTAATATTGCAGAGGCAGAGTGTGAACTTTGATAAAAACACATCCGATGATTTTAAGATAGCTTTCTGTAATGGGGGCTGGATTCTAAAGTGATTCACAGAGGTAAATAATCAGATGACGATTACTGTGTATGAAAATGGAAATGATACTAACTGTAATAGAAACAAGATCTAGAAATAAACATCAATATGTACTGGGCTTATATAGTAACAATAATCCATACATGAAAATAGCTTTAAAGATAACATTTCATCGCTGCTAATACCGGAAGAATTATGGTAGAAGTGAAATATGAAACAACATATCATGCCTGAGCCACATTTAAAGTGATATACACATTTGAGCATGAGTATCGACAATGATAAATTCATACCAAGACATGTGAGCACTCGCATTCCAGAACAAGATCTAGGAAATGTGAATGTAAACAAAATGAACATTTAAGCTATAAAACACAAGAGAGAGAGTTACATACTGTGAAGTATTAAGACCAGAATCCCCAATAAAGATGAAACTCCTTATCACCGAAACCCAACAGGCTCTTCAACTTTTATATCAAAATTTCAACAAAATGCATATAGAGTTCTTTCTTGGTGTGCTCTTCTGAAAATCTGGAACCCTTTTTCCATCTCAGTCTACTGCTTATATAGAATTACAAGAACATACGCGGGAAGATATTTTGGGAAAATATCTTGTCCGCGTGATAGTGAGAAGTTTTAGGTCTTAATAAAAATAACAAAATTCATGATGAGGTAGAACACTTATTATCATTTACTATCGGGCTCATGGCCCTTTCAAAACAAAATGTTAAAATAGTTCTAATAGAAAGTAAATGCAAGAGTGAAATATGAATTTCACTTGGAACTTGAAAATAAAAAGTAAAAACAAAGTTAAAGGCCATGAGGGCTGAATCATGAGTTGTCAATCTTCACTGGTGAGAAGGGGTCGAAGCAGTGGCTGAAGCAGGCGGCGGGACATTTGCGGAAGAGCTGGATAACAGGCTGGCATGATTTGTGCACCTTTTGCAACTATTTGCTGCAGGTTCGGGCATCGATGTGAAGCCTTCTTCTCTGATGTAAGTTTCCGTAAGTTCATCATAGTTTGCATCAACAGGATTTTTATGCTTCACTTGGTGCAGGAGTGAAAACTCTTTACCGAGGACCGAAACTATAGTTTCAGGTTTAAGCCTAGAATATTTCTTAGAAGGCATGTTGGTCTGATTCATTACCTCTTTTATATGGGCCTCATACGCTTGTAATGGCTGCAAGACAACATGGATGGGCTCCCGGCACGATGGGAGTCTTGCAAGTGTTATCTCGGCCCAATCCACCTCGAACCATTCTAAACTGGGTGTTACTTTCTCTAAGACATTCAAGGCCAGACTCCGAGCAGACTCTTTTTCTATTACCTTCTGGCACTCTGAGGCTTCCATGAACCTGCTCTTAATACCCTGCTTTACCACATCCTCTGGCTTTAGTTCCTTTAAGAAAGAAATATACCTTTTTGCACTTTGAACTCTGTCGGATGCATCGATATTTCCTTCGTGAAGCTTCCTTCTAAGAAGGCGCAGAACTAACTTCATTTCCTTGATAACATTTAAAAATGCCCAACGCTTTTTTACTTCTGCGATAATCTCAGCCGAGATCAATTGCCTGGCATCTAGGAGGGTAATATTTCCTTTTATGTGACTGGTGATTTCACTAATGGTCTTTTCATACTGCGCCTTCTCCTATTTCCCCTCCTCAATCTCTTTCTGCATAGCATTAATATTTTTGGAGTTTTCAGTGAGGAGGGCCTCTAGCTCACTGATCCTTTGACGTGCTGTTGTGACCTATTTTTCCGTTGCTTCGATTGTGGCCAGTGCAGTAGTTAACTGCTTAGAAAGTGAGCTAGTTCCTTCTAGGGCGGGTGGAGCACATATATGAGTGTCCCAGGTTATTTGCAATTCATTCATTTTCCCTTGTAGAACGACCATCTGTTCCGAAACCTTTTCTTTCTCCTCCCTCTCCTTTGCAAGAGAATCAGCCAAACTTGCCTTGTCTTTTTTGGCCTGGACTAACTCAGTTGTCTGCACATGGTGAGAGCCCAGTATATTCACTTTGTGTTTCAATGCTGCGACCTGCTTCTACAACTCCTCGATAAGGTGACTTTGGGGGTCTGCTGTACCTTTTTCTTTCTATTTTATAACCTCCTGGAGAGTGTGTATGTCGTTCATGAGTGCGTGGGAGTTGATCTTCTCCTTTATGAAATTCTCCAGCACTTGGTTATCTTTACTCTGCAGTTTTCACAGAGTAATGGAGAGCCGCATTACTTCATCTTTGAGCATGTTGTTGGGAAAAATACTGAGAGGGGGGGGGGGGGGGGTGAATCAGTATTTACTGCATATTCAGAACTTTTTACTTTTTCATGCTCTAAAACCCATACGCTACTTTGTTGAAGCCAACTAGCGTATACACGCGGATATCCTTCATAAAACTCACGTATACATAGAGATCTAATTATGCCATTAGTTCTTCACTTATATCATTCCATCATTCATTCATTAGATGTTCTATAAACAGTAAACATGTGCAGTAAGAACAAAATAAACCATCACACAAAGCATCACACATGAACACCAGGATTTTTAGGTGGAAACCCAAGTCGGGAGAAAACCACCGCTGCAGTTGCTCAGCCTTCAATATCTTATTATAGAGAAAACATCTTACAACATATGTGCTGGTGCAGACTCTACCAGCACGCAGGCACCCACCTGCGCTCGTTTACCAGCCTCTCCTGGAAGGGAGCTCCAACCCCCTGACTCGTTTACCAGCCTCTCTTGGAAGGGAGCTACGACCCCCGATCTCGTTTACCAGCCTCACCTGGAAGGGAGCTACGACCCCCCGATCTCGTTTACCAGCCTCACCTGGAAGGGAGCTACGACCCCCTGACTGAAGGCTACAACCCTCAGCACCACCTTGGACCACGTTTCATCAATTTTCACACTGGATCCAACAACTTCAATAGAACACAACTTGCAGGCCACGTTTCACCCTTTCCATACTTTTTAAGCACAATCAACCATGAAACAGATACATATATCTTACTGACAGATATCAATAAACCAGCAGAGCAGATCAGACATTTCTTACCACAGACTTCAGCAAACCCTAGTTTGCATACGCGCTTTCCTTTCACTGGTGTCGCGTATATACGCGGTTCCGTTCACACGAACCAGCGTATACCTCTATATGTATTTTATTGCGCATACGCGCTTTCTCTTCAGCGAAGCCGCGTATATACGCGCTTCCTCTTCGGCGAACTAGCGTATGGTTATTCAGACTTTTATGTCATTGCAATTCTTCACAACAGATACATCACTTCAAATTTTACCCTTTACCTCATACAGATGTTCGCCTCATCACAGATCTAATCATTCCATAAACAGATCTAGCAAATACAAGTACATTTCAGATCTAGATCCCCTTCTTCATCATTGGTGCATCATACATTCAGATCTATCATTCAACTGTAACCCTTTCCATTTAGATCTACTTCAAAGAGAAGTATTCATTCAAGCTCAGACATCTTGCACCCACACTCATGATTTGCACAATGAATTTCTTCTCTTTATATAGGTTTTCCTTTTTTCAATACCATGAGCCCCTTTTTCAATACCATGAGCCCAAAACCACATTACTTCCGATGGTATTCCTGGACGGGGTCATTTAGACGAATCATAACCCAATACAATGGGTCAATACCATGGTGGTTACCCCTGGTTTTGCACTTTTTGAGCGCTTTTGCCCATACGCGACTTGGCATGTTCTTTTTCGCGTGCATATGCGACTTCCCCTAGACAGATCCGCGTATTCCTTGAAACATACTCTTTTCACCATAGATTTAGCACAAGCTGGATTCCTTTCTTCATTGCCTTCTGTACTCACTGTAGATACATCAGATTTAGTTCATCAAGACATATTCTATCAAGCACAACTTCATCAAGTAAGTTGCCATCATCTTGCCATTCAAGGACAACACTCAGCATCATATTGCTAACAAACATCATTTACCAAGTCCATCAAGTTAAGAATAACTTCATCAGGTGGATTGCCATCAAGGACAACACATGTTAACAGTTGCATGTCTTCATCTTCATTCAGTGGGTTGCCATCAAGGACAACACTCTTCATCATATTGCCAACACATGTCACCGAAGCACTGAAATAGGTTGCATTTGTCAATTGTAGGAACCTGTGACATATCAATTGCTATCTCCAATGCCCTGTAGCTAGTGGTACCAGCCTTTGGGTTCAGAACAGCTTCAGTCATAGCCATTACTAGTTTCTTTGTATCTAAATTTATTGCAGATGAAAACCTGGTTTGGTATTTTTCCACATACCCTTCTAGTCTAACCTATGTTTGTCTTTGATTGCTCTGCTTCACTGGTCCCTGTCCTTTGCCTTTTGAAATGGGGAGGATCCTCTCCTGATGCACCTGCCTCCTCCACCTGTTTCTTACCTGCTTCTCTGGTTGAAGCAGTATCCACTTTTTCTCCCATCACAGATGAATCTGTCTCCATCTACGAGAGCAAAGGCTAGTTTTCAAGGTTAGCTTGCCACTCAATGAAAGGCCTTGTTTCATGAATATAATGGGTTGATTTATTCTTCTTCCTTATTTTAGATATGATGCCCTTCGGATCATAGGGCCAAGCTTTCCCTTGCCTCAAATCCATGCCTTGCAGCAAATTTTCCACCACGGGAAGGGCATGCCTCGAATTAACAATGAAAGGGCCAATGGTTGTGAGAAGTTTGAGAATAAAAACCTTTTTTGTAGGGAGGAAATGGAGTTGGTCAGCTTTTAAGGTCTGGCGGAGATATTCTAAAGTGTAAATCCGTCAGGCAGGAAAAAATGGCAACTGATAAGGAGAGACTTTGGCTCCATAAACCCTGATTTCAGTGTAATTATCAAAAATATACCAGTCCCCAGTACTTTGAGCTTCACTGTACTGTAACCATTTCCTCAGTTTAGGAAAAACCCTAGGTGGAGGGGAGTCGTGGATAATGTTGTAAGCTATGGGCATGAAATCATTAAGGAAACTTGAGTAACCCAGCCCATTTGCCAACTGATGCGTTGCGAGACTCCAGTCAAAAATTGGTATTGGTTGAGAGTTTATCTTATAAACCTTATCTAAACCCAAACCCTAAAATTTATCAGCATGCCGAAAGAGGAAGAGATAGAAGACCATGGAACAAAAATGAAAACGAGCCAAGTCTAAGAGCTCCTGGAACTGAGTTTGAATGGTGGAGGCCATAAAACCAGGAATATCTAAAATGACCCCGGGTTGAGACATTATCCACAGAAAAGCTATGCATTCTTTCGAGGCTCGCCCAAAACCTTCCACACCCATGAGACCCGCAATAATGGCAAGGATAGGCTGGATTTCTTCCTTGAATAAGGATAAGGGTACCAAATCTGCAGTGGGGAGAGTTGTGAAATGGGAGTCGGTTAAGATAGCGATGAAGTCATTCTGCTGTCTCCATGGCAATTTTGAAAACTGATGAGATAGTGTTATTTCATTAAAACTGACATAGCTTGAACTGGTGGGGAAAAAATGGCTTTTCTGATGATTTTGGGAGAAACAATGAATATTTTGTTTCCCTGAGATGAGAGGAACATGCCCCGACGTTCATCGTAAGCGTCCCGGAGCCAAAAGATGAATTCAACCACTAGATATTCTAGGGGGGGCTATTTGATGATATAGACCAGACAAAACGACCTAGAACCTATCTTTATTTTCGACATGTTTTCTAAACAGCTCAGGCTTGACGTTGCTAATGGGAAATGGGTATTGCGGGTCACGAATATTGGCTTGTAGATCTATGAAAGGTTCAGGCCCTGGGACAGCTCTGGACTCACGGACTTGGGGAGTTTCTAGCTCATATTTATTGGTTGTGACTTTACCCATGACCATCATACAAAATCAAAACACAAAAAAGGAAACCAGATGGAATGAAAGGGATGGAATACCTACGAAGTAGAGATTTGCTCAGGAAAGCGATGTAGGGGTACTGACAACGACTAGACAAACCTGGAACTGGATGCCCACTTTTTCTTATACAGTAGTCGAAAAACCGAGAGTATTATTTTACCATAGTAAAAGACAGAAGACAGTTATATAGGAGTGAGGCAGCTTGGGAAAATATGGCGGGGTGAAAAAAATAGGGTTGGCGTTGTAAGGACACTGACAGTGAGACACGCGGCATGAAGGGATTGGGTGTTAGACTCTTGGTAGGTGAACAACGCGTGTCAGGTTAAATACCGATATTGGTCTTGGTACCGGTTGTCCTAAAACTTACCTTACCATTAAATCGTGGTAACCAGCTGTACCTTAAGACCCAATGCACTAAGGATGCAAGGCGGTTTCTGCAACATCTCTAAATCTCATCCCCCTTTTCTCCATAAAGCGCTTGCCCCGTGTCATACTCCCTGACATGTCATCAGGATTTCGGGGGGGGGAAGGCTCCGCCTTATCCCTCTCTTCTGTGACCCCCCCGGAATGTGCTTGCAACTTCGTTCATGTGCACGTAGGGTATAAGCGGGCCTTGCCTTATGCTTGTTCGTTTGAGCCTTCAAATTTTTTTGCTATTTAGGTCTAAACTATGGCCATACATCCGCTTTATCTCAAAGTGCCCTTGTCCCCTTTTTGATATATGGCTCGACTAAGCGTCTTTCCCCTTCATGATTTTCCAACCTTAGTCATTTAAATGCATTCAGGTAATTTTCCCTTATGATCTTTCTCAAAGATTTAAAGGGTGAACGGTATAATCAACAGGTTCAACTATGTATTTGTTTTTAGTAGTATTGTTACAACCATGTATTTCATCTATTATTTTTGTACACTCTCATACTTATGACGGAGAGACAATATTGAGTCATGTATGCATTCAGAGAGAGTTACGTGAGTCATGGTTAAATTGTATATGGGCTTATTAATGTAGTTGTACAACCATGTATTATCATTTTTGTAGCCATGTAACAAGCCTATGAGCCCATGTACTTTGTTGCATGTCTTTTTTTCATAGTATTTGGTCTATGTGGAGTAGCCTCTTACATATGGAAAGGAGACATTGGAATCCATATATATTTATATATAAGTTTAAATTAATCCATGGATATGTTTTCATTCAGTGGAGTATGGTTGGTCATATTGTTGTGATATGTCATCATGTATTTGATACTACCATGAGATGTGTTTCTTTTAGATAGACATTGTTGCTGCTGAGAAATGATTTTTTTGTCATTGGAGAGTAAATTGTGGAGAGGATATATTTGTTGTTTTTGGTTCAAATTTGGTTGGATATATGTTGTTGCTACTATGGAGTTGATCAGAGTTGCTGATGCTAGTTGTTCATTCTATGTTTTGTGTTGGTAATCTGACCTATTTCTACTACTTGGGCATGGATTATGTTGGTTTTGCTTCAGGGGAGAGTTCGCGTGTTTCATTTTTTGTTGCTGCTGAGTGAGAGAGTTTATTGTTGATGCTAGTAGGAGATGTATATTTTTGCTCTAGTGTGTTGTTTATTGGACATAGCTTAAGTCTAAGGGGATTTTATTACACATATTTTTTAGTTATGTGGGGAATTGTTGTTGTCTTTCAATCTTGCGCTCCATTATTAATCACTTACAGATGATTTTGGGTGGAGTATATGTTTTTGTTGATGTATCCCATTACATTTAGAGGAGATTATAACATTAATCCTTGACATGTTTAGCCCTTTTCCATTGATGTAAAAGGGGGAGAATGTGAGGATGGGGATAAATTTTTAGAGGAAAACTTCAGATGGTTGGTTCAACAGGGGTTTACATCAATGCCAAAGGGGGATATTTTTTGCATGGATGTGTGTTGCATTGCTGTAGATGTTTTTTGGAACCTAGCATTGATCTCAACCTAGTTGTTTTAGTTGCAAGTGGGTTAGTTATGCATGTGTATGTGTGGTTGCAGGTGGCTTATGTATGGATAATGTTTAGATGGTCCTTGGCATGTATACGATCTTCGAGATGTGATTTGTAGGTGATTCATATAGAGTATGATAAAAGGATGTTATGATACTCATGATCATGTTGTTGTTGAGCTAGATGATGGTGTATTGCACCATATTAGAGGCCTTTCCATGATGATGATATCCTTGATCATGTTTTTGCATACAGATTTTGGTGGCTACTTCAAGAGTCATAGTTGAGAAAATTTGTTGATTAGGTCTCCATGTCCTAGTTAGGTCCACATGTTGATGATGTTATACATTGGGCTTAAAAATGACCTACAAGTGTCATTGGATTCTTGAGATGGTTTTACATGTGTTAGAGGATGTATGGCATGTTCTGGAGTTGCAAATTGATCGCATTTTTTTGGAAATGTTTGATGGCTTAGATGTTTACTATGGTTTTTGGTTGGCATCCCAGTCAACCTAGTTTAACTTGTGATGATGTGGCAGTGATTTGGTGAAGTATTGTAGAGATGTAACTAACTTCCAGCGGTCCTACAAAGGATTTTCAAGCTCTGGAATAAGGTGGAGCAGTTTTTGAGATAAGGAAATATGTTTTCCTTCATCCTCTGCACTGGTCGCATGGATGTTGAGTCATGGGAGTGGCTGAAAAGCTCCAGTCGCTGGAAGGAAAGCCTATGGGAGTGATTGAGGAGTTCTTGTCACATGGATATTGTGTTATGCATGCTACCAAGCCTTTTCACGAGTTTTTCTCTGGATTCCTTGCACTGATCAACTAATTTTGGTGTTGTGGAGATGTTCTTGGTCAAAAATTTTCGACATATGTTTAGAAAAGGTAATGGATCCTCTAGAAGCTAATTAAGGTTGAAGATATCAAAAGGATAGTGGAGTAAGTGGTTTGATTGGTCAAAAATCCTATCTCAACCAAATATGAAGTGTGTGAAAAGGATTTTTGAGTGATCCATAACCTGTAACATTTATTAAGTGACTCAATGCCAAAAAAAGATAAATAGAAGAAATAATTGAGTCTATTTGGTCGGTTATGGCGAGAGTGTGAGAGTATGCCATTATGAGGGAATTGTGAGTGAGTAGAGAATGCAAAAAATGCTCACATAGTCTATGCGGAGATATATCAGAGAATTGTGTGTAGAAATCAAAGATAGAGTTGAGAAGAAGATTCAAAATTTGTGTGTAGTTCGTGGAAGAAAATTGGGAGCTTGTGGTGTGTTGAGAGAAATGTTTGGTGTGTGAAGTAGTGAATAATTTGGCCTCCTCCAGGTCAAAGTTTCTATTTAGATTTTATGTCCAGAATGCTAGATATTTTGGGTTTCTCATTTTGATCGAATTGAGAACCCAATTTGAAGATATATGAAACATGGTTCGAATGGAGGAAGTGAATACATGTAGGCTTCAGAATCAACAATGATCTGGAAAATTTATTAGTAGGAAGAGTTTTCTCCATCCAATAGGATTTGTACAGTCCAATGGTAGTTGGGAGAGAATCATTGGTCATGGGAGCTTCTAGTGGATAAATTTCCATAGATTCGTGAGAGACAAATTTCTAAATTGACATATGCCAGCATACTGTAGAGAAAGACAAATATTCTAGATTAAGGGAGTAAGCTAATCCATGTACACATTGTTCAATAGATTAATAAAAGAATTGAGCAGTGCAGAAACATCAGGGTGGTTTTATCCTGAAAGGGTTTCCGCTAAATATACTTATGTTCTTCTGTGTGCATGCTTATGTTTATCATGGATATTATTTTTTGAGTTTATTGTTTCTTATATGTTTTTATGAAATAATGTTGTGGATGCGTATGGATATTTGAGTTGTGAAAAATATTTAAAATTAGTATAAAGGCCATCACTAATGATTCACACCCACCCCCACCCGCCCCCCCCCCTCCCCCCACCCCCAACCCCCCTTCTTAATAGTGATCATTGTTTACAACAAGGATTACTGCTAATGTTGATGGAAGTAGATCCAGGAAAAGGCATCAAATAGAAATTGAAGATTTAGTAAAGGCAGGTACCCCATTAAGTACACCAGAAAGAAGGACAAACATCCATGAGTAGCATTCCAGTGATATCCACATACATAATCATCATAGGAGAAGGATAGAGAAGGAGTATATTCCAAAGGAATTCAACAAGGTCAAGCCTCTTGCAGTTGATGGTGAGGTAAGGAAGGAAAATGACGCAGAGGCATCATTTCTTGGGATGAAGAAGTTCTTCAAAGTCCATAACTATTCTGAGAACATGAAGGAAAAGGTGACTACCTTTAGCTTGGAGGGCAAGGTCGACATCTAGTGGGAATATTTGAATAATATTAGGGAGGAAGAGATTTCTTGGAAGGAATTTCATAAATAATTTAGGGACAAGTACTTGTTAGAGAGGTACTTTGAAAACAAATCCAACAAGTTATATAAAATCAATATGGCGCATATGTCAGATGAAGAATACATCAAAAAATTACTAGAGTTATTGAGGTATGAAACCTACCATAAGGATGAAAAGGAAAAAATTCATAGGTATACTAGTGGTATATACCAACCATTTAAAGACCTAATCGAGTTTGATGAACCACAAAATCTTGAAGATGAAATCAGAGAAGTAAATAAGTACTAAGAGAAAGCTAAGTGTATGCTTGAATACAGGGAAAATTGGAAGTCAAATAACAACCTGTTGTGCTATTCAACAACCCCCATTATTTTAGAATAATTTCCTTAGAAAAACAATGGGGACCATTTTAAAGTTTTTAGAATAGGAAAAATAAGACCCTTAAGTGATTTATTAAAATAGAAATAGGAGTTATAAAATCTAAACGACATCATGTTTATTGACTAAAAATAACTTAGGCATAAAATTCAAAAGAAACATAGTTGCGGATTTCAATTGCGAATACAACATATGACATATTAAGCCCCTCCAAATGAGTTTTCCATGTGATATTATTAAAAGGATTTAATAAAGGAATAAGGCTCAAGACCAAATCATGTTTCATGAAAGAAAAACCACAAGATCCACCTTTTCCGCGTCACTTATAACAATAGAAAATCGTA
Organism: Pinus albicaulis; assembly: GCA_034641835.2. Taxonomy (NCBI): domain Eukaryota; kingdom Viridiplantae; phylum Streptophyta; class Pinopsida; order Pinales; family Pinaceae; genus Pinus; species Pinus albicaulis. The sequence continues at coordinate 1,253,221,110 of CM076575.1, forward strand.
TTTACATCCTGCCATCATTTGATCCACCCTTGCTTTCATTTCCCTGATGCGATACATCACATCGCATCGCACTTTTGTATGTGACCATTTCCTTCCACCATCCAGTTTCATCGAGATTGCGATATCACGTCACAATAATTTTATTTTTCCTTTCCACTGCTAATGTTTGAAGCTTTCAAAAACTTTAATTTATTAAATCGTAAGGATGTTTATAATGAAAAAAGGAATTAATCACAATCGAAAAAGCATATGTGCTTGGTTCTTTAAAACATTAACACAAAAATGAATCTGTGATGCGAAGATATCTTATTAAAACTTCTAAATGTCCATTTGAGCACATTAACCCACACTTTCCATTAATGCCATCCCTCAACAGTTTAATAACTCAAACCTCCAAATGTGATTTGACTGCAAAATAATTAATGTTTTAGATTACTCCATGTGCCAAGTTTTATTTTCCATCATTTCAATTATTGTTACACTGATCTCATATTGTGACACAATTTCCTTTTTACTCGTTGTTCTTTTGATTTCGCAAGCAAGTCCAAACAAAAAGAGTTCCTCAAAAATGTCTAAGGAAAAAAATAAGTCCAAGAAACCCATGGATCCCCCTAATCCTACGCCTCCTGCTAACGAAGTAATAGAAATACCGCCCCTATTCAAAGATACTACATGTGCAACAGAAAGTGGTTCTGCTTCTTGGGAAGTAATTTATAGGTTGTTTGAAGATGAAAAACCATATAGGGTTGAAAGAAAAGAAACTGCAGACGCCTCTAATACCTCAGAAGCTACGAAGCTCCGACGTCGCCAACTCTTTTCTACATAGAATTTCTATACACCCCAAGATTATACGATATACAGATATGGTGAAATGGATTATTGAAAACCTGAACTTTGGAGATAGAACCTTCCTGAGAACTAGAGGAACAAATATAGGGTCGTTCAATGTAGAATATTTGAAGAAAATGTACCACATTCTAGACCCCCAAAAGGTGTATGATAAATATTTCCTATTGAAATTCACAAAGGAAAATAAGTTGTAGTAGGATCCGATAAAGAAATGAAGGAGTAACGCTAAAAAGAATAAGCACGATGATAAGGTTATGTATTCCACTATTTCACTTGCTGGTCCCTCTGTTATATTTCCACCATGATGTCTAGAATTTTTGGCCAACCCAATACCAGTAAATTATTTATTGAATGGGTTCCCCTTATGGATGCCATCACAGACTCCTACATCATGGACTATCCAAGACCCCACTCCCATTCATATTTATCAAATATTCTATGGGAATCTAAATATGAAACTGATTTCTACAATATTTTCCACAGAGTTATGCTCCCACTATTTCAAGATGTGTTTGATGAAAAGACCCCTAGATTGTCTAAACAAGCCCAATATGACTTTACATCCATTGGGAAATGGTTTGGGGAAGAGTTATTTAGTAATGTTAGAGTTTTTGGAAGCTTAGCCTGACCACATGTCCTCCCATTATATGTTCCAGAAAAACTTCTCTCAACAGAAATTTATTATCAGACAGTGGGTCATGGATTGACCAAAGTTTTGAAAGAAGTAAAGAAATATTCATGGCCTTCCTTTCCTATTTATTATGGTGTCTATGAATTAGAAAATTTCAAACATGTCAGGTTATAAATTAATCAAATCCAATGTTTGAAATTATTTACAATTTCTAACAAGCAATATGACGTGGACCAAATTGCATTCAATTTCACAACTCAAGTGAAAATCAGGCCATTTGCCCATGAAAATGCCAATTTTGATGATTTGTTTGAGTCAGTTGATACTTATTAAATAATGGAGGAATTGGAAGCATCACGCTTGAATCCTTGACAACTAGAAAAGTTCAATAAATACAAGAATAAAAGGTTGGAGGGTATTCCTCTAAATATTTTGGAGGTATCCCAACCTATCTCACAAAAAAAAAACAAACGAAAGAGAAAAAGAAAAAAAAGAAATATCAGGGACAGGAACAACCCCCTAAGGACACTGAAGTCCTTAGTGGAACAAAATGAGATAAGTCTAATGGAACTCAAACTAATGATCCACTATTTTCTAGTGACTTAGATGAGGTCTGGAAATATTTTGATCAACAAATTAAGGGAGGCCAAGAAGTGGTGATCATTGATCATCAAGAAAAGTTGAAACACCTCATGGTAAAAGTCAGAAGTCATTTAATGCTGGGTCACTGACAAATATGTTAATACATAAGAAGTCGAATTTATCCCGGACTACCCAACATCATAAATGTTGTTGAAAGTCGAGGAAATACCTCCTTTGGATATATTTTACAGCCCAAGGCATAAGGTTTTCATTAGGAGACAGAGGAAGAGGAGAAGAAGAAAAATATCATAGGCTCTCGTTCCTGGGGATGTCTCTATGGAAATAGTTTGGAAGGAACCATAAGCATATCCATCTCAGGATCTAACACGGTTAGCTAAGTTTGTAGGTGCTTATGCATCTTCCACCATTGACAAAGCTAGTGAAGTTCAACAATTAGTCAACGAGAAGGATGAAATAATCCTTCAATTAGAATAATAATTGCTAGCAGAAAAGCAAATTATTAATTATTATTACAAGCAAAAGTGTCACAGTTTCAACCGATCTTGAATCAACTAAAGCTGGATCACTAATATGATGCGGTGCTAAATATGCTCAAATAGACCAACTGCAATTCACTGTTGAATAGTTGAAATATAATCCTAAAGTGGATGAATTTAAAAAGGAAGATTTATAACTAAATACTTTGTTGGCCCAACAACAAGTCGTTTTCTGTTAAAAATTATCTAGCATAATTGAGCTGTGTGAAAAAAGTGACTCACTAATGAATCGAGTAGCTAACCAGAGGATCAACTTTGATGAAATTGATGATAAAATCTCCCAATATGTCACCTAGAAATATATTGCTGAAGGCCAAAAGGCCAATCTTCCCAGGATTGAAGATTCTAAAAAGGAAATCTTTTTCACTGATTGGGACATACATTTAAAGCAAGATGAAAGGGAAATTTGTAGGACTAGTGATGTTGCCAACAACATTATTGAAACAGTTAACCAAAAACTCATTGCTGCCAATTTGTTTGATTAATGCCCACCTGGTTCTCTACATGTTGTAAAATATTGATAAGGTAGTGGCAGGAAATATCTAAGATGAAGGAAGAAAGCATAAAAAAATTGTATAAGCTTGATTGGGACAAGTATTGGAAGCACTTACTCAAGCCATTTAGCCAATGGCTAATGCTATGTTGTCTAACTGATGCTTACTCTTATATGCTGCCTACACTATCAAGTGCGGTCTACATGGGACAACTTCGTGTCAAACCAGGCCAACCAACCGAGTTTCAACCTATGATTGACATTCTTCAGCTCAACGAATGAATGGAAAAAGAGACTACAATGAAATCCTGAAGCAAGTCATCCCACCAAAATCTATTTTTGTTTTAATTTCACTTAATTTAAGGATATTTGTTTAAAAATCCTAAGCTCTATAAGTATTTTCTATTTTTGTACCCCTTTCATGTCTTTAAATAAAGGGTCCTAAAATTTTGAAAAGAAGACTTTACATAAGTTTCACTTTTGTACTCTTAAATTTTTTCTTAATAGAAAAGGCTGGAATAGAGATTGTTTTTCAAATGAGCAGAGTTAAAATATATATGGTACTTTTATCTTTATATTTATGTTTTTTTTCAAATGAGAAATAGTTAAATTTCTTTATGATGTTTTGTTATATGTATCTTTTTAACACAATACAACATTAATTCACTTCTAAACATTTTTTATTGCCATTTTTTATACATATACAATACATGAAATAATAGATGCGATATATACTTAATCAATTAATTTGATTAAATATTTAATAAAATCAATTATCTCAATTTTTTTTACATTTCTCTAAGTGTTTGATAAATATTCATTTTCATTCACTTAAATATTATATTTTTAAATCACATATAACAATGAGATAATTCATCCTAGGATAGATATATGTATATATATATTCTTTAAACTTTTTGTCACTCATTCACCAAGTCACAATCAATTATAATACTTCCCATCCACTCAATTATATTTAATTTGGAAACTAGTCCCATAAATCGAGTTAGAGCCGCTATCTCAAATGGATAAGGGATGGTTTTCAAGTCCCCGACCAGGAGGTTTTCCCTGATGTTGTTGCAGTGAATTTCGAGGCATCTACATTTTTTCGTTATAATAAGGGTGGATAGACAATGAATGTCATGAAATATTAATTCAAAAACAAAATACCATCAAAAGAGTCAATCCCCTCCAACTCTCCTACAACTGCAAACCCGTGCTCAAAACATCCTACCTTTACATCATAAGTTATTCAATCTCCTCCGAAGTCTCTTAGTTCAGTTCTCAAATAAATCTCCCTTGACTATACTCCAGAATCTCCTAAAGTACAGAGTTTGATAAAGAAATTAGAAGAAATTTCTATTTTAGCAGAAAAGCCTATGCTTTCTGAAGGCTCCGAAGGAAGTGTTACTTCAATTTTTTAAGGTACTGGTGTATTGACTCGTTCTCAGAGTGAAAAAATCAGAATAACTCTATTCTAGTTTTCTTTTCATTCCCATTGCAAGAATATTCCAACATCTGAAACTCAAAAATATACTACTGAGATTCTTTCATCTTATCCTCCTCAAACTCCATCATTTATTCCTCCTTCAATTACATCCTCTCAACCAATTTCTTGATCTACTCATATCTCTTCATCTCATTCAACAAGCACTGCTTCGAACAATACTATTTTCAAGATTGTTTCTTCTTCAACTACATCCACCTATGGAACTACCTCTTCTTCCTCAAATCCTTCTTCAGGACAAACCAATCCTCCAATTGACACAATGGAAAATAGGGCATGGACTAATCCTAGAGTTGTTCAATTACCAAGCCCTCTTCATAATTTACCCAAGAACATCTCCACAATTTCATGCTTACCATGAATCTAAATGATGTCTCTGAAGAAGATTATGTGGTAAGATTTTTTCCATATAGTTTTCAAGGATCAGCTGGATCATGGTACTTTTCATTACTGTCGGGAACTATTACTAGCTAGGACATATTCGAACAACAATTTTTGACTAAATTTGGTGATGATCATACTATTCCTACTCTCATAAATGGTCTTTAAAATCTTAAAAAAAGTTTAGGTGAAAAGATCAATGATTTCAATTCCAGATTTAACAAATTGTTGAATAAAATCCCATATACATCTAAACCTGGTGTAGATGTACATATTGAATGGTATGTATCCACTCTTCCTTATAATATAGCAATTTTTGTAGATAGAGCCAATAAGTCTAGTTTGGTAGAAAACATGAAAGAAGCCTTGTTGGTAGAAAAGAGAATTCTTTCTTTAGAAAAGAAGACTGCCTAGGAAGATAGAAAATCTAAAAAAGTCACGTTTAAGGATCCTTATGATCTTGAAGGAAGTATAAAATCATCTAAGGATCCTTATGATCTTGAAGGAAGTATAAAATGTTCTCAAAACCATGTCAAATGACATGGTAGAAATAAAAAAACAAGTAGCTGAATCTTATTCTAATAAACATTTTATACCTTTCAAGAAAATTTAGACTTCAAATCCTCAACCTCCAAATGTAATTTCTAATGTTGAATAAGATCAAGATGAAGACGAGGATGAAACAATGTTGTCTGCAAATGAATCACAGATGAAGATATGGTTAAATTTCATGGATTATGTGATTTCATTGTTCCTACATCTGATAATTAAGATGAACACGAGGCTCTTCCTCATAGCACTAGTAGTAAAAATCTTACTGATCTGCCATAGTCTTCTCAAAATCACAAATATTCAACCCATGTTGCTAAAGACAAAGTTGTTAATAAAAACACTCCTCCTAAAACAAGCCCAACTTATTCTAACTCTCCATATACATCAAAGACATTAGTGGTTTCAGATGCCATTGAATATAATATAATGGAATATATGAAGAAATTCAAAGAAAATATGTCCATGTATGAGGTGAGAAAATTAAAACAACAACATAAAATCCTACTCAATGAATTGAATGTAGTTCATGCCTCTCCTTTACCCGCGCCTGTTACTTCTAAAGACTTAAGAGTAGCAAACATCCCACAGATTCATATGAAAATATTGATGCCATTGATGCTATCCTAATTGGAGACAAATCCAATTCTCACACTCCTTTCCTTCTGACTTTTGGAGTTTTTAATAAAAATGTGCACAATTTCCTGATAGACTCTAGGGCGTCTTCAAATATTATTCCATATTCTATTTTTTTGAAGTGAAACATTGCACCCCAAAAGTCTGTTGTACAAATTGTTCAAATAGATACAACCAAAGTCAAGGTTTTTTTAGAAATTTATTTTTTCCTTATTAGACTTGCTTCTTATTCAAAAGTTCATCAAGTAATTGACATTCTTGTTGCTGACATTCCAAACTTTTACGATTTGATTCTAAGTAGATATTGGTCAGAAAAGCTTCATGGTTATTTTTCCACAAACTGGTCTCATATGTGGCTTCCCTAAAATGGTAAGCCAAATCAAATTCGAGTTGACCGTGAAAAAAAATGAAATACTCAATAACTAATTTTGAGGATGAAAATGAACCAATGGTCTTTTCCAATAACATCCTTGGAAATTACTCTGTTGAATCATTATTGGGAAATTTCAATGCATATTGATCACCATTTATTATCAATTCGGTTAATTCTCAAATTGAAAAATTTTCTCAGTCAAATTCTTCCAAATGTATAAATATTGTAGAAATTTTTTTTGTTAAAAATTTATTTTGGACATTGTACTTTTATGGATCAAAATCAAGCGATGGTGCATGAGAAGGTTGCATACTAATTAATCCAGAAGGAGAAAAGACAATGCTGAGATGTAGGTTATAATTTGAATGCACAAACAATACTGCAGAGTATGAGGCACTGGTCCAAGGCTTGTATAAAGCAATAGATCTTGATGTCAAATACCTTCAAGTATATGGTTATTCTGGAATAGTTATTAAACATGTAAGAAATACTATTCAATGTATTTCTGGTCATCTCAAATATTACGAGTCATTAGTGCAAGCTCTTACCTCACATTTATTAGAGCTCAATATCTCACCCATCCCAAGGCTCCAAAATGCAAGTGCTGATATCCTAGCCAATGTAGCATCCAGGCTTATTCCACTTGAGTATTATAGTCCATATATATTTTATATAGAATTCATTTTTCGCCCATATATTCCTGATAATGTCACCATCTTGAGAGTATATAATGATGATGAATATTTTCTATCCTTTCTGACATCTGAAGGATCATATTATGATCAACTGATCGATGAACATGAACATGAACGATAGTTAAAAAAAAACTGATGAAAATTCTATACCTAAATCTGTGGTAGAACTTGAAGATATTTATGACCTAAAAGATAAATTTAAGAAGGTTAGTAATTCTCAACTACAAAGTTAAACCTTGAGATTTGAACTAGTAAACCTTGGTACTGATCTCAGACCCCAGAATATCAATCTAGGACTTGGTCTCTTGTCTGATGAGAGACTAGCCTTGATCCATTTATTGAAGAGATATAAGAATGTTTTTGCATGTAATTATGAAGATATCAAGACATATGATACCTCCATTATCCAACATACTATCCCAATGACATCCATTGAGAAACTTGTACAACATAAGTTAAGGAAAATTCACCCCAATATTGAAAGTCAAATCAAATCTGAGCTGAATAAACTCCTTAAAGCCAAGATCATCTTTCTTTTTAGGCATTAAAATTTGGTTTCAAAATTAGTGTCCGTTAGGAAGAAAAATGGTGACATCCACATTTGTATAGATTTTAGGAATCTCAATAAAGGTTTCCTAAAATACAATTTCCCATTACCACCTATGGAAAAAATCCTGCAACCAATTGCTGGATTTGAATTAATGTCTTTCCTTGATGGATTTTTAGGCTATAATAAAATACAAGTTCATCCTAAAGATAGGTTGAAGACTACATTTAGGACCAAATGGGGCACTTACGCTTATCAGAAACTTCCTTTTGGTTTAATTAATGCAGGGGAAACTTTTCAAAGAGTAATGGATATTTCTTTTATAGGACTAATAAACAAAATTGTGGTTTTGTACTTGGATGATATAGCCATTTACTCCAAGAAAAGAAGAAATGACTATCATGGTCTCAATAAAATCCTTGAACGCTACTTAAAGTATCAAATTTCATTAAATCCAATAAAGTCTTATTTCACTTTAAGTGAAGGAAAATTTTTAGGATTTATTGTATCAAAAGAAGGAATTTGTATTGATCCCTGAAGAATAAAGGAAATTTCTGAAATCTCTCTACCCCATAACAAGAAATATATGCAGTCCTTTTTAGGACAGATAAATTTTGTTAGGAGATTTGCTCCAATTTTTTTCCCAATTTGTTTTACCATTTTAATACATGATCAAGAGAAAAACACTCTTTTAGTGGGGACACAATGAAGGAGAATATTTTGATTTAATCAAGCAAGCCATCATAAATGCTCCTTCTCTAACAACCCCAATTTTTTCTAGTCATTCTATTTTGTACACCTTTTATTCTGAAACATCCTATGCTACTGTACTAACGCAAGTTGTGGATCAAAAAATTGAAGCACCCATCTCTTTCTTTAGTTCAAATATTCAAGGTGATGAACTAAATTATTTAGAAGTGGAGAAATAATATGTTGTTGTTTATAAATATTTAAATCATTTTAGGCCTTTTCTCCTAAAGACACATACCAAGGTAATATTTCCATTCCTAATAGTAAGGAAATTTCTTATGCAAAAGGAACTAGGTGAAAAAAGGGAAAATTGGGTTACATCTCTGCAGGAATATGATATTGACATAAAACCAACCAAAATTGTCAGAGGACAAGGTCTCTACAAATTTATGTCTGGAGCATCCAACATATCAGATGATGTGGATTCAGGTAATACTGTACACATTTATGAGGTAAGCATGAGTGACTTTGAATCACAATATGTCGATCTTATCTTTTATTTGAAGAATGGATATGATCCCACATAGCTTAATCATAAAAGAAAAAAAGCTTTAAGATTAAAAAATAATCAATATTAGATCATTGATAATGTATTTTTCAAGAAAAACTATGACTCTAGATTATTAAGATTCCCTGAAAATTCTAAATCACAAAAGGTTTTTCAGGAACTCAACGATGGACCTACGGGTGGACATTTCAGAGGAGATACCACCACACATAAAATCCTTCATGTGGGATATTATTGGCCAACACTATTCAAATACGCTCATGCATATGTGATAAATGAAAAACATTTCAAACTGTTGCAGGAATATAAATAAAACAAACCTTACCTCTGTAGGTGATCAACATTGAACAAACCTTTGAGCAATGGGCACTAGATATCAAGGGTGAGATTGTTCCTAACTCTTAAAAACATCATAAATAAATTCTCACTACAACAAACTACTTTACTAAGTGGGTGGAAGATGTTCCATTAAAGGTAGCTAATTATGAAGCCATTATTGAATTCATCGGTCAATTCATCATTACCAAGTTTGGCTTACCTAACACACTTATGCTTGACAATGCATATTACTTTTTGGGTAATAGTATGACTGAATTTTCTCTCAAGAGAGGTTTTAAGCTCAAATATTCTGCTAATTACTATCCCCAAGGGAATGGTTTACTATAGTCAAACAATAAAAATCTCATAAGAATCATAAAAAGGACTATTGATCAGAGTCAAAAGAACTGACATAAATCTTTAACATTTTCTCAAGATTGAATAAATTAGAAGGTCTCTATAGGCACTTCTCCATTCAATATAGTTTATGGGAAAGAAGCTATAATTCCATCAAATTTATCCGTTACCTCACTAGCCCTAGTTACACTTTATTTATGAAGTACTTTCCTATTCCTTACAACTAATAATTTCCCAAATCCTTAAATTAGAAGAAGAAAGGGAAAATGCCAAATTAACACATGCTCGACATCAATAGATTGTTAAAACTTCTTTTGATGCAAATTTTGTTACCCAAAAAAAATCTTTCCAAGTTGGAGACCTCATTCTTAAGTGGGACAAGGCACATGAGGAAAAAGGTAAGCATACCAAATTCCAAAGAATGTGGCTTGGACCATTTCAAATTGCAGAAAAAATTGGCCCATCAACCTTCATATTGCAATATATTCAAGGGAAGAAAGATTCTCTTTTGGTCAATAGGCTGATTTTGAAAAAAATATTTTCTTAGGAGAACATTTCTTCTAATGTATCATACTTATATATACGTTTTTTAGGTTTATTAAAGAATAATGTTTGATTACATACGTTTGGGTTTTTCTCAAAACTTCTGAATCATTTTATGACTTTTCATTTTGAAGAATAAAAATTATTAAAGAAATGATTACAAATTGGGAAAAATGGATAGTTACCATACAACTTTGAAATATTTTTCCATTTAAACTATAAATTCTTGTAAACCTCAAACTTTATAAAGTATTTTTACCCTATTATCAGTCAGAAAAAGTTCAATTTTACAAAGTAAATACTATTTTCTACTAAGCATATTTAACTCTAAATTGTCATCCAAAACTCTTAAGGAGTCAATGATTCTCCCCATCCATGAATTATGTTTTTTAGAGTGTAATTCAAAGATATAAAACTTAAAAATATAAGAAGTCTCATTACGAGCCTGTTTACCATGATCATAGGAAAATAACAGACTGACATTACCACTACTGCATATCAAACTAGGGTAATGGCTTATGATTATTAAATAACCATAAGACAAGGGGTCTCATTATGAGCCAAATTTTTTAGTCCAGTTACAACCAGTGAATGGCATTGTCACTATCTGGTCACCAAACCAGGATAATGACTTTTTAAAACTAAGAAAAAACAAATTATATAGTTGTGAATTTATCTCCAAATATTGTAATGATAGATTTTTGGGATACTAAATCATTGATGGTTAAAAGATAACACTCTTGAGGCCATAAACACTTGCTGGTAGTAGTGGCTCTACCTATGACAAAAAGAGTATATCAAAAGGCTAAGTAGTAGAAAGCCACCTACTTTATATTTTAAGATATTTAATGACTAATATAGAGAAATGAAGATTTTTATCTATGAAAGGTTTTTTATAATTCAGAGTAATTTTATTTATCCAAATATTTCAAAGATAACGTTGGGTGTGGAGCCTGATTATCTTGCTTATTTTGTATCACAACGCTTTTTCGCATGCATTTTTTTGTTGTTCCTTAAAAGGAACAACACTTTTTTTGGGTGTATTTTTTGTTGTTCCTTTTAAGGAAAGGAGCAACACTTTTTTTGTGTATATTTTTGTTGTTCCTTTTAAGGAACATCACTTTTTCGCATGCATTTTTTTGCTGTTCTTTAAAAGGAACAACACTTTTTTGGGTATATTTTTTTTATTGTTCCTTTTAAGGAACAACACTTTTTTTGTGTATTTTTTGTTGTTCCTTTTAAGGAACAACACTTTTTCGCATGCATTTTTTTGATGTTCCTTTTAAGGAACAACACTTTTTTTGGTGTATTTTTGATGTTCCTTAAAAGGAACAACAATTTTTTGAGTGTTTTTGTTGTTCCTTCAAGGGAACAACACTTTGGGAATATTTTCGAGAACATCCCTTCCTCCCTCTTGTGCGATTATTCCTAATTCATCTCAACCACATTTTATTGATTCCCTTGCATCGCATGAAGTACAATACTTTTATGAGGACAAAAATTATGGAGTCTATTGAAGTAGGTGAATATCCTTGACATTATGATCTTTAACAAGAAAGCTTCTTGATGATAGTTTAAACAAAAAAAAAAAAACAAAAGGGACACAATTATCTATATTACTTTACTGTATTGATTTCTGTTGTATATGATACTGATTGATCATCTTTACCATGCTGGTTCCACTTCTCCTGGCTACAATTCTCTCTATCTATTATAAGTAAGATCTTGGGTATATTTTATTTCTATTGACATGTTCAAACTTCTTCCACCATCCCCACTCTTAAGGAGTACTGAGCCTCCCTCTATTTATCATAAAAGGTGTAAAAACAACAAAATATTGTCTACAGATAGAGGATAGGGGGTCTCATTAAAGAGCCAGCCTACCATGTTCATAAGGTTGTAGCGAAGTGAAATTCCCACTATGGCCACCACACCAGGGTTATGATCCATTGGATAGCCACAATATCCTTGGAACATGAGGTCTCATCACGAGCTGACCTGATCAATTTTTCTACTTCCCAGTGAATGGCAGTGTGGTTATCTGGTTACCACGCCAGCACACTGATCTCTTCTGTAGAACAACAATGGAATTATCCAACTATAAATTGAGGATCCTGGCTCATATGGGTTAAAAAGCAGCCTTGCCGAGGCTATGGACGCCTGCTGGCAGCAGAGGCTCTGCTTATGGTATTGAAGTTCTATTTTCAACATCAATAATTATTATAATACCCTCTTCCTACTTTTTTTATCAGAGAGGTTTTTTCCCTAATTTCTCCCTACTATGAACCTTTACGCATGAATTAATGTTTTTTTTAATCAATCATATCATTTTTAGATGGAATATCGTTAGCAAGGTATCTTTTCTTGCATATTTCTGTCCTTTTTACTTACCACATTACCTATCATCAACCCAAGCATCTTATCACTTATTCATAACTATATTTATACACTCTACCCTCATTATAACCATATATCTTGTTGTCCTATCATTTGCTATGTGTACTCTGCTTCATTTAATGTTGTATTGTTCGTTCCCTTGCCTTGTCGTCAGCACAACACTTTTTCTATGCTTTATGGTCATGGAATCCCTTTTTCAATTGGAAGGGGGAATGTATGCATTATGGATAGCATGTGATATAAGTATAGAATTCTATCATAATTTTCTAATTTGCCATAATATTCATACTGCATTTCTACAAAAGTTTTCTGATTGAAATTTTGGCATACATCTTATCTATTTCTCTTCAAAATTAACACTGTGGATTCAAGAAAATTGCATACAGAATCGTGATTTGGTTACAGGAGAACATCAAGTATGGGGGGGGGGAATTCTATTCGCAGCACGACCACACTATTGCAACTAACAACAAAGGCTTGTGCAACTCGCGAATGTGCACAATTCTTTATACATGATGTGCTTGCATGGCTTCCACCTTTTGCATCACTTTCAATATCTGCTCAGCCTATATCAGCTTCAACAAATGCCAGTCCCTACATGTCATTCCAATTTTTTTTTTCGGAGGTAACACTTGAGGTAAAATAGCATAATTTTCTGATTTATTACAAATTTAGGAGAATTTCATGAAAATCCATTGAGCATTATTTATCTTCATTCATTCCACATCTTTACCACTTCCCATTTTTCAAAGACATATCATCTTTTAGTTTGGGGGAGTGTTGCTTTCCTTCATTTATTTCTTATGACCATGTCAGTAATATTCTTTATCATCCATTGATATTCTTATTCATTCTCAACACTTCCCTTATTCCATGTTGTTTTACACCAAGCATAGATTTCAACAGATTGTAGCAACCACCTCTCTTTGTTTTCTAGCATTGCATGAGGACATGCTAATTCTTCAGTTTGGGGGAGGAATTGCTACACATGATGGATGTTTTCTACTTTCTTTCTCGTTTAAGGCATACAATTTCATTTTTATACAGTGCAGAAATTGATTTGCATATATCTTTAAAACTATGAACTGAATTCTTGTGATTTTTGGATAACAAAGAGGTATCATTAAAATACACAAATCCAGATAATTTTATGCTAAATTAGTTCATAAAATTTCGAAAATTATGCACTATCACCTATAGCCATTTTGTTTATATCTCATGATCCGTGCATCAAAACGATCTGATTTTTGAGAAAATGGTTAATGAAGTTTGTTGTTACTTATATCACATTTTTCTGCAATCTTCATATACATATAGTTGAACGTCAACTGTAAAAATTGTTACGCCTTCATCAAGATTGCTAAAATTGAATATTCATTATTTGAGGAAAAATTCATTTGTTCCATCCATTTCATGAGTTGGGATGAACAATTTTTTTGCTTGGTTAACACATGGGTTTTGTCTTTGGGTTGCATGAGGGCATGCAATATATTCAGTTTGGGGGTATGTTGGGCCGCTAATATTTCATTATTATTATCACATTTTAATACCTATTTAATCCATTTATACTCTTCTTTATCATGTCATTTATCATAATTTATCATATAAATCCATTTTATAATTATTTATGCTCTTATGGATAAATATTTTTTCTTCTCCTTTATTTTTAATAAATTGATGATTATGCATGATTTTACCAATTATGGGTTATTAATAAATTTGGATTAACATCACTCACCATGTTAGCCTCCAAGATATTTTCCAGATTGCAGATTTGATCTCCAGCTCATCATCAAATATTCTAACTCATAAATTCACTGGAATAAGTGTCAGTTTTATATTGAACATTCTGGGCAAATGGAGAAGAATATGGAAAATCCGAAACCTGGGTTTTGTCCATAATAGAATGAATTAACTTTTTGAATAACGGTTTGCCCAAATTCGGTTCGTATTAAGAAAAAAGGAAGGTTCTTTGAAGATGATTTTCCCAGATTCACTGTTGCGGATGTTTTCCAAATGATGTCAATTGCAATACCAAATTCGACTTGTTCCTATTGAATGATTGATCGAAATATATTTTCTTGCTGATCAAGTTGTTGGGAACAATCCAATTTTGTTATGAGGGATCACATTTACTACTTACTTTCTCCTCTTTCTGATTATAAAAGGAGAGCGTGTATTATGATTATTCAGAGAGATTTCATTTTGTAATTTTCAGAATTGTTCATCGAATCTTGTTAATTAAAACAGAGTACGATTTCTTGTAAACTCTGCTACATATGATTAATACATAAATTTGGTTTTTGTTCCATTATTTGACACTGGAGTAGTTTGGCAGTGCTCCAGTAGCGGCAAAGGGCTCGGCCCTGGTGGATCCACTTGCCATTTGTATTATTATCTTTCGATTATAGTTCTGTGATGGTTTTCATTTATTTTCATTACAGTTTCAAGTTTAATAGTTTACTGTTTTATTGCTTTATAATCTTGGTGTGCTGCATTGTTGAATTGCATTGTCGTTCCTTTCCAATTTAACAAGAATCTTGATCCCTGTATAACTTATCTTGTTATGCTTTAACAGAGCTTCATTATTCAGCATCTTCTATTCCATTCCAGTTGTTGTTCCATTCCATTTGTTATTCCGTTTTGATTACTATTCATTTCGGATTGTTGTTTAATAGAATTTGTTGTTCATATCCATTAGATAGAGTTTGTTTTTCAATATAATTTGCTATTCAATTCCATTAGATAGAGTTTGCTATTCATTTCTATTGCTGTTCAATTCTAGTAAAATAGATCTATTGTTCATTTCAGTTAATTAGTTTACAGTTTGGTTTTGCTTTTGAGAGCTTTCCTAGTTTACTTTCATTAGTAGCATTAGTGATTTAGTTTAGTTTCCATTTAATTGCTTTAGTGTGGAGTGCAAGATCATCAATTGTAAAGGACATTTGTTATTTCTACCTACGTTCTTAGATTGATTGTCTTGTTCTTATTTGATTTCATTTACATCAGTTTCCAAATGAAATATTTATTACTACTGCATCCTTGACTGATGATTGCTAAGTGAAGTGATTGAATTTTAGAACATTGAGTTTCATATTGTTGAAATTAGATTTCATTTTTAGCATCTGTTTACTCTTGTATTTGAAAGATCTATACTACATTTTAAGAAACATTACTCTCTGGGATTATAGTGTGCACATATTGTGTACACTCTTGAAATAAGAAGACTTGCCAGAGTTGATAATTAATGTGGGATAGATGGGAGTTTTAAAAGGCACCTTTTATACCTCAACAGTATATAGGTATCAAATTTCTGATACCACATCCTTGGTGACTGTTTTAACCCATACAGAGACTTCTTTAACTTGCATACCAGTTCTTTCTTCCCCTTCACCATAAATCCTTCAGGTTTTTTCATGTAGATCTCCTCTTCTAGATATCTGTGAAGAAATTTTGTCTTCACATCCATCTGTTCTACATCAAAATCAAAGTCAGAAGCAAAAGATAAAAATAATCTAATAGAATTAACTTTGGCAATAGGAGAAAAATTATCACCAAAATCAATTCCTGGCACCTGGGAATAACCTTTTGCTACCAACCAAGCTTTATATTTCTCCATATTTACTTCTACATTTATCTTCTTCTTAAACACCCATTTTCTCTTGATGGGCTTCCATCCAGCCGGCAACTCCACTAGATCCCATGCCTCATTTTTGTGCAAGGATGCCATTTCATCAACCATGGCCTCCTTCCATATTTTTCCATCCTCTGAATCTACGGCCTCCCTGATGGTTCTGGGATCATCATCAGTTATTGTTAAAGGAAAATTTTAATAGAAAGAAGATGGATTGTACCTTTCTGGTTGTCCTCTTTCTCTAATTGACCTTCTCACAGCTGGAGTTTGTGGCTCTTCCTCTTTTGAGTCTTCTTCTGTTGTACAGTCTGATTCATCCTCCTTTAGCTCAAACTCTATCATTTCAGGTTCCTTTGGTAGGAATTCATGTTTAACAATATCTTTCACCTCTCTTAACACCACATCTCGGCTGTACACAACCTTCCTTATTTCTGGGTTCCAAAGCTTGTAACCCTTTAAACCATCCTTATACCCAATAAAGATGCACCTTTCAGATTTATTATCCAACTTGCTCCTTTTCTCCTTTGGAACATGTACATATGCATCACATCCAAATACCCTCAGATGTGAAAAGGAGGGTTTCATACCAGTCCATACCTCATGTGGAGTGTTATCCTCCAACGTTGATTAAGGTGATCTATTAACTAAGTAACATGAAATCTCCACTACCTCTGCCCAGAATTCTTGTCCTAACCCGACACCACTGAGCATGCTTCTTTCCTTTTCCATCAACGTTTTGTTCATTCTTTTTGCAACTCCATTTTGCTGAGGTGTGTATGGAGTAGTCTTCTATCGTGTTATACCACACTTCTTACAGAACTCTTCAAATCCATTCTTGCAGAACTCCCCACCATTATCTTTCCTCAACACCTTTATCTTCTTCTCTGTCTGGTTTTCCACCAGAGCCTTAAATTCTTTAAATCTGTCAAAGACTTCAGATTTCTTCCTCAAGAAATATATCCATGTATTCCTTGAGAAGTAATCTATGAATGAAACATAGTACACAGACTTACCCAGTGATGGAACTGACACAGGTCCAAACACATCATTGTGCACAAGCTTTAATATCTTGTTCACCCTCTTAGCACTAGAAGGAAAACTCACCCGATTCTGCTTCCCATATACACGATGTTCACAGAAATTGAAATCCAGAGAGCTATTAGACATACCTTCTACCATACCATTTCCATGCAATATCCGAAGGCCCTTCTCTCCAATATGTCCAAGCCTTTGATGCCATAGCATGGTCTTTTCTCCAGAGACTACTAGGCTTTCTGCTTCACTTTTGAGAACCATAGAACTGTTGCACCCATCAATAACAGTGTTGCCCTAAAGCTTGTACAAAGTTCCAATTTGAACTCCCCACATTAATACCAGTGCTCCCCGAACCATCTTACATGTATCTTTGTCGAACACTATTTTTACACCTGCATCATCCATCTTGCTTACATAAATCAGGTTTCTACCCAATGCAGGAATGTGCAGAACACTAGGAAGTGTTCTAATCCTTCCACCTTGCAGCTTCAGCTTGAATTTTCCACGCCCGAAAATTCTGGCCTTCCTATCATCATCTAAGAAGAAATCACTGCCATCATATTTCTCATACTCGCAGAACCACTCCCTATGAGGAGTAAAGTGAAAGGATGCACCCAAGTCAATCAACCATGACTCATGATCTACATGTGTATTTGAAGAAGAAGCCAAATACACGTCCCCACCTTCATCCGAGGTGGTATTTGCCTCTACAGAAGGAGCATCATCAGATCCCTTTCCTTTCTCAGGAACTTTAGATCTGTAGTCCTTTTCGTAGTGCCCTTCCTTTCCACATTTCCAACACACCTTTACAAACTTTCTAGGAGATTTATATCTCCCTCTAGATTTAGATCTCCCACTCGAAACCTTATTCTTGTTTCTGTTCTGGTACCTTCCTTGTATAGATAAGGCATCTCCATTATGACCCTCCATATTTCTCCGTCTCATTTCCTTTGACAGTAAGGCTAAGACAATGTCATCAAAATTCAAGGTAGTTGTATTGCTACCTATTGCAATAACCAAACTATCCCACGAGTTTGGTAGAGAATAAAAAAATTTGATGCACTTATCTTCATCTGAGATTTTAATATCAACAGATTACAGATGACTTACCATAGTATTGAAGGTGTTCAGATGCTTTTTCACCGAGTCTCCATCCTTCATCCTCAGGATATACAACTTTTTCCGCAGGAACAATTTATTCACCAAAAACTTAGATTGGTACAAAGTCCCTAGCTTGTCCCACAAGGTCTTCACCGTAGCTTCTCCAGATACATTCAACAATACTGAATCTGAGACACACAACCATATTGTGGTCTTTGCCTTATGATCTAACTTCTTCTAGTCTTCATCTGACATTGCCGTTGGTTTAGTACCTAGATCTACCATGATCCACTGATCTTTATCCACCAACAGATCCTCCATTTTGAGCTTCCACAACTCAAAAATCTGATAATTAAATTTCTCGATCTCTAAATTCCCGCCATTCGACATCCTCTTTCACCGCAAGAATCGATCCCACAGATCTCCCACTGAACAGGGTCTACCTTAGGCTCAATAAAAAAACCCCTCAGCAACAAAGGCATCCCCTTGAAGCCGAAACTAATCTGATACCAAATGTAGGTTTAATCTTGTATAGAAATTATATGTAAACGAATCTTAAAAATAGAAAATAAATAATAGCTAGGGCATAAAACATAAAACAGATATACACATATATTTTCCCCTAGATCCCAAATCGGGATGACCAACTTGATTTTTCATTATATTCCTTTTACTGTTACAACACATATATATACATGCCGAAGCTAAACCCCAATCCATTAACCCTGGATTAGAACATAACCATAGTTCCCTTTACCAGATCTACAAAATACCAGGGGTCTAAAACCATCATGCCCCAAAGCATGTGCAAACCCATGCAAAAAACCATGGGCAGGTCTGCCCAATGAAAAATAAGGTCCAAAGTTTTTTTCTCGGGGCGTTGCACCAGACCCCGATAGGGGGGGCTACTGCCCCCCTTGTCACCCCCCTGCTGTGCCCAGCGCAACGTACAGGGGAGGCTTTCACCCCCCCTGTGACCCCCCTTCATGTGACTAGTTGTGGAAAGAATATAACAGATACCCAACAGGTTTAAAATTAATTTTGTGTTTTCTTCGAATTAAAAACCCTGGTTTTTCTCAAAACCTAATCAACACTTCAATTTCACTCCATAAACCTTCATAACCTTTCCCCCATTTAATTCTACCCTTTCCCATAATCGCTACATAACTATTTACTTCCCTGAGCTTTCATCTCCTTCAAAACCCTAGGCCCTAGGTTTTCATTTTCCTAGTCTCCTTATGCCCTACCTACAATTAAATACCCTATTCTAAAAACCCTCATTATTACTACCCCTTGTCACCTCCCTCATATCACAAATCTTTATTCCCATCTCCTCAAATTTCTTCACCCGAACCCAGATTTCTCATACCCATATTTCATTTCATCATATCCTTAGGGTTTTGACACCAAATACATCATGGCAGAAGAAGAGAACGGAAGTCATAGTGAGGAGAAAGAAAGAGAGGATAGAAGGCCATCTAAAAAAGGAGGGAGAATCATTATATATGAGCCAGCAAATACTAGAGAATTCATGGCATCTCCCATCACTGTGACATGCTTTAAACATGTAGGTTGTTTTGATTTCTGTGAGAAAGTACAAAGAGTCCAATACCATCCTATGTTGTCCATATTATTCATTTCCAACCTTCATGCCAACTAGGTAACCCTTGTTGGTGTTACTTTCACTGTGTCCCCTACCATCATATCAGCTACCATTTGGATCCCAAATTTTGGGGAAAAATGGTTCAAGCAAGGAGATTTGAATCAGTTCTATTATGAGCCATATATTAAACCAAGATACAAGAATGAGAGAAAGAGTATTTTTCCTTTCTCTTACCTCCTAGATAGATATGTCCCCATGATGAAAATCATTATGAGATACTTTACTTGTGAGGGTAGGTTTTCTAGACTCTACTCCTATCATGTCCAGCTACTCATGCACTTCACAAGGGTCAGAATGCTCAATATACCCTACTATCTCTACTGGAGCATTAAGAAGATGGAATTTATTACCCAAAAGAGAGATTATGATCATCAAATGCAAAGTGTATTTCACCACTTCCTCATCAAGATAATGGTCGTCCTGTAGGTTTTAACCCTGAACAGAAATTATCTACACACGAATCTTATAACAGAAAATAAAAAATAGCGAGAGCATAAAAAATAAAACATATAAACACGGAGATTTTCCCCTGGATCCCAAATCGGGATGACCAGCTTGATTTTTCATTATATTCCTTTTAGTGTTACAACACATATATATACATGCTGAAGCATAGATAAACCCCAATCCATTAACCTTGGATTAGAACATAACCGTAGTTCCCTTGACCGGATCTAAAAAAATACCATGGGCCGAAAACCATCGTACCCCAAAACCATGTGCAAAACCATGCACAAAAACATGGGCACGGACTACCCACTGGGAATTAAGGACCAAAAAATTTTCGCTGAGGCGCTGCCTCGGACCCCGACAGGGGCTGCTACCACCCCCCCTGTGACCCCCCTCTTACCCCCTCATGTGTGCTTAGTCATGGAAAGAATATAACACATACCCAACATTCTCCCACTTGTTGCTTTATTTCCGCAGGGGGCCACGGGAGAGCTTAGTCATTGGCCCAATTATTCTACACCAAGAGAACTTTTGAGTGCTCACAAACTTCGTCAATGCATCTGCAACATTCTTCATAGTGTCCACATTTACCAGCAACACCCTTTTAGCCTCAACCATATCTCTAACAAAGTGATATTGAACATCAATGTGCTTTGTCTTTGAATGATAAGTAGGGTTCTTAGCCAAGAAAATTTCACTGCCATCACAAGCCTATCCTTATAGCTTCTGCTATACCATTCCACTTGAACATACACCTTTGCAACTTAATTTCTTCCTGTTTTGCATGAGTACTAGCTATATATTCTCGCCTCCTAGTTGAGAGCCACTACAGATCGTATTTACTCATCCAACTGACTGCGCCTCCAAATAGGCTAAACAAATACCCACTTGTAGATCTTCTTTGGTCCAGATCTCCAGCCTAGTCTGCATCAACAAAACCACGAATGTCCAACATTCTTTCCAATCCTGGTCTTCCCTGGCAGCACAAGCCATAATCACTAGTGCCACGTAAATATCTGAAAACCCACTTCACTGCTGTCCAATGCTCCTTCCTTGGGTTTGACATAAACCTTCTCAATACTCCCACTGCATGTGTAATGTCTGGTCTAGTACAAACCATTGCATACATCATGCTACCCAATGCACTTGCATATGGAACAAGGGACATATCCTCCTCTTCTTCTTGTGTCTTGGGACACTTTTCTACAGACAAATTTACGCCTACAGGAATAGGAACATTCACCGGTTTATTATCCTGCATATTGAACCTCTACAATATAGTCTCGACATACTTCCTCTGGTTTAACCAGAGCTTCCTCTTTGCCTGATCTCTCTTAATTTCCATGCCCAAAATATAGTTTGCAGCACCAAGATCCTTCATGTCAAATTTGGAGAATAAATGGGTCTTCAAATCTTGGATAATTTCTTTGTCATTTCCAATCAACAACATATCATCCACATACAAGACCAAATAAATAACATGGTCACCAATTAATTTAAAATAAACATAGTGATCCTCCTTTCTTCTGGTGAAGCCAAGTCCCCATATATAGGTATCGAATTTCTGATACCACATCCTTGGTGACTGTTTTAACCTATACAGAGACTTCTTCAACCTGCATACCAATTCTTTCTTACCCTTCACCATAAAGCCTTCAGGTTGCTTCATGTAGATCTCCTCTTCTAGATCACCATGAAGAAATGTTGTCTTCACATCCATCTATTCTATCTCAAAATCAAATGCAGCAACAACAGATAAAAGTAATCTAATAGAAGTAGCCTTGGCAACAGGAGAAAAAATATCACCAAAATCAATTCCCAACACGTGGGAATAACCTTTTGCTACCAACCGAGCTTTCTATTTCTCCACCTTGCCTTCTACATTCATATTCTTTTTAAACACCCATTTTCTCCCGATGGGCTTCCTTCCAGCTGGCAACTCCACCAGATCCCATGCCTCATTTTTTTGCAAGGATGCCATTTCATCAACCATGGCCTCCTTCCAGAGTTTTCCATCCTCTGAATCTACTACCTCCCTGACAGTTCTGGGATCATCATCAGTTATAGTTAAAGAAAAATTTGAACAGAAAGCAGATGGACTATACCTTTCTGGTTGTCTTCTTTCCCAAGCTGATCTTCTCACAGCTGGAGTTTGTGGCTCTTCCCCTTCTGAGTCTTCTTCTGTTGTAGAGTCTGATTCATTCTCCTTTAGCTCAAACTCTATCTTCTCAGGTTCCTTTGGTATGACTTCATGTTTAACAACATCTTTCACCTCTCTAAACACCACATCTTGGTTGTACACAACCTTCCTTGTTTCCGGGTTCCAAAGCTTGTAACCTTTTAAACCATCCTTATACCCAATAAAGATGCACATTTCAAATTTATTATCCAACTTGGTCCTTTTTTTTCTTTGGAACATGTACATATGCATCACATCCAAATACCCTTAGATGTGAGAGAGAGGGTTTCTTACCAGTCCATACCTCATGTGGAGTCTTATCCTCCAACACTGATGAAGGTGATCTGTTAACCAGATAGCATGCAGTCTCCACTGCCTCTGCCCAGAATTCTTGTCCTAACCCGGTACCACTGAGCATGCTTCTTGCCTTTTCCATCAATGTTCTGTTCATTCTTTCTGCAACTCCATTTTTCTGAGGTGTGTATGGAGTAGTCTTCTACCGTGCTATACCACACTTCTTACAGAACTCTTCAAATTTCTTCTTGCAGAACTCCCCACCATTATCTGTCCTCAGCGCCTTTATCTTCTTCTCTGTCTGGTTTTCCACCAGAGCCTTAAATTCTTTAAATTTGTCAAAGACTTCAGAATTATTCCTCAAGAAATATATCCATGTATTCCTTGAGAAGTCATCTATGAATGAAACATAGTACATAGACTTTCCCAGTGATGGAACTGACACAGGTCCAAACACATCACTGTGCATAAGTTCTAATATCTTGTTCGCCCTCTTAGCACCAGAAGGAAAACTCACCCGATTCTGCTTCCCATATACACAATGTTCACAGAAATCGAAATCCATAGAGAAATTAGACATACCTTCTACCATACCATTTCTATGTAGTATCCGAAGGCCCTTCTCTCCAATATGTCCAAGCCTTTGATGCCATAGCATGGTCTTTTCTCCAGAGACAGCTAGGCTTTCCGCTCCACTTTCAGGAACCACATAACTATTACACCCATCAATAACAGTGCTACCTTGTAGCTTGTACAAAGTTCCAGTCCAAACTCCCCGCATTAATACCAGTGCTCCCCGAACCATCTTGCAGGCATCTTTCTCGAACACTGTTTTTACACCTGCATCATCCATCTTGCTTATAGAAATCAGATTTCTGGCCAATGCAGGAATATGTAGAACACCAGGAAGTGTTCTAATCCTTCCACCTTGTAGCTTCAGCTTGACCTTTCCACGTCCGAATATTTTGGCCTTCCTATCATCCCCTAGGAAGACATCACCATCATATTTCTCATACTCACAGAACCACTCCCTATGGGGAGTGAAGTGAAAGGATGCACCTGATTCAATCAACCATGACTCATGATCTACATGTGTATTTGAAGAATAAGCCAAATACACATCCCCACCTTCATCTGAGGTGGTTTTTGCCTCTGCAGAAGGAGCATCATCAGATCCATTTCCTTTCTCAGGAGCTGTAGATCTGCAGTCCTTTTTGTAGTGCCCTCCGCATTTCCAGCACACCTTTACAAAATTTCTAGGAGATTTAGATCTCCCACTCGAAACCTTATTCTTGTTTCTGTTCTGGGAACTTCCTCGTACAGATAAGGCATCTCCATTCTGACCCTCCATATTTCTCTATCTCATTTCCTTCGATAGCAAGGCTGAGACAATGCCATCAAAATTCAAGGTAATTGTATTGCTACCTATTTCAATAACCAGACTGTCCCACCACTAGAAAATTTTGTGGAAATTCCGACGGCCAATTTTTCGCTATTCTGACACATAGTCGTCGTAAGAGCGACAGTTCGAGGGTGGGAAAAACGTGGTTTTCCATACCATCGCAGTTCCGATGCAATTAAAAAGTGTCGCACTATCGACACTTTTTTTGTCGCTTCCAAACAAGCGTCACTCTTTTGACGTTTCCCAATCCGTCGCACTTCCGACCTTTGTAAACTGTCGCACTTCCGATGAAATGTGATCCGACGTTTTTAAAGTCGCTCTTCCGACGTTTGTAAACTATCACAATTACGACGAAATGTGGTCCGACGTTTTGAACGTCGCTCTTCCTACGTTTGTAAACTGTCGCAATTCTGACGCAATGTGGTCCGACATTTTGGACGTCACTCTTCTGACGGTTGTAAACTATCACAATTCCAACGAAATGTGGTCCGAAGTTTTGGATGTCGCTCTTCCGACGTTTGTAAACTGTCACAATTCCGACGAAATGTGGTCCGACATTTTTAACGTCGCTCGTCCGACGTTTTTATACTGTCGCTCTTCCGACGTTTTTAATCTGTCGCAATTCCGACGCTTAAAAGGCGTCGGTATAGCGATGGCAGGTTCAATTTAAAAAAAAAAATGAAACTTTAAAACAGGAAAAACATTTTTTTGAATATATTATATGAAGTAAAATAGTCCATGAAGTCATTACATTTTCACATCTAAAGATTGGAACCCAAATATCCATCCAGAAAAGTGGAAGTCCCACCCCAGACAATGATAGAAAAATACCCCATGTCACATACAGGGACATGATATAAAACCCAGTAATGGTCCACTTGGAGATTATCGACAATCTGAGAAAGCATCCAAATATGCCCGAGGCATCTATAAGAAAGTGAAATAGTAGTATGTAGAATAGTAAAGCAACAGATAGATTACCGACGTCCATTGTTCCAAATACAAATTAAATTACCCAAAATCCTTGAACAGAGAAAAATGCTAATCATGTGAGGAGTGTGATATGTCCAAAATATACAAAGACCATAAGACAATATCAATAAACCAGCAACATAGACCAGCATAGCTAGTTTTGAAGGCAGAGTGATAAACATTAATCATTTTTTTTTCACAAGAGAAAAAACGTTGTTTTGAATATGTTATATGA
Organism: Pinus albicaulis; assembly: GCA_034641835.2. Taxonomy (NCBI): domain Eukaryota; kingdom Viridiplantae; phylum Streptophyta; class Pinopsida; order Pinales; family Pinaceae; genus Pinus; species Pinus albicaulis. The sequence goes on from CM076575.1 coordinate 1,253,246,748, forward strand.
AGTAAAACAGTCCATGAAGTCATTAAATTTTCACATCTGAAGATTGGAACCCAAATATCCATCCAGAAAAGTGGAAGTCCCACCCCAGACAGTGATAGAAAATAACCCCATGTCACATACAGGGACTTGATATAAAACCCATTAACGGTCCACATGGAGATTATCGACAAATCTGAGAAAGCATCCAAATATGCTCGAGGCATCTATAAGAAAGTGAAATAGAAGTATGTAGAATAGTAAAACAACAGATAGAGTATCGACGCCCATTTTTCCAAATACAAATTAAAGTACCCAAAATCCTTGAATAGAGAAAAACGCTAATCATGCGAGGAGTGTGATATGTCCAAAATATAAAAATACCATCAGACCATATCAATAAACCAGCAACATAGACCAGCATCGCTAGTTTTGAAGGCAGAGTGATAAACATTAATCATTTTTTTTTTTCACAAGAGAAAAAACGTTGTTTTGAATATATTATATGAAGTAAAACAGTCCATGAAGTCATTACATTTTCACATCTGAAGATTGGAACCCAAATATCCATCCGGAAAAGTGGAAGTCCCACCCCAGACAGTGATAGAAAAATACCCCATGTCACATACAGGGACTTGATATAAAACCCAGTAACGGTCCACATGGAGATTATCGATAATCTGAGAAAGCATCCAAATATGCCCGAGGCATCTATAAGAAAGTGAAATAGAAGTATGTAAAATAGTAAAGCAACAGATAGAGTACCGACGTCCATTGTTCCAAATACAAATTAAAGTACCCAAAATCCTTGAACAGAGAAAAACGCTAATCATGTGAGGAGTGTGATAAGTCAAAAATATAAAAAGACCATCAGACCATATCAATAAACCAACAACATAGACCAGCATCACTAGTTTTGAAGGCAGAGCGATAAACATTAATCATTTTTTTTTCACAAGAGAAAAAACGATTTTTTGAATATATTATATGAAGTAAAACAGTCCATGAAGTCATTACATTTTCACATCTGAAGATTGGAACCCAAATATCCATCCAGAAAAGTGGAAGTCCCACCCCAGACAATGATAGAAAAATATCCCATGTCACATACAGCGACTTGATATAAAACCCAGTAACGGTCCACATGGAGATTATCGACAATCTGAGAAAGCATCCAAATATTCCCGAGGCATCTATAAGAAAGTGAAATAGCAGTATGTAGAATAGTAAAGCAACAGATAGAGTACCGACGTCCATTGTTCCAAATACAAATTAAAGTACCCAAAATCCTTGAACAGAGAAAAACGCTAATCATGTGAGGAGTGTGATAACCATCTCCAGAAACCCAGGCTCGCTTGTAATATCAGGCTCGCTTGATTCCAAAATTGGTAACCATCTGTTGCATCCGAGATGTAAGGTTCAGTTTCGCTTGTTTCCATTAGTAGCCCGCTACAGCATCCACCCTGTTCATAGCAAAAAGGTTCCTGTACTAGATATACAGAGAAAGAGTATAATATGTAGACCATATAAACATGGCTCTGTATTTCAAAAAACAGGTTTAAAATAGAAACAGGGCAACATTTTTTTTTCTAAGTAAAGTTAATCTATTAATAGTGGGAATAAAATTACACTGAAGTTAAAATCATTGCCCAGACTCATGGAAAATTTGTCATCAAAAAATCAAAAAATCAAGAAGACTACCCTCATACGGGGAAACCAGTCTTGAACGTTTAATTTACAGAATTAAAAAATATTACAAAGGTCCAGCACAGTAAAATAATATAAAAGCAACCCAATTAAGTGGGCTGCGAAGCAAGAAAAACAAATTAACCAAACTAATCCTCCGGCTCCTCGATGATTCGACACCATCCTTCAGAAGGTCCAAGATCGCTAGGTGCTACCTCCACATTCATGCCATGGCTCCCCTCCTGAAGGCCCGAATGCTGGCCGGCTTTTTTCGAGCTCAAACCCGTCGGACGGGTGCATTCTTCCTCCGTTTGGGCCTCCTCGCGGAAAACCACAGTGAATGAAGCTGTAATTCGTGGGCAGTTGAGAGAGAAATTAAAGGAAAATTGCGCAGTGCGCGTCGTGACAGAAGGTGAACTAGCGGTGAGGAAATGAGGAGCAGGGGAATCCATACGGTGGCCAGATCCTACAACCCGACCCTGCCCACTCCTAGTATTTGGATAGCGACCTGCATAATAATCATTGGACTGGCCGAAAGACAAATCGATTGAGGGGCTGGAGGGAGTGCGCAGGAGTTGACCTCTAGTGTTCCCCCTGCGGCAACGCATCCTTTGACGCACGCGAGGCATGGGTTCAGTCTCACTAGCAGTGGGCACAAGAGGAGATGGAGAAGAAAAATTCCAAGAAACAGAGGAAGACAGACAAGGACCAGACCAAGAGAAATGAAGATATGCAGCAAGGTCTACGCAACAGTTCAGTTGGCCACTTCTCCATCTGATCACAGTGAGCAGGCAGTGTAACCCAGCAACCGGCTCATTTGAAAAACCATAGCGAAATGCCATTTTATCGACCCGACTGCAATGCAGTTGAAGGATGCCCGTCATAATTAATCTCTGATCATTAATGAGAGCCGAAGGCCAGATCATATTGGAGCATGCGGAATCGCTAACAGGAGTGGAGGTCCGATCTTGAACAGTGTTAAAAATTAATGCGATTAGATGTGAAAACCTTGGAACTTAATTAAACAACGTTAAAACTTAATGCGATTGATATGGAATCGCCACATCCATGTCCCATCGCCTTAAACGCCATCGAATGCACCCGCAGCCGGGAGTAGGGCAAGTTCTGATTGAGGACACGTGGTAGAAATTGATTGGAGCAGATCTTTGTTTGGACCACTCGCGTAGTGGAAATCCAGACCCAAAAAATATTAGGGCGAATTTGATAAGAAATTCGCGTCACAACTCTCCCTCTATACACCAGTCCAACTTCGGACCTGAAAAAGATTAGGGCGGAATTCATTTGGTTTTCGCGTCACAAAATTGGCCGACGTCAGCAAGCTATTTTGGAACGCGAATTTGGTTTGAGTTATGGTTTATCGCCGTTTGAAGTCCAGCGGGCTCGACTTAAGAACAATTTTGTTTGATCCCATCTTATAAAATTTGTGTTGGTTTTATTTGATAATACACATATTTATAATAAATCATGGGAATACCACACTAGTAAACATGTGGAAAAGTTATATAAATTATTGAGAACAATCATTTTTATGTAAAAATATCCAAATGTGCTTTTGAGAAATAAGAATTCAAGTATTTGGTTCATATTGTTTTAAGGGAAGGAGTGAAGTTGGAGCCTCAAAAGATGCAAGCTATTACAAAATGACCTATTCCTAAGAAAATCAAGGTTCTTAGAAGAGTTTTTAGACTTACATGATTAGTATGATGATAATTATGATAATTTCACAAAACAATCACTAGCTATTTTGAGGGATGAGATATTAGAACTTTAGCTTGATGAGGATTTTTTAAGAGCTTTATTTCTTCTTTTGAAATCAAGAAAATATTCTCCCAAACCGAAAATATGTGTTCTTGAGATAATTTCTGAAAATTATGAAAATGAAATTAAACTTTTGCATTCTCAAATTCAGTCATACAATTTCCGAAATCCTAAAGAATTCTTTGAAAACCTTCCTTCTCCTAAGCAAGAGGAAATTGTACTATCTTTTGACTTGCATATTGAGGATGATTATTCTTTCAAACACAAGATAGAAGAAATAGTTTCAAGGCTTAATATTAAGAATACAACTGAGCAACCAGTCATTGAAGGCCTAGAAGTAAATAACATACATCATACTTTTATTGATCCTATATCAGATTATATGGAGTAGCCCAAATCTGCAAACATGTTTTCTCTATAAGGATCAAATACATCAAAAGTGGCCTTTACACATCATATCATTTATTATAAAGGTACATGATCATAATATACTTCCAATTTTGATCACAAGCAATCAAGTTATCCATTTATTGTTACATCTACTTGATTGGCTTCATTGGCATTTTTGTATTACCTGATTCAATAAGATTTTTAGTAGATTGAGTAGGTAGATGAGTGTCAATAAGCTCGGAATTTTGAGCATTTTTTTTTTAGTTTTCAATTTTCAGCTAGTTTTTCATTAAGTTGGTTTGAAAACTTTTGTGTGTTGTTTTAGTTTCAGATCAGATTTCAGTTTGCAAAAGACAGAAGACATTTACAGGTTCACCAAGGTCAATGGATGAGGACAACTGACCTGCTGTTCTTGACTTTTCACCAGGAAAAGCCATCCCCAAGTGGAGCCAGTGTTAGACTCCTATACCAATAGGTGTCATATTTCATGATTGACTTGATGGGCTATGTAATATGTTCATACATTTTCTTGTTGCAAAGGTTTTCCATATTATCAAAAAATCAAAAAAATTTAAAAAATGTAAAGAGGGTTTACCCTAAAAGAAAAATCAAAGGTTAAAAAGAATAAAAATGGCCAAAAAAGTAAAATAAAATAAACCCCACCAAAAGAAAGGCCAAGGAAAGTGTGCAAGTCTAAATGCCACTACTTTTTGCTCTTATGTAATAAATAAAATTGTGTGCAACTTGTATCCTATGCCACAATTTATGAATAGTCAAACAGTTTAAGCTTGGCTATTTCATCTTTCAATTTCATGTTTTAGAGATAGAGAATAAAGTCTGACCAAACTGTTTAATCTTGGCAGATAAGTAGATAGGTAGAGTAAATAAAAAGAGCTCAATAGCTTAATCTGAGCCCTTGGATGTAATAAGGTTAGACTTAGATAGATTTCTACATGTAAAAGAAAAGAAAGTGTGATAAGGGTTTTCCAGTCTAAGTGCACCCTAATAAAGAAGAAAAAATGGTAGAGTAAAGTAGGTATGGTAGGTAGATGATGTTGCAGAATTGCATGTGATGGACAATGAATCTAAATGTGTTAATATTTACTTTCATCACAAAGTGCAAAGGCAAACACTATACTGGAAGAAATTAAAAGCAAAGAAAAGTCAAATTTATTAACTTCCCTTCTCAACTTCCCCTAAAGATTTCACTAATTTCCCCTAAATACTAAGGTATTTGAAAATTAGAGGGGCTCAAGGCATTTCCTTGACTTTTGGAGGGACCGGACCCTCGATCCAATAATTGGGAAAGCCTAAGTACTTGAAGTCATTTTTCATAACATTCACTCATTTCTAAACATCTTTTCCTAAGTAAAATCCCATTTTACTTAGGAAAATTATGCATTATTTCATAAAAAACCCTCAAAATCACATTTGATTCCAAGTCTAAGTGATGAAGTGATTATAATGCAATTTGCTTTTAAATCTTCACTTTCTTAGTTATATTAATGTATTTTGAGTTTACATTGTCCCCTTGTCATATTAACATTGATTTTATGTATTAAATCATTACAAAAAGAACCTTCTCCTATTATATATAACTCCTTTTTATATAATACCCCCAAAAACCCATTAATAAATTTTAGCCAAAGTTATTTATTCCCACATGTTTAAATAAAAAACCCACTTTATGCCCCCTTTGGTTAAATATATCGTAATATTAAATTCCGCCCCCTATGGTAATTAGATTAATCTGATTTAATTATCATATAATAAAAGTATATGGAAAAAATAATTAAAACATGTTTTATTACGTGTTTTAATACAAAAATAATTCTTCTCCTGTGTATTTTAATCCCCCGACTCCCTTTCCCAAGGTTAAAACTATAAAACCTTTGTAAAATCCCCAATACCTCCCTTAACCGCTAACCTTGGTTAAATTATTTCCCGATCACTTTCCTGCATTTTTATAAACAAATTGATTAATCCTCACGATTAATTAACTCCACCAATCAGATTCCCCCCGATGAGATTAATTAACGTTTAATTGCGTCGGGCCCTCCATATTAAATCCCCATCACTTCCATGTCCCCATCGTCGTTCGATCAACCCATCTGAGATGAACGATTATTAATGATATCGCTAGCCATCCGCGTCCGAACAATAACGCGCGATGGCCCAGCGGTTTTCAAACAGTGCTATGCCACACGTCAATCATTCTATGGAATCGCTTGCTCTCTTCCCAAAACCACTTTTCGCCAAAAGCGGTGCGATGGAAACCACTTACCGCTTGCCTCCCGTGTTAGGTCCCTATATCACTAGTATAGTCCTTTATTATGGTTAGTTTAACCCCCTTATTGTTATTATTGAACCCTTGTACCCCCCATTTTGTTATTATTGTGCCCTTAAATTATTATTGTTAGGTCGGCTAGGATTACATTGTGGCCCACTAGGATTACATTATGGCCCCATGGACTCCTATATATAGAAAGGAGGTTTTGTAAATTGTATCATCAAAGAATTGTTCATTTATGTAATGTATTGGAGGTTTCCCCCTCGAAGTGGCTCATTTCTAAGGCGTTGATATCTCTTTTCTTCTCTTTTTGGAGCTGGTTACACAACATTTGGTATCAGAGGTTTGGATTCTAGGGTTTCGCTGCTCCAAACAGGTCATCGTGGAATTTTCGCTATAACTTGTTTTCTACAAAGTTTCAGAAGTTTAAATTTTTAGGGTGCGAAGCTGAAATCCGGAGGAAGATTTTCTAAAAATTTCAGAGCTTGGTTCACAACATTTTTGGAGATATGATCTGTGGAAGGTAGTGCTTTTTCAGGCTCCTGAATTTCATATAAAAGAGGTGATCGTGGGAAAAGTTCAATAACTCTCTCTCTGGGCATCGGATTGGAGTGCCGTAAAAATTGGTTGCAAGTACACGGACCGCAGTTTCTTTTCTATCAATTTCAGAGACGAAGGACAAAAAAATGACACATGGCAAGCCGTACAAGTTCGCTCTACTGAACCAGTCCAAAGTTGGGTCATTGTGGGAGATTGAAAATAACTTTGTCTTGAAGAATCCAAATCAGATCATATCTGTGGCATTTGAAAGACAGTTCAGAAGGCTACTACAGCAGTGAATTTCAGATATTGAATATTCTCAATTACAGATATAATTCAATTTCAATACAGAGCTCCTAAAAAGCAAGTAAAAGGTGTGTATTTTTTTCCAATTGCATAAGTCTTGTTTGAAGAATCAAGTTGAATTGATTCCAAGGGAATATTGTAGAATAGATATCAGTATTGGATTCTAAAATGGCCCCTAAAAATAATTCAACTCCCATTAAGCCTTTATAAGGCTCTACTATGACTCATGAAGACGAAGAATGGCGACATGACATATCAAAATTACAAGAGCAAGTGCAACAAATTTCGCTCTCGCAAAGAACAACAAAAAATGAAATGGAAGTTTTGAAGAAAGGCATGGAATCTAAGATGGATGGCATGGAAGTGGGCATGGAAGCTAAGATTGATGACATGGAATCTAAGATGGATGGCATGGAAGTGGGCATGGAAGCTAAGATTGATGACATGGAAGCTAAGATCGATGAAAACATGAAAGACAACATGGAAAACATGAAGAATGATCTAAAAGCATACATGGAAGGCTTGATGACAAGCTTAAAACAAGAAACGATTCCTAATGGAATAAATATAGTAGAAGAACCTCATGATGAGAACAAAATAAATGTTAATCGTGATTTCATAACCTCTAATGTTGGCGGGAAGAACCACCATATTCCAAAAATGGATATGAGGAAGTTTGATGGAAAGGATCCTATAACATGGATACTACAGATGGAGCAATATTTTGATCTCCATACTGTGCAAAACACACAAAAGGTACGCATTGCAACTTTACATTTAGAACAAAATACATTTGTATGGTATCGATGGCTTTGCTCCCGTAAAAAAATTGTCACTTGGTCAATTTTTACGAAGGAAATGATAGCACATTATGAAGATACAAAGAGCAACACCTTCTTTAGCCAATTGATAAATCTCAAACAAAAGGGTTTAGTGGGGCAGCACATTGAGGACTTCCAAAAATTGAATATAAGGGTAACTGATATTCCAGAGGAACACAGGATTGATCTCTTCATAGGCACTTTAAAGGATAACATCCAACATGAAGTTCGCGTTCTGGAACCTGATTCATTGGAGAAGGCATTCGGGTTGGCAAGAAAAGTTGAATGTAAAGTTATGGCGACAAGGAAGCCTACCACTCAATTCTATAAAGAAGGAAGTGTTGCTACGCCTAGATTTCCACAACCTACAAGGTTGACACCACAACAATTGGAAGAAAAAAGAGCAAAAGGGCTTTGCTACGGTTGTGATAGCAAATACACTAAAGGTCATAAGTGTGCTGAGAAGAAATTATTTTACATAGATTGTGAAGAAGAAGAAGAAAATGAACAAGAAGAGGATATACACGAGGAACCACCCCTAGAAGAGGAAGAAATGAATCCGACCATATCGTGTAATGCACTGGCAGGAATTACCACTCCTCAAACTCTCAAGATAGAAGGACATATAAAAAAGAAAAGGGTAATAGTGTTGATTGATTCGGGTAGCACCCATAATTTTATTCATTATAAGGTAGCCAAGGAATTAAATTGTTTCCTATACCCAGCACCAGAATGTCAAGTGATGGTTGCAAATGGAGGAACTATAAATTTTTCTGGAAAATGCCATAATATCAAGCTAACCATGGGGGAATATGTATTGACTAGTCCAATGCTTTCCATTCCTATGGGAGGTGCCGATGTTGTACTAGGAGTACAATGGTTACAATCTTTGGGGACGGTAGCTTTTAATTTTCAAGAACTTTTCTTGAATTTTTTTTCAGAAGGAAAGGAAGTCGAATTACGGGGTATTGAAGGGAAGCCAGGAAGGATAATAAGCTCTAATGTCATGACAAAGCTTCTAAAGAAAGAACAACGAGGCGTAATTGCACGATTATGCTCACTAGAAGTTCCAACATCAAAATCATCTATTTCTGCAGATCTCCAACAAGTCTTGGACAATCATTCCAAGGTGTTTGAAACTCCCAAAGGACTCCCACCTATTAGTGATCATGATCATGCTATTCATTTGATTCCAGGAAGTGTTCCTCCAAACATCAGGCCTTATAGATATCCTTACTTCCAAAAGAGCGAAATTGAACGTATGATTGCAGAAATGTTAGAGGCGGGTATAATTCAACCTAGTCAAAGTTCTTTCTCTGCTCCTATAGTTTTGGTACACAAGAAGGATGGATCATGGAGAATGTGTCTGGATTATAGGGAGCTCAATAAGCTCACCATTAAAGACAAATTTCCCATTCCTGTGATTGATGAATTATTGGATGAATTACATGGAGCAATTTATTTTACGAAGTTGGATCTTCGTTCAGGATATCATCAAATTAGAATGAAGACTGAAGATATTCCAAAAACAGCATTTCGAACTCATGAGGGTCATTATGAATTTTTGGTCATGCCTTTTGGCCTTACTAATGCACCTTCTACATTTCAAGGGTTGATAGATTCCATTTTCAAACCCTTCCTTAGAAAATTTGTGCTAGTATTTTTTGATGATATACTAATCTACAGCAGGTCTTGGAAGGATCATGTTGAACATGTTGACAGGGTGCTCAAACTATTGCAGGAGAAACAATTATATGCAAAAAATCCAAATGTTTCTTTGGAGTACAAGAGGTGGAATATTTGGGTCACATTGTATCTCACGAGGGTGTTAAAGTAGACCCTAACAAAATTAAAGCCATTAAGGAATGGAAAGTCCCCACAACCATAAAGAAGTTGCGAGGATTTCTCGGGTTAACAGGGTATTATTGCAAGTTTGTTAAGAATTATGGGAGAATAGCAGCACCTCTAACAACATTATTAAAGAAAGATGCATTTTCATGGACTCCTGAAGCAACTAAGGCCTTTGAACATCTTAAGGAGGCAATGTGCCTAGCACCGGTCTTAGCTACGCCAGACTTCACAAAACCTTTATTGTGGAATGTGATGCCTCAGGAAATGGAATTGGTGCAGTTTTAATGCAGGAAGGAAGACCCATTGCTTTTGAAAGTCGTCCAATCAAAGGAAAGTATTTACAGAAACCTATTTATGAGAAGGAAATGTTAGCAATACTGCATGCACTAAAGAAATGGCCAACTTACCTAATGGAAGACACTTCAAGGTAAAAACTGATCATGATAGTCTTAAACACTTTTTGGAACAAAGACTATCTTCAGAAGAGCAGCAAAAATGGGTCACAAAGATGTTGGGTTATGACTTTGAAATAATCTACAAAAAAGGAAAGCTTAATGTTGTTGCGGATGCACTCTCAAGAAAGAATGAAGAAGTGGAAGCATTGCTTTGTGCCATTTCTATTATCCAACCAGATTGGATAACCGAAGCAAGAGATGAATGGAAGAAGGAAAAAGATGTATGGACACTCATTCAAAAGTTGCAGCAAGATCCTAGTACATCTGATACATTTAGTTGGAAAAATGATTCCTTATGGTACAAAGATCACTTATATCTTTGCAAGAATTCCCAACTAAAACAAAAGATTCTTTTGGAATTGCACACTTCTCCTTTAGGAGGACACTCAGGATTTTTAAAAACTTATCTTAGGGTGAAGAAAGAATTTTTTTGGGATGGCCTTAAATCTGATATTCAAAAGTTTGTGGCGGAATGTTTGGTTTGCCAGCAGAATAAAGTGGAAACAATTAAGACCCCGGGACTTCTACAACCTTTATCCATTCCAAGTCAACGTTGGGAGGAGATTTCAATGGATTTTATCACAGGTTTACCTAAGTCTGAAGAAAAGAGTGTCATCATGGTGGTAGTTGATAGACTTACCAAGTATGCACACTTTTGTGCATTATCTCATCCATTTAAAGCAAGTACATTTGCTACTACATAAGGTACGTAACAAAATGGTATAGAAAGCCTGACACAAAGAATTGCCATGTGTACTTCGACATGTCTCCTTGATTACCTATATGGTTATTTACCTAGAACACCCACTAGAAAATTTGGCAGAATTTCTGACGAACAATTCGTCACTATTCCGACACATAGTCGTCGCAAGAGCGACAGTTCGAGGGTAGGAAAAACGTGGTTTACCATACCATCGCAGTTCCGACGCACTTAAAAAGTCTCGCACTATCACACTTTTTCTGTCGCTTCCAAACAAGCGTCACTCTTTCGATGTTTCCCAATACGTCGCACTTCCGACCTTTGTGAACTGTCGCACTTCCGATGAAATGTGGTCTGTAGATGTAATGGTCTGTAGATGTTTTTGGTATTGCTCTTAGACATTAAATGGCTTGTCACAATTACGACGAAATGTGGTCCGGCGTTTTGAATAATAAACTCTTCGGCGTTTGTAAACTGTCGCAATTCCGGTATAATGTGGTCAAACATTTTGGGCATTCGCTCTTAGTTTCATGCTTATAGCAATTCAACCTAGAAATGTGGTCGCGGCGGCAGTTTTGAATATCACTCTTAAAGTTTGTAAACTTCTCTTAATTAAATAAAATGTAGTCCGGCGTTTTGAGCGTCGTGGCTCATCTAACACTTTTTTATTAATGTCGACTCTTGAAGCGTTTCAAACGCTATACTTAATTCGATGCTTACAGAAACGACGTCGGTATAGCGACGGCAGGTTCAATTTTTTTTTTTAAAAATGAAACTTTGAAAGAGGAAAAACATTGTTTTGAATATATTATATGAAGTAAAACAGTCCATGAAGTCATTACATTTTCACATCTGAAGATTGGAACCCAAATATCCATCCAGAAAAGTGGAAGTCCCACCCCAAACAATGATATAAAAATACCCCATGTCACATACAGGGACATGATATAAAACCCAGTAACGGTCCACATGGAGATTATCGACAATCTGAGAAAGCATCCAAATATGCCCGAGGCATCTATAAGAAAGTGAAATAGCAGTATCTAGAATAGTAAAGCAACAGATAGAGTACCGACGTCCATTGTTCCAAATACAAATTAAAGTACCCAAAATCCTTGAACAGAGAAAAACGCTAATCATGTGAGGAGTGTGATATGTCCAAAATATAAAAAGACCATCAGACCATATCAATAAACCAGCAACATAGACCATCATAGCTAGTTTTGAAGGCAGAGTGATAAACATTAATCATTTTTTTTTCACAAGAGAAAAAACGTTGTTTTGAATATATTATATGAAGTAAAAGAGTCCATGAAGTCATTACATTTTCACATCTGAAGATTGGAACCCAAATATCCATCCAGAAAAGTGGAAGTCCCACCCCAGACAGTGATAGAAAAATACCCATGTCACATACAGGGACTTGATATAAAACCCAGTAACGGTCCACATGGATATTATCGACAAATCTGAGAAAGCATCCAAATATGCCCGAGGCATCTATAATAAAGTGAAATAGCAGTATGTAGAATAGTAAAACAATAGATAGAGTACCGACGTCCATTGTTCCAAATACAAATTAAAGTACCCAAAATCCTTGAACAGAGAAAAAAACTAATCATGTGAGGAGTGTGATATGTCCAAAATATAAAAAGACCATCAGACCATATCAATAAACCAGCAACATAGACCAGCATCGCTAGTTTTGAAGGCAGAGTGATAAACATTAATCATTTTTTTTTTCACAAGAGAAAAAACGTTGTTTGAATATATTATATGAAGTAAAACAGTCCATGAAGTCATTACATTTTCACATCTGAAGATTGGAACCCAAATATCCATCCAGAAAAGTGGAAGTCCCACCCGAGACAGTGATAGAAAAATACCCCATGTCACATACAGGGACTTGATATAAAACCCAGTAACGGTCCACATGGAGATTATCGACAAATCTGAGAAAGCATCCAAATATGCCCGAGGCATCTATAAGAAAGTGAAATAGCAGTATGTAGAATAGTAAACAACAGATAGAGTACCGACGTCCATTGTTCCAAATACAAATTAAAGTACCCAAAATCCTTGAACAGAGAAAAACGCTAATCATGTGAGGAGTGTGATATGTCCAAAATATAAAAAGACCATCAGACCATATCAATAAACAAAAAACATAGACCAGCATAGCTAGTTTTGAAGGCAGAGTGATAAACATTAATCATTTTTTTTTCACAAGAGAAAAAACGTTGTTTTGAATATATATTATATGAAGTAAAACAATCCATGAAGTCATTACATTTTCACATCTGAAGATTGGAACCCAAATATCCATCCAGAAAAGTGGAAGTCCCACCCCAGACAGTGATAGAAAAATACCCCATGTCACATACAAGGACATGATATAAAACCCAGTAACGGTCCACATGGAGATTATCGACAATCTAAGAAAGCATCCAAATATGCCCGAGGCATCTATAAGAAAGTGAAATAGCAGTATGTAGAATAGTAAAGCAATAGATAGAGTACCGACGTCCATTGTTCCAAATACAAATTAAAGTACACAAAATCCTTGAACAGAGAAAAACGCTAATCATGTGAGGAGTGTGATAACCATCTGCAGAAACCCAGGCTCGCTTGTAAGATCAGGCTCGCTTGATTCCAAAATTGGTAACCATCTGTTGCATCCAAGATGTAAGGTTCAGGCTCGCTTGTTTCCATTAGTAGCCCGCTACAGCATCCACCCTGTTCATAGCAAAAAGGTTCCTGTACTAGATATACAGAGAAAGAGTATAATACGTAGACCATATAAACATGGCTTTGTATTTCAAAAAACAGGTTTAAAATAGAAACAGGGCAACATTTTTTTCTAAGAAAAGTTAATATATTAACAGTGGGAATAAAATTACACCAAAGTCAAAATCATTGCCCAGACTCATGGCAAATTTGTCATCAAAAAATCAAAAAATTAAGAAGACTGCCCTCATATGGGGAAACCAGTCTTGAACGTTTAATTTACAGAATTAAAAAATATTACAAAGGTCCAGCACAGTAAAATAATCTAAAAGCAGCCCAATTAAGTGGGCCGCGAAGCAAGAAAAAAAAATTAACCAAACTACTCCTCCGGCTCCTCGACGATTCGGCACCATCCTTCGGAAGGTCCAGGATCGCTAGGTGCTACCTCCACATTCATGCCACGGCTCCCCTCCTGAAGGCCTGAATGCTGGCCGGCTTTTTCCGAGCTTAGACCCGCCGGACGGGTGCATTCTTCCTCCGTTTGGGCCTCCTCGCGGAAAACCACAGTGACTGAAGCTGTAATTCGTGGGCGGTTGAGAGAGAAATTAAAGGAAAATTGTGCAGTGCGCATCGTGGGAGAAGGTGAACTAGCGGTGGGGAAACGAGGAGCAGGGGAATCCATACGGTGGCCAGATCCTACAACCCGACCCCGCCCACTCCTAGTATTTGGATAGCGACCTGCGTAATAATCACTGGACTGGCCGGAAGACAACTCAGTTGAGGGGCTGGAGGGAGCGCGCAGGAGTTGACCTCTAGTGCTCCCTCTACGGCAACGCATCCTTTGATGCACGCGAGGCATGGGTGCAGTCTCACTAGCAGTGGGCACAAGAGGAGATGGAGAAGTAGAATTCCAGGAAACAGAGGAAGACAGAAAAGGACCAGACCGAGAGAAATGCAGATATGCAGCAAGGTCTACGCAGCAGTTCAGCTGGCCACTTCTCCTTCTCGTCACAGTGAGCAGGCAATGTAACCCAGCAACCGGCTCATCTGAAAAACCATAGTGAAATGCCATTTTATCGACCCGACTGCAATGCAATCGAAGGACACCCATCATAATTAATCTCTGATCATTAATGAGAGTCGAAGGCCGGATCATATTGGAGCATGCAGAATCGCTAACAGGAGTGGAGGTCCGATCTTGAACAATGTTAAAACTTAATGCGATTAGATGTGAAAACCTTGGAACTTAATTGAACATCGTTAAAACTTAATGCGATTGATATGAAATCGCCACATCCATGTCCCATCGCCTTAAACACCATCGAATGCACCCGCAGCCGGGAGCAGGGCAAGTTCTGACTGAGGACACGTGGCAGAAATTATTTGGAGCGGATCTTTGTTTGGGCTGCTCGCGCAGTGGAAATCCGGACCCGAAAAAGATTAGGGCGAATTTGATAAGAAATTCGCGTCACAACTCTCCCTCCGTACGCCAGCCCAACTTCGGACCCGAAAAAGATTAGGGCGGAATTCATTTGGTTTTCGCGTCACAAAATTGGCCGACATCAGCAGGCTATTTTGGAACGCGAATTTGGTTTGAATTATGGTTTATCGCCGTTTGAAGTCCGGCGGGCTCGACTTAAGAACAATTTTTTTTTATCCCATCTTATAAAATTTGTGTTGGTTTTCTTTGATAATACACATATTTATAATAAATCATGGGAATACCACACTAGTAAACATGTAGAAAAGTTATATAAATTATTGAGAACAATCATTTTTATGTAAAAATATCCAAATGTGCTTTTGGGAAATAAGAATTCGAGTATTTGGTTCATATTGTTTTAAAGGAAGGAGTGAAGTTGGAGCCTCAAAAGATGCAAGTTATTACAAAATGACCTATTCCTAAGAAAATCAAGGTTCTTAGAAGATTTTTTAGACTTACATGATATTATTGATCATTTGTTAAGAATTATACATGCATTTCAAGTCCACTCACATATCTCTTGAAGAAAATATCATTTATATGGAATGATGAGGCTACTTTGGCATTCTCTCTTTTAATGGATGCCATGTCTTCTACACCAACATCGGTTGCACCTACTTTTGGTAAAACATTCATAGTAGAGTGTGAGGCACTAGGACAAGGAATTTACTTAACATTAACACAATAAGGGATATCATTGGCTTTTAAAAGCAAGGAATTCAAAGAAAATATTTGGTGAAATCTACGTATGAAAAATAAATGGAAGCAATATTACATGAAATAAAAAATGGGGATAGTATATCACTGGGAGGTACTTTAAAGTCAAGATATACCATGATAGCATAAATTATTTTTTGAAGCTATGGATTTCATTGGAAGATTAACAAAAATGAGGAGAAAAATGCAAAGTTTTAATTTTGAGATAATCTGCAAAAAGGGTAAGGAAAATTTAGTACATGATGCTCTTTCTAAAATAGAAGAGGCCTCAAATTTATATCCAATTACATTTTCTATTTCTAGGTGGCTAGAAGAAGCTTGCCATAATGGAAAAATGACAATAGTACTAAACAAAAACTAAAATTTATAAAGGATGGGATGAACTCTATGGAGCATTGGGAGTGAAAGAGATATACTTTGGTGCAAATGTAGAATATTTTTATGCACGCAAGCATATTTGAATAAACAAATATTAAGGGAGTCCCATGTCTCTCTGATGGTAGGATGCGGGGTTCCTTAAAACATCTCAAAGGATCAAAAAATATATTTTTGGAAGGAATGAAGAAAGATATTCAAAATTTTGTAAGAGAAGGTCAGGTTTGCATAATAAATAAGAGAGAGATAGTAAAATCTCTAGGGTTACTTCAACCATTCCACATACATATTCAAAGACTAGAAGATATATCAATAGACTTTATTACAGGGTTACTGAAATATAAAGGTAAGTATTACATTTTTGTGGTTATTTATATAGACAAATTTTGTAGATTTTTTTTGTAGAGCTCAAATTACATAAACAACAAGCCAAGTGGCAGAAGTGTCCGTGAAATTGAAGGGAATCTGAAAACCTGAAAACTAGACCTGAATTTTTATAAGGCACATTGGATTGAGAATTCGCATTACAAATTAGGCAGACGTCAGCATCCCATTTTGGAATGCGAATTTGGTTTGAAATTCAATCTATTCAGACTTTTGAAGTCCGGCGGAAAGGGTTCTTTAATGTTTTGATAATTTAATTTTATGTATGCTTTAATATATACATATGTTTTAAACATATGTTATATATATATCATATGCGAAATGAAAGGTGGGCCATAGAATTTAGTTATAATTTTATTTTTTTTAAAAGAGGGTTTATTATAGTATGTTTTATATGTTACGGCATATAAAAATAAAAAGGACAAAAAAGCTTGGTAGTTTTTTTTATAGACAGTATGTAAATTTTTTATTACACAGCAGTGTGTAAAAAGTGAAAAACTGAGTGTAACTTTTTAAGTGTGTATGCACAGCAGTGCAAAAGTGAAAAACACAGCAGAGTGTTTTAGAGACAGAGTATGTTTGTTTTGAACAGACAGTGAGTTGGTTTTATGCACTGCGTTTTGTAGCAGTCATAATTTTGTAATCCCTCTCGGTGAGGAAGTAGTGTAATAGTTTTTTTTGAGTTATTGTTTGTTTTCAAAGTATTGAAACTCTGTCTCCTGTCAAAGAAATTTTTATTTTCTCTGTGTTAGAGGAAGGGAGATTTATTCTCCATTCATTGTTCTAGAATTTTTCAATATTCCAACATGTGCAAGAACAACAGATGTTGTGGTTCCATCCCCGGCTAAATCATTTGTCTTTGCCGCAGCTTGCCTTACCAACTTGGCCCCAATATTTTCAACTGGGTCCTCTAATTCAACCAATAAAAAGGCCAAAACCATAGCATTGAGATACATTTCATTACACTGTCAATAACAATAAAATTTGACTCAGCCATAACCCTTTCCTTCTATTGTTGTGAAAATCTTTATGCATTACTCTAATGTGGCTAGTCCATAGGCCAAGTAGACCACTGGGTAACAAATATGTTTCCTTTCACCTTTGAGTTTTCAAATTATGCCTACCAAATCTAAGACATTTAAGAGGGGGAACTAATACAACGTTAAAAAGAAAACCAGAGCACACATCTACAAATTACCTCCTTAGCTACTGTCACACCATCATTAACTATTTTTAGAGAACCATGCTTGCTCTCCAAGACAACATTTTTCCCTTCGCCCCAAGGGTGACTCCAACAAGATCAGCAAGTTTGTTCACACCGCCTGCAAGACAAATTGACAATGCTTTCGGTAAGTGTGCAATTGAATGCCAGACCATATGCCAAAACAAACCTCCATGAAAAATTAAAATAACACATTAAAATCGAATATAAGTGGACAAGGAAAGATCCACCGCAGTGAAGTTTCACGTGCAGGTGACCTTCCTTTAAACATAACTTTTTCTCTGACCTGCAATTTTTTTGTCACTGAGCCATCCTTGTTGAAGTACAACTCCTTTTCCATAGCTCTTGTATTAACTACCTTCTCTCTGTCGCGTAATCTCAGAGTCCCTCTTCTGCTTGAGCGATTAAAGGAAATGGGTGAAAAAGCTGAAAGAGAAGACAATTGTCTGCCATAATTATCAAACATTGCACCCAACTTCTTCCCCTTTCCATTGTTACCCAATGAGGTAGATGTGGCAATTGTTGTCATACTGCCCAAAGAAGAGGCCATATTCTCTTATCCTGAATATAGAATTACAAGATCTTCATATTAGTATGAACCTTAAAAAACATGACTCCCATTGCTAAAAACCACTTTTAAGTTGTAACAGGAAAACTAAACAACTATCACAACTTTTGGCAACTTCTGGAGCATTAAGAGAGAAACAACCAAAGAGAAATACAACCACAATCCTCATTTTAATGAGACTGGACTATATATTTGCATTAAGATAATAGAAAGAAATCACGACTATATTAAGGCCAACACAAAACAATCTTTAACCAGTGTCTCTCACGGCCTTAAAGTTGCCATGCTAAAGGTTGCATATTTTTAATTTAAATTCTTGACCTCTCGTGCCCATCTATGAATGCATCCAATGGGATATCTACATCAAATGCTCCTTTATATCCCCAAAAACAAATTCCCTACTACAAGAGCACCAGTATTGATGGATCACCCCACACCATCCCACCCACTAGAAACGGTGAAAAAGGAAACCCGAGAAAACTTCTGAAATATCTCAAGATGACTATATGGGTGTTTCTTATGAATCAACCAACCATTCAGAACATGCTCATCAATCCAAACCATGAGTATTATGTGAGGATATTCAAGCAGGCACTGAATCGGATTTCTGAAGCTATGTTAGAGAAACCCTAAACTCTCACTGAAAATAGGTGAAATGTGGCACCACTCAGAGATTGACATGTTCCAATTGGTACAAGTGGTAGACAATTGGCATGCTCAAACAACGAGGTGATTCAGGAATGACATGAGGGAGAAAATATCATAAAAGCCCCAAATCTGGAGAACTAAAGCTCATCACCAACCTGAGATTGACAACTTTACATGATGTAACCTATGAAATCGTAAATGGAGAAATCATAGTAACAATAAAAGTAACCTATGTAACAATAAATTCGGATTCATCCTGGGAGTGGTAATGGGAGAAATCATAGTGAACAACAGGAAACATGCATAGTTGCTTACAATCAAATAGATGAAAAAACACATACAAAAAACCTAGATAATAATCGTGCACAAGCTTAATATTGAATTATGAACCGTAAAGGAACTTACAAAATGTCAAGCGCACAAGCAAAAATATCCTGGACATGACCCTGGTTGACAAGTTGTATTGCTCATGATGCAAGAGGATTTGTACCTGCACTGCCAAGTCAATCAAAATCCATCATTATCTATACAATAAATACAAGTAATTGATGTAGTATTTTTACTCTAAGATGCATTCTTATGATAATGTTAGAACATATGTTGAAAATGTCAAAACATACCTGAATAAGCTCCTCTTCATTTCAAGAACAATTTATTGGAGTTGCATGAACTTGGAACAAGCCTCCCACGATCTGAAAGAGTAGCAACTAAGTCAACAGTGACTTTTTTGTTGCTACGCTGGATCGAGGGAGGTTTTCTCCAAGATTAAATCACTCCAATAAATTATTCTCTACTAAACAGGGCCAACCACGTGAAGGTGGAAGCTCTTATGGCCCCTCCCCCCCCCCCCTCACATCACTCGCAATTCCCCAATACCCAATCTATATTTCATTTTTTACTTTCATGAGCATAAAAAAAAATATTCAATAACTAATAAAAAAACAATTCAACAAAAAGTACGCAAAGAAACATTGCAATTAATGCTTGACATAAAAATAGTATGATAAATGAGTTTTTTATATAACGCAAAAAACGTTCCAAGTATGGTAATGTTTGTCTTATAATAATACAATATTTTACATTATCAAATTTTATTTTTCTTCTTCCTATTTCTAAAGCTCCTAATTACATCATCAATATCATCATGCTCTGCTCCTGTTTCGTGCCTTTCGACCCGCACTGCTGACCTAGTTGCGTAGTCACGATGTCTGGTCTCATCCAGTGACGGGGCATAGCCTACAAAAACAGATAATATTAAATTTTAATTGTCAGTTTTTAAATATCATTGAACTAGTTCGGTAATATTAATAAAAAAAATTGCAATGAGATTATTTACCTGGTGCACCAGTTGTCGTCGTTGACCTAGTTGCGTAGTCACGATGTCTGGTCTCATCCAGTGACGGGGCATCGCCTACAAAAACAGATAATATTAAATTTTAATTGTCAGTTTTTAAATATCATTGAACTAGTTCGGTAATATTAATAAAAAAAATTGCAATGAGATTATTTACCTAGTGCACCAGTTGTCGCCGCTAACCTAGTTGCGTAGTCACGATGTCTGGTCTCATCCAGTGACGGGGCATCGCCTACAAAAACAGATAATATTAAATTTTAATTGTCAGTTTTTAAATATCATTGAACTAGTTCATTAATATTAATAAAAAAAATTGCAATGAGATTATTTACCTGGTGCACCAGTTGTCATCGTTGGGACTGTTGCCCTGTCTTCCTCTCTGGTGGTAAGATCCTCAAGGGAAACATTCTCTATCATTTAAACAAAAAATGTTATAAGGACAACCATCAAGGTATAATTAGAAAAAATTATAAGTGGAAATTAATTACCGTCACGGCCCTCACTGATAGTAGCATTGTCGGCCTGGTCCCCACTACAATGATTAGGTTGCACGTGAGGATCATCTACATCTGGCTCTAAAACTGGGTTATTTGCCTCGTCGGTAGTGTTGCTCCCCTGATTTAAACAAAGTTGTTAGACATTAAATTTATGGACGAAAACAAACATATTGAAACGTTAATGTTTTACCTTATCAGGCATTCTGGATCTTGGGACCTGCCCCAAGCTTCTGCGACGTTCAACTACGGCTTGATAGCCGAAATGGAAAGCGATATTTTTATCT
Organism: Pinus albicaulis; assembly: GCA_034641835.2. NCBI lineage: Eukaryota > Viridiplantae > Streptophyta > Pinopsida > Pinales > Pinaceae > Pinus > Pinus albicaulis. The sequence goes on from CM076575.1 coordinate 1,253,267,801, forward strand.
TCCTCTGTAGTTTCTGTTCCGAAGTCATCACCCTACATTACATATTATTGTGTATTTTTAATCATATTTGATAGGATTACAAAAACGTTGGAAGGCGATACAATTAATTATAAGATGTTTAGCTACTTAATTACAATTCTTGCAGCTAATTTCAAGTAGCCACCCTGGCCGAGCTTGTGATGGCCCTTTTTCTCTATCCTAGCTTTGGTTGCCTTTGAGGTGTCGGGCAACCTAGCATCAAAAGATTGAAGTCAGATATGACGTAGCACACTTTTATTTTAGACATAAAGAAAATTAAAGCTATTGAATTAAAGTTGTAATTTACCTTGCGGGTCCAGTTGGCATTTTTCCTTCTTTCTTTGCCTTTTTCTCTTTTCCGTCATGGATGAGTGCTCTCCACTCACTCTCTGGAACTGTGAGAGGACGCTCATATCTAGGGTTAAATTGCAATTGCGTCCTATAGGTGTCCCGATAAAGTACATGAAATAGTTAAAATATTAAAATTTACCTGGGAGTTGTACATGCTTTATAGGGACACCTTCATCGTTCACCAACAACGTGCCATTAATGGTCCTTGTGGAGCTGACATGTGTAGCTCCAGGAAACGCAATAATGTAGTTGGCCATATCAGCCTCATCATTGCCAACACGTTCAGCGGTTGGCTGGGTGTCTGCTTGGGTAGGGTGTGTTTCTTGGCTGGCACCTAAAGGAGTAGAAGGTGTACGAGAGGGTTGTTGGGCAATATCTTGCCCTTGTGTCCCACTACCACCAACACCAGGTTCAGCAAGTGCCAGAAAACGCTACATACAAAAGAAATTTTTGTTAGTTTAGTCAATGTAAAAATTAAAAATCAAACTATCACAATTCATCTCATGCGGAACAAAAAAAATATCCTTTTGACTTTTTATTATTACCTGATATCTTTCTAGCTGGCTCATAAGTTGTTTTATCCTCTCTTCTGTTTCAGGTGTTTGAAGCGCGTCTATCAAAGTATTAAATTTCGACCTTGCATCTCATGCCTTTTTTCGCAACAAG